>CM069906.1:76644179-76904597 GCA_036172215.1 Camellia granthamiana | reverse complement strand
AGAAACAGGGCTGGATCTGGAGGTCTGCACAGAACTTCCTGTACTTGGCATTGTCGAATTGTTTGTCGTTGTCAGAGACGATGGCTTGAGGGATGCCAAACCTGCATATGATCGACTACCAGATGAATTTGGTTGTGTTCCGCTCGGTGATGGTGGCAAGGGGTTCTGCATCTACCCACTTGGTGAAATAGTCAATGGCAACAATCACGAACTTGGTCATGCCTCGGCCGGTGGGAAGTGGACCAACTAAGTCGATCCCCCATTTGGCGAACGGATAGGGATTAGAAAGTGTGATCAGTTCTGTAGGAGGAGCATGGGGGATGTTGGCAAAGCGTTGACACTTATCACATTTAAGGATGAAGTCAGTCGCATCTTGGTTGAGAGTAGGCCAGAAATAGCCAGTGCGAAGTATTTTGTGGGTTAGGGACCTGCCGTCTGAATGATTACCGCAGATACCCTCATGGATTTCTCACATCACATAGGTTGCTTGAGCCGGGTTGAGGCATCACAGATACGGGTATGAAAAGCCACATTTGTACAAGACACCACTGACGAGGGTGTAATTGGACGATCGGGCCCTAACCTTGGCAGCTTGCTGTTGGTCATCAGGAAGTTCCCCCGTTGTCAAAAATAGGAAGATGTCTGATGCCCGAGGGATGGGCTCATTCTTTAGGAACTGTACTTCTTGCTGGTCGGGGGAAATGGCAGAGTGGGCTAGGTACTTGAGACAGACACCACGGCTGAGGTCGGACTGGTCTGCAGAAGCCAACTGAGCCATCCCATCCGCCTTAGAGTTTTCTGCCCGAGAAATGTGCTGGATGTGAAAAGTATTGAAGAGGCGAACAAGAGGAAGCGCAATATCCCTGTAAGCTCGCATTGTGTCCTCCTTTGCATCGAATTCCTCCGTAATTTGTCCGACAATGAGCTGGGAGTTGCTGAACACCCGGATGTGGCTGACACCAATGTCCCTGGCTAGGCGGAGACCTGCTATCAATGCCTCATATTCGGCCTCGTTATTACTGGCATCGAACAAGAAACAGAGAGCACATTTGAAATAACCACCCTCAAGGGCGGTGAGGATGAGACCAGCCCCGCTGCCTTCTTTGCGGGATGATCCGTCGACGTTGAGAGTCCAGGAATGAGGGTCTTCTGCCTTGGTAGGGGTTGGTGGTGGAGGGGCCGTGGTTGGGGGTAGGATTAGTGAACTCCAGGATGAAATCGGCGACAGCCTGCCCCTTAATTGCCGTTCGAGGTCGGTAGGAGATGTCAAACCGGCTGAGTTCAACTGACCATTGCATGAGTCTGCCAGAGAGCTCTGGTTGCTGCATTACCTTCTTCAAAGGTTGGTCGGTGAGGACCACTATGGAATGGCCTTAGAAGTAAGGACGGAGTCGTCTGGAGGCGGTGACCAAGGCCAAGGACAATTTTTCTAACAGTGGGTAATTCTGTTCCGCTCCCCTGAGAGCCTGACTAATGTAGTAAACTGGCCGCTGAACAGAGCCGTCTTCCCTGATAAGAGCTGCACTGACTGCGGTGCTTGAAACGGCTAAGTAGAGGAAGAGGGGTTCGCCTGTGATTGCCTGAGAAAGGAGGAGGGGTTGGCCATACACTGTTTCAACTGCTGAAAGGCCTCTTCGGATTTGGTCGTCCATTCAAAAGTTTGTCGAAAAACTTTGAAGAAGGGAAGACACTTATCCGTTGCGCGGGAAATGAAGCGGTTGAGGGCGGCTACTCGGCTAGTGAGTCTCTGAACCTCCTTGACCGTTCTGGGTGACTGTATTTCAATCAAGGCCTTGATTTTTTCAGGGTTAGCTTCGATGCCACGCTGATTGACCATGAAACCCAAAAACTTCCCAGATCCTATGCCGAAGGCGCACTTCTCCGGGTTGAGCTTCATTTGGTACTTACGTAGAGTGGCGAAGGTCTCTCGCAGGTCGGTCAGATGGTCAGCAGAGAGTTTGCTCTTGACGAGCATGTCGTCGACATATACTTCCATATTCCGACCTATCTGATGATGGAAAATAGCATTGACCAACCATTGGTAAGTGGCCCTAGCATTTTTCAGTCCAAATGCATCACACGGTAGTGGTAGGTACCTTGGTCGGTAATGAAGGAGGTATGTTCTCGGTCAGACGGGTGCATAAGAATTTGGTTGTACCCAGAGAAAGCATCCATAAAACTGAACATTTGGTGACCGGCCGTGGCGTCGACCAGCAGGTTTATACGGGGAAGAGGATAGCTATCTTTGGGGCAGGCTCGGTTGAGGTCGGAGTTGTCGACACAGAGTCGCCATTTGCCATTGTTCTTGCGGACTACGACCACGTTTGATAACCACCTAGGGTAGTCCACATTTTTTATGAATTGGGCCTCAAGGAGCTTATCAACTTCTGCAGCAATAAGAGTATTGCGCTCCGGATGAAAGATGCGCTGCTTCTGGCGGTAAGGTCGGAAATGGAGTTCAATGCTGAGGCGATGGGTTATGAAGGAGGGGTCAATACCCGGCATGTCTGAATGGGTCCAGGCAAATACATCATTGTGCTCGGTCAGGAGGGCAGTAAGGTCGGCCTTGGCTTGGGGGGACAGTTGGCTGCCGATTTTGGCAGTTTTGGTTGGGTTGGTGGGGTCGATGGGAACCTTAACGAGCTCCTCCACAGGTTCTCCTCTGACCAGCTCGTCCTCATCTCGGACGTCAACTCCTTCAATGATCATAGCCTCCTTCAGCTTGACTTCCTTGAGTGAGACGGCATAACACTCCCTAGCCACGGTCTGCTCTCCCCTTACTATCCCGACGCCCAGGTCGGTGGGGAACTTTATGGCGAAGTGGTAGGTTGATGTGATAACTTGGAAAGCATTGAGGGCAGTGCGACCAAGGATGATGTTGTAGGCAGAGGGACAGTCGACAACAAGGAAAGTGAGCAGCTTGGTGGTCTGGCGCGGGTGCTCGCCGATTATGATGGGGAGATCGATGGAGCCAATGGAGGTCAACCGATCACCAGTGAAACTGACCAAGGGTGTTTGGAGAGGGGACAGACTTTCTTCCCCGATCTTGAGCTGGCGGAAGCAGTTGAGGAAAATGATGTCTGAAGAGCTGCCATTGTCTATAAGAACCCGTCTGACCTTGTAGTTGGAGAGGAGAGCCGAGATGACTAGAGGGTCGTCATGGGGATAACGAATACCTGTGCAGTCGGCGTCCGTGAAGGTGATAGGCTCGGTCCACTGTCTGGGCTGTTTGGAAGGTCGGTCCAAAGTGGCAACCTCTTTGTCTGAGCCTTGCCTTATTTTCCTGAGTTCTGCCTGCTGAGCCGAGCGGGATGGTTCTCCACAAGCGAGCCCGTCAGAAATAACTCTGATTTCTCCAACAGGTGGGGCGGGATTACCCTGCGCCCGAGGTTGCTGTGGGGGACGATCATGGCCTTGATTTGGTTGGGCTGGTTGCCGGGGAGGAGTGCGTCGGCAGGTGTTTCTGGTGGGCTCTGTCCTTTATCTCTGCTGGGGGCGGGTGTCCGTGAACCGGCTAAGACATCCCTGACGTGTTAGGGTCTCGACCTAATCCTTGAGGTTAACACACTCATCGGTATTATGGCCGTGGTCTTGGTGAAAATGGCAGTATTTAGATTGGTCCTTCTGATTGGAAGGGGTTCTTGATGGTTGGGGCCATTTGAGGGGGTAGTCCCGTTGGATCTGATTGAGGACTTGTTCCATAGGGGAGTTAAGGGGTGTATACCGCTCGAACCGACCGGGCAGTCGGACTAGTATCGGCCGGTCGGCTCGGGGGGGTCGGTCGGTATAATATGGAGTTTGGGTATTATACTGGGTGTTTCTGGCTTCTGAGTCTTTTCGTTTTTCTCGGGGGGTCGGGTGTTTTGCTGTAGGGTCTTGGCGGGCGGCTAGGGAATCTTCGGCGTTCATGTATTTTTGGGCCTTGGAGAGTAAGGCTGCCATAGTGGTGGGGGGGTTTTTGGAGAGGGAGAAGAGGAAGTCAGACAATCGTAGTTCGGCCATGAAAGCTGTGAGGATGACCTTATCGTTGTTTTCCGCCACCTGCAGGGCTTCGGTGTTGAAGCGAGTAACGAAACTGCGCAAGGACTTCCCTTCGGTCTGGCAGATGTTGAGGAGTTGGTGTTGGCGTTGGGCTCCAATGAAGTGACTGAGGAAAGAGTCACTGAGATGCTGGAAAGTGGAGATGGAGTCTGCTGGTAAATGGCTGAACCACAGTCGAGCTGATCCCTTCAGGGTCACGGGGAAAGCCCGATACATGATCTCGTCAGGGAAGGCATGGAGGATCATGAGGGTTCGGTAGGTCTCCAGATGGTCAATTGGGTCTGTCGTACCATCAAAAGAGTCAATGGTGGGCATTTTGAACTTGGGGGGCAGGGGTTTGTCCCGGATGGAGGCAACAAATGGTGAGTTGGCCGTGGTTGAGGGTTTATGCTGGATGTTCTGCATGACCCCTTGGAGTTGGAGTTTCATGGCTCTAAGTTCTGCGTCCCAAAGAGGGATGTTGTCACCGCCGGAGGGTAGCGGGGGCTGGACACTACTGGCTTCCCCTTCAGGGGTTGGTGCTAGAATCGACGGATGCGGGGGTGGAGGTGGTGGATTTACATGTGGGGGTGGAGGTTGCAAGCCTTCCAAGTTTGGTGGATAGGGCTGCGGGATAGTATGGCTCAGGGCTCGTTCTTGGTTAGGGGGAATATCTGGAGGTGGTGAAGGAGGCATAGGAAGGTTTCTCTAGAGTAAAGCATTGATCAGGGCTTGGTTCTGCTCAGCCATGCGGTTAATGCTGTTGGTGACCTCGATGAAATACGGTGGTGGATTATTTGGATTTGGTGGGTCGGTTTGATGGTCGGCAGCATTATGGTGAGAAGCCATGGATCTAGTCGTGACCATACACTTTGATTGGTAGTAGGAAAAGGTTGTTGGGATAGGGTCTTCTGCGACAATGAGCACAACTGGCGCACGGAGCAAAAATTTCCCACAGACGGCGCCAACTGATTGTCACGACCCAAACCCGGCCCTATGGGTTTAGCACCGTAACTGGCCAGTAATCCGAGATTACCGAAGGCCTGCTGAACAGTAATACAGTAAAACAGAGTACAGGGCCTGGCGGAAGCCAATACAGTCAATAACTAGTGTCCACTGAGCTGTGAAAATCTGTATGCCAAAAACATTTCTCATGCATTCATACAGTCAAAACAGTACAGTCTATACAATCATTTACAACCATTCAGTGCGGGGACTTAATCCCTCGTTAACAGTGCAGTAGAACAGTAAACAGTTTATACAATCATACAAAACAGTCAAGAGACAGGTGGGGGACACAAAAACACCCCAAGCCATAGCATGGCGTCTCGGAACCTCGCAGTGAGGCACATAGGTTGGCTTGACAAAACTGGGGACAATCCCACGCTCCTAGCTCCGGTCTGGCTGCTGAGAACCTACATATATATATAAACAGTGAGCTAAAGCCCAGTGAATAACATAATGTGTAAAGGGGTTATGAATGAATGTCCTTACAATAATGAAATCAATTCATTATACAGTATTTCAATCTTTCAGTATTTCAGTCAATCAGTATTTCAATCAATCCGTCATATGTGGTACATCCATTAGCCTATAAACAGTAGGTCCAAAAGGACCGGGCCTTAACAGACCCAACAATAATGATGGCCATCAATCGATAAACAATATGGTTCCACAAGGAAACCGACAGAGCTCTGTAACAGTCAATAACAGTAGGTGCTAAGGATGCCACAGTACAGTTCAGAAATAAAGGACATACATTCATTCAATAAACAATATCAGTTCAATAAACAGTTCAGTTCAGTATTCAAAATATAACCATTTTGAACATATCTTTACACAATCTGTTACTCACAGAGATTGGGCTAATAGCAGCTAGAGCGCGTCCCCGAGAGCCAACTCTAAACAGTTAACAAATAGAACACACACTAAGTTTCACAGTCGGAAGGATGATAATTAAATCCCTAAATTTCCTTGGTGTGGTTCTATGTCTAAATCCTCATTAAGATGTCTTAAACTAGGCCTAGAAATGCCTAGGATGAGATGAGGATGCAAAATTACAGTTGGAAGGCATTTTTCAAAAGTTGCTGGAAATAGGCACCTCGCTCGAGCGAGCCTTCCTTCGCTCGAGCGAGCTTCCAAAATCAAAGGCTTCGCTCGAGCGAGAAATCCTTCGCTCGAGCGAGCTGCATGAACAGTAAAAGTACTGGATGCTCGATTTTTACGCGCGATACCACGCTCGATGCTCGCTCGAGCGGAGCCCTGAACAAAGGTGCTCGCTCGAGCGAGGAATCCTTCGCTCGAGCGAGGAAGCCAAATCTGGAATTTCCAGATTTGTCTCCCAAGTTCGAACCAAGCATTCAACCATCCAAAACTCAACCTCTTGGCCCCAAATTCTGGAAAACACATCCCAAAACAATGAATAACAAGTTTCAAAAGCTAATTTGCACATGCAAGGGCCAAGGGTTGGTCAATAAAAGCCATTTTCAAACCCATTTTCAAGAACACTTTCAAAACATGCAATGCATGAACTTTAAACCAAAATCAAGCTTCAATTCTTGTTCAATTGAGTTCAATAGTTGGAAAACAAGATGAAAACATGGACCATGCATGAATATAAGCTTGCATGTGAGATTTTCTTGAAATTAAACCTCCAAACTTGACTACATGAGCATGCATGCAACAATGGAGCTCTAATTCAACAATTATGAACAAATTCATGGCTTAGCTCTCTAATTAAGCATGGAGCATGCAAGAATAAACCTTAAGGACAACAATGAGGGGCCCAATTACCTTACTAAGTCTTGAAATCAAGGTGTGGGAGCTAAATTTGCCAATCTATACTTCAAATCTTTCAATTTCCAAGCAATTCTCCAAGCAAGTTCAACAAATGAGCTAAATTCTCTCTTCTCCCTCACTCTCTCTAAGTTTGGTCGGTTGGGATGCAAGAATAGGGGCTGAGCAATTGTTTGTTAAGTGTAATAAGGCCCTCCAATGATAATAAACAAAGAGGCCACTCACATGGCAATTTGGTAAATAAGCTAAACTTGGCAATTCTATTAATTAGGCTTAAATTAATCTAATTTAATCATTTCTAATCAATTTTCAAATAAATATACTATAAAATCACAAATATTCTACTGATCACGAAACACTAAACGGTTCCTAATTCGGCCGCCGATAAGGCCTTCAATTAACAGTTTAAACGCATACACTCAAACAGGTAATCAATCAATTAAACAGATGTAATATACAATTCGATAAATAAACTTATTCAATTTCAGTTTCGATTTCAATCGTTCCATTCAGTACTTCAGTTAATTCAATTATCAGTCATTATCAGTTCGGTTTAGCAGTAATCAGTAACTAATTCAGTAGGTTATCGATAATCAGTACAAGGGTTGTTACACTGATGATGGAGTTAATATACAACGGGTACCTAGCAGAACGGGTCGGACTGATCCACGCTTCTCGCACCAAAATCCGAGTGATCAAACCCACCAATGAACCTGCAGATAAGTTCAACGGGAAACGGGGAGTCCCCCAGTGAACCCTCCGACGATTAAGTTAGAAAGAGAAGTAGAGCGCTAGAGGGAGATTAGAGATAGAAAAGCTTAACTTTCTTCTTGTCTTCAACATTTGCTTATATCCTTTGGTCATCATTTCGCTGTCCCTTCCGACCTGTCATCTTGGCCGAAAGTCTATGCTGTAGCTTACCTTGTTCAGGGCAAGGGGGTGCTGTTCCGACGGAGAGGTGTTGTCGTAATAAATGCTGTGATGGGCTGCATTAATGGTGATGTGCAGTGGCAATAATTTTGCAGATCTTTGTCTGCTGATGTGGCTTATCCTTTACCGGCCGTATGTCTGAATGTCATTGGCTCTTTATGCCACGTTGGATTCCAGCTGTTCTAGACTTCACTAGCTGGGTTATGTATTGGGCTCCAAGTGATGGGCTTGGGTTGTTCATAGTGGGCTATGGCCTTTATGGGCTTACCCATGTCAATAATTATTTTTTAAAATTACCACTGATTTAATATTTTTCCATACATTTATAAATCATTTTGATTTGACATTGAGATAGTTCCATCACTTTAAACCATAATGGACATACTGAAGTCATAATTAAAACAACTCCGCTACGTAGCTCGAATGGGTGAGAGCTCGAATCCCCCGAAATGCCAAAACGACGTCGTTTTGGGTTTTTTTTTTTTTTTTTTCCCTTCTCTTTTGTCTGAAGAAGAAGAAGAAGAAGAAGAAGAGGAGATGGGAGAAGAAGAAGAGGAGATGAGAGAAGAAGAAGAAGATCTGATTCAACCACAAAATCGAACACAAAATCAAAATCAAACCCACCCACCCAAAAATCAAACCCAATCAACAACAATAACAACAGATCTGATCACCCACAGATCTGGATCATCATCAACAACAACATCTTCATCAACATCACCATCATCAACACATCATCTTCATCTTCAGAGCCAGAAAAAAAAAAAAAAAAAAAAAAAAAAAAAAAAGAAGAAGAAGAGAGAGAAAATAGAGTCTGAACCTCCATCACCGTCCACCGTCGCACCACCCCGCCATCACCGTCACCTCTCTCTCTCTCTGTTTTCGTCTGTCTTCCCTCCTCCTCTGTCTTTCTTCCTCTCTCTCTCTCTTTCCCTCCCCTTATTTAGATATAAATGAGGAAGAAAAAGAAAAAGAACAAAAAAAAAAAAATTTACCAAAACGACGTCGTTTCAGCAATTCGGGCTATTCGGGGGAAAATTTTTCAAGCTATAAAACATTTCTCTAATTAAAAATCACAGGAGATTTAACTCACCAAAAATCAATAAATAAATAAATAAATAATGAGTGAATACCATATTCATATTATTTTCGTTTCTTTTACTATTTATTTATTTATTTATTTTGGGCTAAAACGAACCTATAAAATTAAATTAAATTAATGTTAAAAAAAATTAATTTATTTGACATATTTTTTTAAAATGGCTAGAATAACAATCATACTTAAATAACCTTATGTGGTATTGAGGAGACTCCCTATGATAGAATATTTGACAAATTAAAATTTAACACTTTTCAAATACATCATTAGAGGTGATTTTTAGGAGTGATAAATTAGGTATCTCAAGCATTTTCTTTTACAAAATAACCCTTAGATTGGACAGACTGGATATGGGGGAATTAGAATACATCGGATTTGAATTTTGGGACTATGAATTCTCCGGACTATTTGGTTGAATTGGATGTGTATTCCGTGTTTGTTTTCTCACAAGATTAGATGTTTGAAAAGAATTATTTTTAGTGAATCTAATGTTTGATTGGATGGACTGGATAAGATAAATGAGTAAAAGACTATTTTACCATTTTTAAATTGTTTACTAAGAAATAGCAATATTAAACATATCTTTAATATTTTAATTATTTTTAGCTAGACTAAATAAAAATTTATTTTATTTTATTTTTTGCACAATTAAATAATTTATTTTAAAAAAATTAAATAAATAAATAAATAAAATATCAATAAAAATATATGTTATTTTTTTTATTAAAATTTTAAACGAATTTATTTTAAAAAATAATAATAAGTAAATAATGAAATTAAATAAAACATCTATTAAAATTTAAATAATGAAATTAAATAAAATATAAACAAAATTTTAAAATAAAATATCTATAAAAAATTATCTTAAAAAATTAAATAAATAAAACATCAATAAAAAGTTAAATAAAATTATTTTATTTTTAAATTGAAACATTTAAATTTTATTGAATTTTATTAAATATAGTACATAATTAAATAATAGAGTGTCAAAATGGTCATTTTACCATCTAATCCCAACAGTAAATAATCCCATGAAAATTGTTTCACACCTCTCCGGATGGTATAATCTCACATATGGGGGATAAGGAGTCCGGTCGGACTCCATGTCCGGCAAACTCAAAAAAAAAAAAACATCGGATAAAAACCTTCCCCTGAATTACAATCCAAACAGTAAATAATCCTCCAATCAAACACACCAGTGGTTAGGGTTGTGACTCTATGACTTTTTAATTTTTTTAGAAATTAAAAAAATAATGTGTTTGAGAAGTTATTAATTTTTTTTTAGTAAAAAAATTGATACGGCATTTGGTTTTTTTAACTTATGACAATCAATTTAGTAATTTTTTAATTTTTTTAATAAAAATTAATTATTATTATTATATTATTTGTAAAATTCTCAAACTTGACCTTAGTGTGAAGTAAACTATGGTCTGCAGCTTTCTTTGACATATTAAAACACGTTTAGAGTACACTTGCCACACTTGCCTTTAGGGTTGTTGAAAGTAAACTTCAATTTTATTTTTATTTTTTTTAATTTTTTGAAAGTATATATATATTGTGATTTATTTGAAGTTTCCTTTCACAAACTTGTAAACTGTTTGGAAATGATTGTGTGGAAGCTGGAAAGTGAAGAAAGCACAAGCTCCTTCAGAAAGAAGTTCCCAGAAGTCTCTCTTTAACTTCACTCTCATGACTTGATTAAAAAAAAAAACGTCACTGTCATGACAAAAGGAAACCAAACAAGCAGCACAACCATACCTTGAAAAAGGGATACAAACCAACTGACAATAAAAAATTAATGAATATCTTGGCTCATTAGTAATGAATTTCGATTTTCTCCTTGAAATTCCTTCTTAATTTCTTATTTGCTGGGTCATTAAACTTACTTTTAAGTCCGATTTTTGATAATTTAAACCATTCAAATTTTAAGATTTGTTGAGTATATCATATCTGTAAAAAATCAAGTCGATCAGGATATTAGAAAGCATGGTGTTCGAATCATCGAACTAAAAATTATTTTTAAAAAAATTTAATAAACAATTTCCGAACACAAGCTTTCTGATATCCGATAAATTTGATTTTTTATAGGTATAATTATATTCAACAAATCTTAAAATGTGAACTGTTCGAATTATCAAAATTGGGCCTAAAAATGGATCCAATAACCTAACAAGTAGCAAGTCAAATAGGAACCTCAAAGAGAAGATCCTGATTCCATTAGTAATAGCTTAGAAGTTCACTAATGTGTCAGATAAGTCTGTACAAAATACTGTTCAACATGTTAAAATTATATTAATCTGCATTGATCTATTTGTTAATTATGGATGAAATTTTGAAATTTATAATTTGTCTTTGAAATCATTTCATTCCACTTCAGTTAATACATATATATATTTTTAACCTCTAATGAAATATCAAAGTAAGAATAAGTGTGAGAGAAATTTAAGACGTGAAATTAGTTACAAATTAATAGTTATATATATGGAAAATATTATGTAAAAATTAGTTTATGTTATATATATATATAAAAAAATATTATGCAATGCTTGATAATTGTTCAAAATATTTTTCAATCAATTAACAAATTGAAATCATCCCAAAACCGTCCAAACTGCGATTTGACTATTTATCAATCCACTATTTATTATTTAATTTATAATTTTACCCTTAAATCGTTCGAATCGCACTCCACATACACCTAATGCCAGATGGTTTGACAGTTATCGATTAATTATTATCATTTTATATAATTGTCTATATATGAATATTAATTATTATCATTTTATATAATTGTCTATATATGAATATTTATGATTTGTTTTTCTGTCTGAATATAATTATTAAAGCATTGATGTAAATAAACAATATCTTCTGGTTATATAAAAAGGTGAAAAAATACATGTGATTATATAGCCCTCTTGACTTTTTGGCATCTTATTTTTTAAAATTTTTAATGAATTTTTATAAAAAAATCTTTTACTTTTAGATGCTACTAGACTGGACAACTAATTTTTTTATTATTATTTTATAACATCTTATCAATATAATAATAACATGAAATAACGTATGATATGACAAACAAAATATTATAGACAAATATTACGATGATATTATTTGATTAAACATTGTTGAAAGCAAACCAATCTGGCCAATTATGGCACTCCCACAAGAAAATTTGCTAAAATATACCGATTTAAGTGTGCAAATAAAATATAAAATTTGATTAGTTAAAAATTGTGAAATTTATAAGTAAATAGTGCATTAATTCCATTTAAAATTGTAAATTTCTTTGTTTTGAGTTAGTTCACACTATGATAGTGTATGGGAATAAAATCAAACCACATTGTGAACTCTCACCTATAGGGATAGCAATTTGAATTCGATCTGATGGGGACCCGACCCCCTAATCCCGATTAGAACGGTTTTTTTTTCGAAAAATAACCCCAACGGGCTGGGGATAGTATTCGAAAATAAATCCCCGACAATTTTCAAGCCAGAGCGATGATACGTTTTCCAGCCTCGACCGCGGCCCGTCCCCATCCCCGGCCCTATCTCCCCCATAACTAAAATTACATATATATACCCCTATATCCATTCATATATATACCCTTTTATCCACCATCAGACAATAGAATAAAAGCAAAGACGGAGAGAGAGAAAAAAGAGCAGAAAGAGATAGAGAAAGCACTGAATCAGCGAGCAAAGGCGAATGGAGAAGACCGGCAAGGCAAGGCAAGGCTCTCTCTCTCTCTCTCTCTCTTCCCTTTACTCTCTCTTACTCTCTCTTTTCTCTCCGCAGCGACGCAGTCACCATTGCCTCCTCCTCCGCACTACTGCTATTGCCGCGATTCTAGAGTCGCCGAATCTCCATACTCGTGCGTTGGTTCCCTCTAACACGGCAAATCTGAGCAGATCTATCTCTCTCTCTCTCTCTCTCTCTCTCTCTCTGACACACACTCAAATATATAAATGATAATATTGTTGATGTTGATGATTTTGTTGTTTTTGTACGGAGATTTTTCGAGGTCGGTAAAACCGGATTCCTGTTAGGAGGCGGGAGGCGGGGGACACAAGGGGTTGATGGGTTCCCTGCCAAGGATCAGGAGCGGGGACAGAGAATTTTATACCTTTGGGAATCGGGGACGAGAAGTGTAATTCTTAACCTTACCCTGGCCTGTTGCCAGTCCTACTCACCTAGGAAGGAAAAAAAAGAAGAAAGGAAATGTATTAGATATCCTCTCGTGTCCAAAGTAGATCACCTGAGGGAAATATTAGACTTCGTTTGGAAGAAAGTTAAAAACATAAATTTATTAGTTAAAAAGTAAAGTTGTTTGGTTCATTTTTGACTTTTTTTTAGCTTTTTTGAATAAATATACCCAAATGACCTATAACTTTTTCAACCAAATGAGTTTTTAGATAATAAAGCCTTGTTTGGCATAATCTATTTTAATCCATCTTTTTATCTTTTTATTTTTTTTGGGTCACATTAATCAATATCTCCTTTCTACTTTTCTACACATCTTTTTATAAAAAGTCAAAAAGTGCACTTATTTAGGACATCCCAAACCACCCCTAAATTAACTTTTGAGCAATAGTAGAGACACTAGTTTGGCATCTTCAAAAAAAAAAAAAAAATTTATTAAAAAAATTAAAAAATTATCACTATTCACCAAAAAAAATTATAAAAAAATTATTTTTATACAAAAAAGGTACAACTCACTTTGACGTGAGTTACCTTTACCTGACTTTGGTGAAAACAAATTACACAGGCGGAGGCAAGCTTAAGGACGGTGTTGTTCGGCCCGTGGGGGGCCCATCACAGGTCTCGTTTTGATAATCTGAACTGTTCAATGTGTAAAACTCGTCGAGTACTATATGCCTATGAAAAATCACGTTGATCGGATATAACTAACTACATGATCAAATCAGTTTTGTATAAAAAAAAGGATGGTATTATAGTTAATAGTTGACAAAAAACTAATCTGATCAGATAGCTATCGATATCTGATTTAAGTGATTTTTTTTAAGCATATAGTACTCGGCGAGTTCTACACATTGTACGGTTCTAATTACCAAAACGAGACCCATGGTGGGCCCCATAGGCCGAACATCACCGTTCAATTCAATGTCCGAAAAAAAGGCAAGCATATCCTATATGCTACTTTGCCCACTGCTCTGCCCCAGCGTACTGCTTATTCTTCTCTCCCTTCTCCTATATACTAAATTATTATATTTTTTAATATACATTTTTTCGTGAAAAGTCAAAAAAGTATTCTAAACAATCATATTTTTTTCTTCAACTTTTTAGTTCAAAAAGTCAAAAAGTATACTTATTTAGGACATCTCAAACAATCCATCAAAAAATTATTAATATTTAATAATTTTTTTGATGAATTATTTAGCCTCCGTTAATGTGTCTAGCATTTTTGTTAACTTTTGAAAGCTTATCAAATAAAATCTATTGTAGTGAGTACATAAGTTCAATTGATCGAAACATTTTTTTCCCCCGGGGGGGGGGGGTTGGGTTGGGTTGGGGTTAAAAGTAATTTTTTGACTTTTAATTTCTTTTGAATCTTATCACCTCTTTATTTTTTATATATATATTTTAAAAATTTTATAAAAAATTTAAAAACTAACTTTTAACTTATTTCACAAAACTAAATATTGCCCCCAACAACCGAAGGCTGTGTCTATATGCTTTGATAGGAATTTGATTTTTAATTTGTGGGTTATATTATTATTATTAGGGTAAATTACACCGACACCCCCTCAGGTTTATATTTATTACAGTTCTCTCCTCACCTTTTCAAAATTACATTTCCTCCTGAGGTTTAAAGTTTCATTACAGATTCCCCCCTCAGCCCTTTTAATTTTTTGAAATACCAATTTTATCCACATTGGATAAATTACATCGACACCCTTCACATTTTAGAAATTACAATCCCCTCCCTAAGATTTAAAGTAGCATTACCAATTGCCTCCTCAGTTAGTATTAGTTGGAAAAAAATTCATTGAAACAAAAAATTAATTAGAAAAAAATTAATTGAAAAAAAAATTTGTTAGTAAAATTTTTAAATTTTTGTTTAAAAATCAATGTAAACTCATTTTTTGAATTTACGTTTTTTTTTTCAAATTTACAAACTGAAACAACTATTTATAAACCAAAAAAATTATCAAATAAGTTTTTATAACAGTTTTTAAAATTTTTGTAAATATAAATTGAAAACTGAAAACGATATGACTACCAAACAGGTCTCAGATGGTAAAAATGTAGTAAAATTAACAAATAATTAAATAAGTTACTAACATAAGAAATGACTTATCAAAAGATCCTTAGGCTATGTATAGTTTGATTTTTAGAATTTTTTTTAAATTAAAAATTAATTTGGTTAAGAAATAAAAAAAAAATTTATTTTTTGAACGAAATGAAAATTATTTTTTTATTTTTTATTTCTTAACCAAATTATTTTTTTATTTTTTAAAAAAATTTCTAAAAATCATACCATACATAGCCTAAAAATATTTTGATAAGTCATTTCTTATGTTGGTAACTTATTTAATTATTTGTTAATTTTACGATATTTTTACCATCTGAAGCCTATTTGGTAACCATTTCGTTTTTAGTTTTCAATTTATATTTATAAAAATTTAAAAAACTGTCATAAAAACTTGTTTGATAATTTTTTTGGTTTATAAATAGTTGTCTCAGTTTGTAAATTTGAGGAAAAAAATGTAAATTCAAAAAATGAGTTTACGTTGGTTTTTAAATAAAAATTTAAAAATTTTACTAACAATTTTTTTTTTCAATGAATTTTTTTCCAATTAATTTTTTCTTTTCAATGAATTTTTTTTCCAACTAATACTAATCGATGGGGCAATTGGTAATATTACTTTAAACCTTAGGGAGGGGATTGTAATTTCTAAAATGTGAGGGGTGCCAATGTAATTTACCCAATGAGGGTAAAATTGGCACTTAAAAAAATTAAAAGAACTGAGGAGAGAATCTATAATAAACTTTAAACCTCAGGGGAGATATAATTTCTAAAATGTAAGAGAAGAACTGTAATAAATATAAACCTCTGGAGTGCTAGTGTAATTTACCTTTATTATTATTATTATTATTATTATAATTATTATATCTTGCAAGACTTTGGAAGACCAAAGAAAAAAAAATTAGGGTGGTGATTTAGACCCCCTTTTTTTCACCCCCTTTTGACCCCCTCTCTTCTCTCATTGGTCCCCCTTTCATGCACATCCAATCACCCCCTGACACATGGCAAAGGGGGGTGAGGGGGTGCCCCAAAAGGGGGTCTCAAGTATTATCCAAAAAATTAATAGAGAGAGACGGCATATGTAAGCCCCATCCGTCACCCAGTTGTGAGTGACCCCACCGCATGTGAGGGCCGGTACAAAAGCGGTGGCCATTGGTTAGGTGGCTCTGTCTTGTCAGAGGAATTATTCAATGATCTTAAGTTTTGGTTTGGGAATAATTTTTTTAATTTGGGTATTTTAAATAAATGTATTTTTTATCTTTTTAGATTAAAAAATTGAGGAAAAAAATATGGATATTTGGGTTAATTTTTTGAATTTTTATGAAAAAATGTGTATTAAAAAATTGTATAAATTAGTGTGTAGAGGAAAATTAGGATTGAGAATTGTACAGTTATAATTTTTGAATTTTGGTGAATAGTGATAACTTTTTAACTTTTTGAGTAACTTTTTGACTTTTTAACTTTTTTTCAAGTTGCCAAACTTGGCCTTAGTTTTTTTAATTATTTTAACTTGATTAAAAAAAATTATTTGAGATAATTTTTTAATTTTTTTTATAATTTTGAAAAAAAATAAAATGATTATGATTCAGATGTGATATTTTATCTTATTAACTTTTTAATTTATTTTATCTTTTATTGAACTATATTAGTCACAATTACCTTGTCAGAAGAGACCTAAAACATGATTGGTTAAGTAGCTCATCTAGTCGGAAAGGTTATTCAGTGATCTTAAGACATGATCAAGTATTTTCATAATATTATAATTTATAAAGAGAGTGGAGTTTATAATTTTGTGTTGAGGTATGTGAAAATACTAAGGGCGGATAAATATCAGGCTCAACAGATGGGGAGTTTTTTTTAAGGCCACTCGTATTAAGATTTTATAGTAATTAGGATCTCTTAACATTTTTATAGAATTTTGAATTAGAGAAATTTTATGTTTTGAAATTTTTTGATTTGCTCGATTTATTTGATTTTCTCTGTATTTTCAAATTTTCTATATGTTTTGAAATTTTTCTAGTTTGAAATTTCTTTGTATTTTGACCATTTTTTTCTAATTTGCTCACAATTTTCTCTATGTTTTGAACAAACCAAAGAAAATTGAGCTACTCATAAACCAAAAACAGATAATTTAATTACCTGAGCTAGAGCTAGATAAAATGAGAATTAGCAAAGCAAGAAGATAACGAAGCATCATTAGAGTTTGCATCTTTCCTTTTCTTCACAACAAAATTCAAACACACCATCATCAAATATAAACCCTTCAACAAGTAAGCAGAAATATTCAATTCTTCGAATGTCTTCGCAAATATATACAAAGTATCGCCCGCTGTGACCTGGAATCAATAAAAAACCCTACAAATGTGAAATCATAACCTAGAAATAGGAATTACACAGAGAGAAAGAGAGAGAGAGTACAACTTTAATGTTGGAGTCTTCGGGGTCGTCAAGGAAATTGTGGAGTTTTTTCGTGTCGTCGATAGCTAGAGAGTCAAGTTGAGATCGGAGGTGGTTTTCTCGTCGGAGGTCGATAGGGTATTTGGTTCTTCTTTAGCTTCATCGCCCCATGAGTGTTTGATTTTTGAAGGTGGTGTCATTGTCCGTCATTGGAGTTGTAGAAAGAGAAAAAGTCGATGCCTGTAAGAAGAAACACGCTATTTATTACGAGTGAGGGACCTAAGGGACCTTAAGTTACAAAAAAATATATATATTGCAGATCTCTCCCATTATCAAAGTTGGAGAGGGATGTTAAACTAAATAACCCTCGATAGATACTATAATAAGAGAGAGAATTCTATTTACACCCAAAAAATGATTAAATGAGCCCAATTTTTCAGTATATCCTATTGAATTATTTAGAGTTACAATTTATTCTCAATATATCCTATTTTCCCCCCAAATTATCCTTTTGAAGTACACCCAAGTAAAACAAACTAAAAAATCCAAGTTACTTTTGAAAAATCTTTATTCACAACCTAGTTGCATACTTCTCGTAGTAAAGGTTTAAAAACCTTTGGCTCCGTTTGATTTAGTTTTTGAAATGAGATTTGAGTTTTGAGTTATGTTTTGAAAGATAAATTTTTGAAATGAGATTTGAAAAGAGAAAACTTGTTTATTATTAGTTTTGAAAAGAGTTTTGAGTTGTATTTTGAAATTGTTTTGGATATTTTTAAATATTTAAAATTTTCTTATTTTTATTTTTTTAGGGTAAATGTTTTTTATTGTAAATATTTTTTTTAATGTGCACTGTATTTACTAAATTTGTGCACTATATTTTTTTTAAATATTTTAAAATTAAAAAAATATTTTTTATTTTAAATATATAATTTTTATTTATTTATTTTATTTTAAATATTTTTAGTTTTATTTTAAATATTTAATTTTTAAATTAAATTTTTTTTTGAATCACTCATTTATATCTAAATCATACCAAATTATTTGGCCAATACTTAAAAAAATAACAAAATATTTTTTGAAATTTTTTTGTAAGGTCTTTGGTATTAAGATTTTATAAGATAAATGACATACAATATTTTTTTTTATAATAGTTGGGGTTACACGACATTTTTTTAGAAAAATTTCAATCTAGAGAAATTTTGATCCAAAGAAATTTCAAAACATAGATAAAATTTGAAAACACAAAGAAAAATCAAAGAAATTGAGCAAACCAGAGAAATTCAAAATATAGAGAATTTTGTCTGAAATTTATCAGTGTTTTGAAAATTTTCTAGTTTGAAATTTCTCTGATTTGCTCACAATTTTCTTTGTGTTTTGACCAATTTTCTCTGATTTGCTCACAACTTTCTTTGTGTTTTGGTCAAATCAAAGAAAATTACAAACCGAATATACACAACAACCTTTATTCACATAATCTTCCTTTAAAAATTCATTTCCTATCTCTATTTTCCATACATTGATTAAAATTGCTCTATTTGGGTTTGTAGGGATCAAGCTAGAAAAATCTCTACACTTATGTCAATTTCATTTCTTCGCCTTAGTGCTTCTTCGTCACAAATAGATTTAGATCATCATGAACAGATCGTCTCTCTGTCAAAGTGTTTCTTTGATTGCACGATTCCTGTGTGACCGTGTGGTCAGCGACTTTGATTTGTCAAAGACCAATCACAATCCAACAAGGCCGAACTACAACGAGCAGACGTCTGAACAAATTGAGTAGGCTTTGACGACTTATAGATCTTTGACAACAGTAGTAATAATAGAAGAGAAGAGAGAAATGATTGTTGTGGAGAGATCTATAACCCTAGAGCGAAAAAGGAAGAGAGAGAGGAAAGAAAAAAGAGAATGAGAGAGTGGGTGTAATATATGGTTGTGGGGACCTTAGGTTACAAAGAAAAATATTGTGGACCTCTTCGATTATTAAAAGTTGGAGAGGAATGTTAGACTAAATACCACACTTTTTTTTCTAAAAAATAAAAAAGTAAAAAATATTTTCTTTAAAAATAAAAAAAAAATACTTTTTAAAAAAAATAAAAAATAATTTTAAAGAAAAAAATAAAAAAAATATTTTTTAATTTTTTTTAAAAATAGAGTTTTGAAAAGAGTTTGATTATGAATTTTGAAAATAATTTTTAAATTAAGTTTTAAAATTTTTGTTTAATTATGAGTTTTGAAATTTTTTTTATTCAAATTATAATTTTTAAAAAATATGAAGGATGCTCATTAGATATATTATAATTAGGTCATTTGAGATAGCTATAATCATTTGTGTCTTTCCATAAATCTTTATGATGGGCTTGGCTCCATTTTTATATATGACCACCATTTTTATGTCTGGTGAATTAGTTTGGATGAGATTTGTTAGTGAGAAGATAATTAGTAAAAATATTGTTAATGTGAGAATTTTTAGTAAGGAGATTAACTAAAAATATATTTATTTAAATGATAGTAGGAGAAATGGTTAGTAATAAAATTGTTAAATTATTTTTATATAAAATAAAAATAAAATATTTTTATATTAAAAAAAATTCTAAAACAAATATGACTTCTTTTTTTCTTTTTTTTTTTTCAAATAACAGGCTGCACTTGGGTTAAAAAAAAAGTGTATCCTAATTTCTTCACTATTTTTTCAATCCTAGTCCATATGAGGGCAACTTAATCCTGTTGAGATGTGAGAGTAATACTCCACCTGAAGTAGCAATATCCCTCCACAAGGAAGTCACCATTATAGTGAGACCCACCTCATTACTATTCCAATCCTATCCCCTAACCTCCAAAACAAACATGACCTTAGTCATTTTAATTCTGATCTTTTTATAATTTTTGTACAGGTCCGGAGCAACTTAGCATTATTGAGGCAAAAGAGGCAAAGTTTCGCTCTTGATGAGCTTTTAGGAAATTCACCTCCCTGGCCTCAAGTCAGCAGTCCCTAGACCAAAATTACGCGGAGAATGATAAAGAAATAGTCTGAGGTGAGTAATGCCTATCCTGAGAAATAAATTAAAAATTAATTTTTTTTTGACCTCTTTTAAAAAAAATATAAAAAAAGGTAAAAGTTGATGTGAGTTAAAAAGATTAAAAAGTTAAAAAATTAATTTTTAACTAACTTGTCAAAATAGGTCTGATAGATAAGAGCATCTACAATGGAATGGCTAAAATTGTTTGTTAAAGTGTGTTATATGACAAAAAGTGATAAAAGTGGGGCTAAAAACTGCGTGTTAAGAATTTGTTAATTTTAGAAAGTGAATGGTGATACAATGAATGTGCGTAAAGTAATATATAAATAAAAATAATAATAATAAAAAAGGCAAACATTGGTAGCATTTTTTTACTCTCTCACTTTCTCTATCCTCTCCTCTCTCTCTCTCTTATTATCTGGCCAGTCACTGCAGTTGGTGGGTCCCACAACCACTTTACTCTCTCACTCTCTCTCTTCGCTCTCTCCCTCTGTTGATGGCTAGAACCATTGTTAACTACAACGAGCAAAATAACATCTAACACTATTTTTTGAGTTTATCCAACCCCTTAACAGTTCCATTGGAGTTGAAAATAACATCTTTTACTAGCTAAAATTTATAGACTGATACTAACATATATACAAACAACTCCACTGTGAATGCCCTAAGAGCATCCACAATGGATGTGTTAATCCACCTATTAGTGTCAACTGATAAATTTTAGCCAACCATTTTCACTTTAAGCTTCACAATCGAGCTGTTAAATTTCAGCCAGCCATTTTCACTTTAAGCTTCACAGTGGAGCTGCTAAGGGCAATGTTAATGGTCAAAGTTATTGTCAGATGTTAAATAGTGTGTTAATTGCAGCCAGTGTTTTAGCTAACGAGAGAGAGGGAGGAAAGTGGCGTGGGGTTGTCCGACCGGATGTCTGGCCGGTCGTCCCCCCCGGACGTCTGGACCCTTTAAGTAAAAAATAAAATAAAATTTGAGTTTGACCAGTTGACCGATCGGACGTCCAACCGTCTTCTCTCTAGCTGCTGCAAACTATTTATATATATATATATTATTTAACACACCCCTTAACACACAATTTAACATACCCATTATATCACCATTCACTAACTATTTACTCACTAAATTAACAAATTCTAACACATATTTTTAGATTCCACTTTTATTATTTTTTTATCATATAACACATATTTTCTTTTTTTTGGTACATCATATAACACATATTTTCAACACTTCTATTATGAATGCCCTAAGCTATGGTGTGAACAAGCCAGATGCTGGACACGGAGTTCACAAACCCTCTGGGACATTGGGAAACAGAAAAGGGATAAATGTCTGATGTCTTTTATCAAAAATATCTCTCTGATTCTTCCAAAATCCACACAGAACCATCGTTTAATGTGTTCACAAGAAGCAACTAGTTTGCTACGACTGATGATTTGGAGGAGCTTGATACTGGAACTAATGACTTTATTATTATATTTTTTTTGAGAAAGGGAACTAGTGACAATTTTTTTTTAATGCTATGATGAAATTTTTTAATCCCGTTTACTATTGCAATTTATAAAATTTTAGTTTAAAGTATTATATTATTTAAGGGTGGTTTAAAAATGGGGAATTGACCAGTAAATCCCATTTTATCATCTTGTAGATCATGTGGTCCTAATTGTTTTCTTTCAAACCGTTTAGTCCTTTGAGTTGTTTGTTTACTATTTTGCCATTAAAGTATTAATTTGAGTTTGTAGACCCGCATATATTTATTGGAAGGGGTGTGTGAGATTCACGTTCCAAAAAAAGGTAATAGTACTCTTTTTCTGTGACGTGGGCTGTAATGTGAATTTGATACTTTTTTTAATTTTTCCCATGACGTGGATTGTGTCACATTTCAGCTTTACATCAGCTTGAGCCTTTGTTTTCCAATTGCCATTCGACGTGAACCTCACCGATTCCACCCATTCTCGTTCCCAATCTCACCTATTCTGGTTCTGAATCTCACATTTGCCTATGCTTTTCCTTCTCCATAATCACCTATTCTGGTTCTGAATCTCACATTTGCCTCTGCTTTTCCTTCTCCATAATCCAAAAAACATGCGGGTCTGCAACGCAAGCGGCTGATACCCCCAAGCCCACACTGCACTCCAACGTGATTCGAGACCGTGAGGCTTGAACCGCTCGATCGAAACCCGTTTCGAAGACAAAGAACACGATGCCACCGATTCTCCAACCCTCATCCTCTTCAGAAACATTGAATGCCCCATAATTCGAAACTTCTCATCATCCCTACTCTCTCCCTCCTCAATGTCGTTCTCATGCTTTTGATGCTGATCCGTCAACTGCAGCGGAACCTGGGTTCACGAAGCCGAAGAACACTTGCTGGGTTCGATTCTCGTTCCACAGTTCGGGTTCCACAGTTCTGGTTTCACGTTCCACAGTTCTGGTTTCACGTTTCACCGATTCACGTTCAACAGTTCGGGTTCCACAGTTCTGGTTTCATGTTTCACCGATTCACGTTCCACGTCACACACTCTCTCTATCTCTCTCTCAAGCACCGAACCAATTCACTATCATCATTCCTGTTACATCCAATTCTCAGACACATTTGGGGGTCAGAAGTGTCCATATGAAGAAAACACAAACTGGGTTTTCAAATTGTCTCCACATTCTCACATAAAACAGAGAGAGAATGAAAATGGGTTTGGTTGGGGGTTGGGTATGGGTGAAAATCATCGAAACTCCGCAAGGAAACCCTAACCCAGATGAGATTGATCGAAATTGTTCAGACCCAGATGGCGAAATTGTTGAATATTACTCGCCGGAGTTTTGAACGCATCGCCGGTAGTCGCCGATGCTGGAGATCTGGATCGCAAGTACCTGATCAATGTGGAGTCCAAATTCTCTAAATTGTTTTTATCAATGGCTGAGCTCGGACTCTTCGATGGATGATGAAAACGTCCTCCGCCGATGAAGAACTGGTGGTTGTTGTCTCTCTGTGCATTGATTGGCGAAACGTTTCCGTCTAAAACCTTGAGTTGTGAAGGTCTCGAACTGGTGTTGTTACCGTGAGGAGCTTCCATGAATATTCCTGAAATCACGCAAAAAAATTGGAACTGTTATTAAACTGATGGGGCGTGTGAGAACCATAATTGATGTGAGGGCATATTTGTCTGCCACATAAGAATATAATTCAAAAAAGGAGTTATCAGTAAGATATCTTTACTATCATGGACTGTTCAATCAAACAAAATATTCTTGGGACCAAATGGAATACAATTTTACCATATGGGACTTTCTGATAAATTCCCCTAAATTTAAAAATTTGACTAACAAATTTTTTTAATTAATTTTTTTTTCAAATAAATTTTTTTCAATTAATTTTTTCAATTAATTTTTTTTCAATTATAATGTGTATGATCCTATTGTCATAAATAATAAAAAATAAATATAAATATTTTAAGCCTGCATAAACATATTTTTCAGTTTATGTTTTTAAATTTTTTTTAAACATTTTGTTCAAACCAAACGCTTTTATAATTTATGTTTTTCTAAAAATAAACAAAAACTAATTTATAAATATAAATAAAAAACGTAAATGTTTTATCATTTTTATTTAATTTAAAATTTTCAAAAATATATATTTTTATGTTAATTTTTGTTAAACTAAAAAACAGAAAAAAATATGCTATGAATTCTGAATAAATTATTAAATTTTCTATCAAATTTCTCACGTGCGCGTAAAACCGCACACGTGTGGAACCCAAAATTTTAGGGAGTTCGTGGCCCAAAATTCCCAAACAATGGGGGTGTTTGTTTCAGCTTTTCAGAACCAACTTATGGCTTTTAGCTTTAAAAAAGTTATTTTGGACTGTTTGGTTAAACTTATTTCAAACAGCTTCTGATTCTAACAGCTTATTTTAACTCAAAAAAGCTGATTCTGAGAAGTTGCTCACCCCTTGCTTCTGATTATCAGCTTCTGCTATGGACATGTTAATTTATTGTTATACTCTTAAATTTTTTTATTTTTATTTTTTTAAAAATAGAAAAAGACTCAAATGGACTATAGATTATTATTATTATTTTTTATGAGAAATGTAGACAAACAAAAAATAAAAATTAATTGAAAAAGCTATTTCACAGCTTATGTAACAAACACTACTCAGCAACTTAAATCTATAATCCAACAGCTACACCAAACAGATTAACAACTTCTGATTAAAGTCATAATCTATAATCTGTTAAGTTATAATCTATAAGCTGTTTTAACAGCTACACCAAACGGGGCCAATAATGTGCTCTCTTGCAAGGGGCAAAAATGGAACAGAGGGGGAAAAAAACAGAACCCGTTCGTCTCCAACAACCAGAGACCGAAGCATCGGCTCATCTGGGTTCGAACCAGGTCCATCTGGGTCTCACCCATCTCTCTCCTCTCCTCTCACCCTTCAAATCCCTGACTCTAACCCAAGAAGCTTCCCTTACAGCGTGAAACAACATTGCTGGCAAAAAGCCGAAAAGGTCAAAGGCCGAGACCCAGATCGATGGGGCCGAGACGCTGTCGGCAACACTGTGTTCCGGAAGCTCGTGGGTTGTCCCGGTTGTCTCTGTCATGACTATGACCACATTGTTCCTTACTCTAAGGTACTTCAATGTCGATCTTTGATTTTTTTGCTGGTTTGTGGGTATGGCTTGTTTGTTGCTGAATGCAATATTATCAATTGGGTTAGTGTCATTTTGGCTAATTGAATTTGGGGTTTGTTGGGTTTTGAACGTAGTTCCAAATTATTGTTTTGCTTATTTTTGTCAGTTTTGTTGTGTTTCCTCTTAGGGCTAATATAATCAGCTTTTTGGTTAAAAGCTGATTAAAACTGATTATAATCAGCTTTTTGTGAGAGAGAGAAGTGGATTATAATCTGGAAACTTCCCAAAAGACTTTTGTGAATATTGTTTTCTTGCTTGTTTAGCTGGGGTTTTGGGATTCGGGTTTGTTTTAATTTAGTATTTTGTGAGGTTCTAAACTACTCTTCTATTTGATAGAGAATGCTCCCCGCTTTTTCCCTGTGGTTACTGTTAGTTTATAACTTAAGCTAATGTGATCCGAATGGAGACCGGTTGTCCAAACTAGTAACCTTAAAGTCTGATTTGATGGGCAAAATGATCATTTTAAAATTTGAACAAATAAACTATACAACTAAAAACTATTTGTTTTTGTTCACTATTTTGAAATGAGGGAGTAGAAAAGAAGATGAATGTTTGGTTGTATGAACCTTTTATTATCATGCAGTAACTCAGATATCATTGATTCAAATTTTATGGCTTATCTAGCTTAGTTTGTTTTCCAAGGTTGTGCATTCAGGACAATACTCTTGAACTACCCCAAATGCTGGGGAACTTCTATTTCCACACACCAAATTTTCTTTGTGCACACACTTAAACGAACTTTTTCAAAATCACAATTTCATCCCTTACCATTTAGGACAAACCCTTACCTTCTCCAATCTCTCAATACACATCCACCAGCATTCCACTGGCCACTTCACCACCTCCGGTGACCCCCTAACCCCTTTTCCCCTTCGGCGAGCCTCCCCCAACCCTCCTCCCCCTTCGGTGAGCTTCCCTAGCCCTCTTCCCCCACCCCTGTTGTGCCCTACCGTTGTGATACTCACCCTAGCTGTCCCCATCCTCGCAATCACACCCACTCTTGGTGGTGGCGCTAGTGGGTGGATGGAGGGGCTGGAGAAGGACTGGGGGGAGGGGTGTGGGTGGTGGCTAGTTAAGGTTAGGGTTTGAAGGATGAAGAAGATGAGAGTATTTTCAAATTCATGAAGTGTGTGCATTGAAAGATATGCACAAAAAGGATTTGGTGTGTAGAAATAGAAGCTCCCCAAAGCAGTCATGGCAGTTACCAGTACGACATGGCTTAATGGGCTAATGTTGAATGAATTACTTATCATCCTGAGGAAGTTTTTTTTAATTTTTATTATTTTTTAACATGATTACTAGGAATTTTCTGACCATAATTAAATAATGAAATAAAAGTAATGATGTGTTTTATTTGCTTAGTTTGATGCCCAATGGTTGGGCATGGTTGTTGTGAGGGTACTATGCTCATGCATATTTTCAGTTACGGAAACTGAGAAGTATTTGCTTAATTTGATTTGATGCCTTATGACAGGAATCAGTTATACCTTAATCACATACTTTTTGATTTGTGTTTATACTTTATTCTTTGGTGATGTGGCTGTAATTAATGAGCACTATTTTTGCTTTTGAAGTTTAGACTTTTCGTCTGTTAGCAAGTCCCTACTTATATAGAAGTTTATCTTAATTATTTGTCTAAAACACCTAAGGTTATGATCTGAATATTATCAGGAGGGGAAAAGCACATTGGAAAACTGTCAAGTTTTACAGGTATGCCTTTTATTGCCTTGTACGATTATTGCATTTCTGTGAGATCTGATTTTGCTTATCAGAAAAATAAAAAATGAAGTTTTCGACCTGGTTTTATTGTGTGTTGCCATAGCATGTTTTCTCTTTTGTTTTTTCTATTATGGCATTCATTTACTGTAGTTACTGAATGTGCGCATTTTCTCCTGGCATACAAGGCTGCTACCTTTTTTTTTTTTTTCTATGTTATTCCAGTTCACTTCATTGAACTAATAATAAATAACCAAATTCACTATCAATAATACTTCTATACATTATGCATTTAAAAATTGGGAATTTGGGATGATTGACTACAACATAAATAAATAAAGAAAAAAGAAAGTTTATTACAACTGAAATGAAGCTGCCTTAAATTTCCTGTAGGCCATAGTAGGGGATTTGTTGGATGACAACAATCTTATATATTTAGTATGGGTGTTCTTATTGGCATTTTAGTTCTAGAATTTTCTGCGGCCAACACTTAACTTCAAAAGTCCTATGTGGATTATAGAAAACTAAAAATTTAGTGCCAATATGTGTTTCGTTGGGGGATTTGGGAAGGAATTTAGAAAAGGAAATGGAAAAGGTGTGTGAAAGTACCTTTTCCTTTTTCTTTTCCTTTTCCAAATCCCTTTCCAAATTTCCAACCAAACACAGCGTTACTGTATGCTGTATTCTTTCCTTTACAAGAACAAATTTGGTAAGACTTATTCCACAGGGTTTGCCCTGAAAACACATAATGCCGTCTGGTTTAAAACACATAACCTCCTTGTGGCTTGGAGTAACCTGCAAGTTGGACAGAAACTGTTAGGATTATTGAAGGGGGCATGTATTCCCATTACAATAGAGGCTGGATAAAGACAAATTTTCCCTTCGCCTGTCAAAATAAAGGGCTTACCCTCCTTCAAACACACACTCCCGCACACACACCTGTGATTCTTTTGAGATTTTTGGATGACATGTGTTTGGAGCAGGTCTCAATGTGTATATGAGTAAAACCCAAACACTCCCACCCACCTAAAGAAAAAGGAAGGGAGGAAGGGAGGAAGGGAGAGAGTTTTATCTATCCACAAAAATAATGTGAGAGTGAATTTTATAAATCTGCAAAAATAATTTTCAAGACATTTCCCAGGAATGTAATGGGTTGTTGAAAGCCAGGAAGTTTATTATTTTCAGAGCAGGTTTCAAGACTTCTGTTTTATAATTTCACCTAAAATACTATCAAAACATGAAAGTTTATTGTTGAAGGCCAGGAAGCCTGCATTAACATGGATTTTGATCCTCTCAATTCCATCAAAACTTTCTGACTTCTAAACTACTTTCAGAGTTCAGTTCGATGTCTTTGTGATTGACATTAGAAGATTTATTTAGAACTGTTGTTGATAAGAAAATTTCTGCTTGGCTTCCTCAAAAATTTCAGTATTTGGTAATATTCATTATGTGTGTTGGTGTATGTGACCATGAATATTTCGAAAGAAATGTTAGGCATCTTTCATGAGCAATATAATTCATAGTAGATAATCTTGTAGCTTCTCTGAAAAAAGATTAAAAAAAATACCATAATAACTATTGATGTTAGTCATTACCTAACATAATTCAATTCCTGCAAAACATTCATAATTTATAGAAAATAAGCATTATGACTCAAATACCCTTAACCGGGCTATTGCATTGTGAGCGTTCTTTTGGTTGCAGTTTATAAATTGGGATATCTTTTTGCACTTATTTGTCTTTATTGAACTTTTTTGAACTTTGAGTTAAAATATTTTACTTTTTATTTCTGTCAAGACTAGATGATGAGCCAACTTAGATAGGATTTTTTGACAAACTTTGGCTTACTTTGGTCTTTAGTGAACTTTTTAAAGATGAAAATAAGCAGAATTTTTTTTTTCTTTGACATACGATTAGTTTTTCTTGTATGATTTACATTTCTCCCTAAGAGAGATGGTTTTTGTTTAATTGGTCTTTACTCTTACTGCAGGCAGCAGTTTATCAATCAAAGGGAAATCGAACTGAGATATCAAAAGCCGATCTTATTCAGAAAAGTTCATACTGCAGGGTTTCAGGTATTTGCAGGCCTTGTAATTCCCAGAATGGTGGACGAAAATGATTTAGGAGCTCTATTAATTGGAGATAGTATCATAATGGCTAGTGGATTATTTTTAAATTCTAGTGCAGGTTGCGACATGGATCTTCTTGAATTGTCAGCATATGGCAATGTCAGACCCGGACAAGACTCCAAGGGATGTAAGATTCAGTGACATCTTAAGGGTGACAATTTAAGAGCTTAAAATCAATTTTGTGGAGAATTTAACAATCATCTTCCAGTGATGCCTTGTGAGATTGCTAAGTAATCAATCTCTCTCTCTCTCTCTCTCTCTCTCTCTCTCTCAATATCAGTGCTCAGTGTGTGTAGTGGTGGCCTCCGGGCCCAACCGGTCTAGCCTAGCTTGATATTTTTAGGGCTTGGAATCAGTATTTTGGCCCAAAGGGCCAGTGGGTTGCAAGAACATGGTCCAGTTGCTTAGTTTTTGAACTGTTTTTGAGTTCTTTTTTTGTATTTTTTTCATCTTTAGTGAAAGTTTTTAATATTTTAATAAACTTTTTTAGATACATCCAATCTAAATATACTTTAAAGTAAAATATTTGTAAAAAAATCTAATATTTTTTTTAATGAAATACAAACAAACATGGAAAGTGTCTCTTCTTTTTTTTTTCTTTTTCTTTTTTTTTTTGTATTTAGTTCTTTTTTTAAAATATATATTTTCTCACAAATATGTTACTTTTTAAGTGCATGCAAATTAAATGAATTTAAAAAGTTTTAAAAAATAATTAAAATATAAAAAGAAAAAGTTTACTTAAAAAAAAAAAAAATACAAAAAATCTCAACAGCAAGAGTTTGAGTCTAAAAAGCCAAACAGACTAATGTCAACTGAACTCCCAACCCTTTTCACACTGATGAGGGATAGTTTAGGTAATGATGTTTAACTTCATATATTAACCACTGAGTTGAGAATTTTATTTAAAAAAATTGGGTTAAATAGACTCACTTTATTTTACAATTATGTATATATTCTCAACTTTTGCATGGGTTTATTTTGCAATTATATATTTTACACTTAGGATTTATTTAACTTCATCATTAAAGTTGAAACTCATAGCATATACTGATTCCAAAATAATATACCGATTTCAAAATAATAATATCGTGAAAAAAGTAAGAGGATATGATGCACATCACTTAAAAAATAAATAAATATTATGCACAACATGTGTGTCACATCTCTAATTCATTTTTAAAGTACGATTATTTTCTTATAATGTTTTTAGCATGTCTAAATTTCAAAATAATAATATGATGGAGAAAGTAAAAGTTATAATGTTTTTAACCCAGAGGTGGGTGGCAACTTGGCAAGGGCCTGGGGTTTAAGCCCCTAGGTCCTGAGTTCGAATCCCCTCTGGGCCAATTTCCTGGGCGTAGCACAGTTGGTTAGGAGGTTGACCTCAAGGATGCCTTATCAGCTATTTGGTGTGGGTTTAATTCTCTCCCGCTGTGCGAGTCCTGACTTACCGAAGCTTGCCTTGTGAGGTCGGGACAAGCTTTCAGGTTATAGTCTCTGGCTCGGACCGAACAACAGATGCCTTATCAGCTACTTGGTGTGGGTTTAATTCTCCCCCGCTGTGCGAGTCCTGACTTACCGAAGCTTGCCTTGTGAGGTCGGGACAAGCTTTCAGGTTATAGTCTCTGGCTCGGACCGAACAACAGGACACCCTGGTAATCTCCTCGGGGCGCTGCCTTGGACCTGCGGGAGAATGAGAGGATTTCCCTGTAACCAAAAAAAAAAAAAAAAAAATGACGGAGAAAGTAAAAGGATATAATGCACATCGATCCAAATAAATAATAATAAATTAATTAAATATAATACAGATAGTGTGTGACATAACAAATTCATATTTAACGTACGATTAATTTCTTGTAAAATTCTTTCAAAATTCTAAAATATAATTGCTTTTGCTTTCTTAACAACCTTTTATTTTAGGAGTAATTATTCAGTAATTTCGGAGTATGAACACGTGGTATTTTATAATATTATGATTGGTAGAAAAGGTGAATAAGTGAGGTATTGTGTTGGGTGATTGGAAAACATGAGAGGGTATATTAAATGATAATTGGTTAGGAGTACAGATATGTGGTACTTCAGAAATATTTAATAATTTTCCTTATTTTAGGGGTGTTTGGAAAGTCAACTTTCAGCTTAAAAAAATTAAAAAGTTAAAAAATTATTAAATTATTATTTGTCATCAGCTAAAAAAGTTAAATGTCAAATTAATTTTTTCACTAAAAAAAAAAAAAAACTTTTAAACATTTAAAAACACAGTCACTTTTTTAATTCCTAAAAGAGTCAAATATATATATATATAACTATAAATATAAAAAAAAAAAAAAGAAAAAAACTCCAAACCCTCCCTTAATCTTTTGATTGAGTGTATATATATAGTTACGATTCGTAGCTCGAAATTCGGAGGCTCGAATTTGGCTCGACACCAAAACGACGTCGTTTTGGTGTGTGTGTGTCTTTTTTTTTTTTTTTTTTCGCCATTTTTGAAGCTGAAGAAGAAGAAAAAGAAGAGAAGAAGAAGAAGAAAAATGCAGACAGATTCACAAGTTGGGTTTCATCAACATCATCACCATCATCATCATCATCAACAATTTTATTTATTTATTTATTTATTTTTTTTTCACATCCAAAATCTGGAATACAAAATTGGTTCCTCTTCTTTGGGTATTTCTGGATTTTCATCATCCAAAATTGGTTCCTCTTCTTTGGGTATTTTCTCACATCCGGATTTTCTCACATTCAAAATTGGTTCAACAAAAGTACCCAGAAAAGAATCGACACCATCCAGATTTTCTGTGAGAAAATACCCAGAAAAGATGATGAAGAGGAACCAATTTTTCTCACACCAGATTTTCTTCCCCATTTGAGAGCAGCACAAAAAATCTGGAATACCCATTTGGGTATTTCTTTATTTTTCTTCATCAAACCCGAGTTCATCTTCATCATCAAAAACACAGAGATCTTCATCAATATCAACATCTTCATCAACAACAACGCAGAGATCATCTCCAGATAAAAAAAAAAAAAAAACAGATCGGCGCATCGCCAATCAAAAAAAAAAAACAGATCAAAAAAAAAAAAAAACAGATAAAAAAAAAAAGAGATCTTCATCATCTTCTTCTTCAGATCATTATCTTCAGATCAACATCATCATCTTGGTTCCTCTTCTTTTCTTCTCCTCCTCTCTTCCTCTTCTTTCTCTCTTCCTCTTTTCTCCTTCTCTCTCTCTTTTCTGTCTTCTCTCTCTGTGTATTCTGATTCAAAATGCAAGAAAAAGAAAAAGAAAAAAAAAATCGAAATCCAAAACGACGTCGTTTTGGATTTCGAGCCAAATTCGGGCCACCGAATTCGAGCTACGGATCATTTTTCATATACTTTTTGAACAAATCTTTTGATTGAGTTTGTTAAAGGAAGTTGACTTTTGGTGCTCAAGTTGATGACCTTATTGTCTTCTTTTTACACTCTTTTTATTAGTTCCATTATGTTATTTTCCTTAATCTTAGGTCTTCTCAGTCCCCAAACAAAAAAAAAGGTTGGAAGGTTCATTGCATCTTTTCTCTACCTTTTTTTGTTTTTTCCCCTCAGGAAAGTGATGGTTTTGCATCCACACTTTCTCATCTCATATGCTTTTCCATCCAAAACAAATTTTCTTTCCTTGTTTTTTGAGTCACTTACACATGAGGAAAATATCTATGGTGTCTCATTTTGATCATGCTTAACTGTCTTGTAATGGTCATTTGGTTAGGGAATTGAATTCAAGTTTTTCACAAAGCTAATGATTATGAGACTGGAAGCTTAAGTAATGTTTTTATTTTTTTTATTTTTATATTGTTTATTTTATTTTATTTTTATTTTTATTATTATAGATTGAAGAGGCTTAAAAACCAAAGATACAAAACACAACAAACACTAGCTAAAAAAAACAAGGGCTTCATACAACACAAGCTAAGCCAAAGAAGGTGGCACCTTCTCCATTCAAATAGCTTGGTCTTCAAGATTCACCGCCATTTGAGTGAGGCAGTGCGCTACCGAATTGCCTTGACGTTTCACATGTAGTACCGTCGACTGATCAAAATGCCGAAGACCATCTCAAATAGAGTTCATAGTATGGCCATAACATGCGAAGCATTTAGAAGATGAATTGGAGGCAGTGGCAATACTCAATGAATCCCCTTCATAATGTACCCGACAGAGCACCAGATCACGAGCAAAGACAACTGCACCATACATGGCCAGAGCTTCCAAGCTATCAACGTTAATTAGGCCTGCAATCTTCGTAGACAAAGCATCAATAACGTCCCCACGGTAGTCACTGAAATAAATATTGAGAGAGTAAATAAATATTGAGAGAGTGATTGAAAGAGAAAGAGCAAATAGGCTCTGTGTTTTAATACATTAAGCCTTACGATGCTACTCCATTATATAGGAGGCTTATACAACCTGATGATGGTGTGTCTAGACAACATCATGAAAGCATACACTATAAACAAATAAAAGTAATAACCACCGAAAGCATACAACATAAACAAAGAAAAGGAGCCGAAAGCATATGAAATAAACAAAGAAAAGTAGCTTGATGCATATGGCATCTGATGAATATATTATTAACAATAAAAGTACCTTGATTTTCAACACTCCCCCTCAAGCGACGTTGTAGATGTTAATCATTCCCAATTTGTCCGTCAGATCTTCGAAGTTAACTTGAGCAAGAGCTTTGGTGAGAATGTCAGCTTTTTGACAGTTTGTTGGAGTGTAGCTGACTTGAAAAACTCCTTCTTCAATCTTTTCCTTGATAAAGTGTCGATCTATCTCCACGTGTTTAGTGCGATCATGATGAACTGGATTCTTAGCGATACTGATGGCGGCTTAGTTGTCGCAGTATAAAACCATGGGATGCTCAGATGGAACCTGTAATTCTTCTAACAGTCTGTTCAACCAGATTCCCTCACAGATACCTAGGGCCATAGCACGAAATTCTGCCTCAACACTACTACGGGCTACCACTGACTGTTTCTTGCTTCGCCATGTAACCGCGTTCCCCCAAACAAACGAACAATAGCCAGAGGTTGATCTTCGATCAGTCACTGAACCTGCCCAATCTGCGTCTGAAAAAATCTCAATTTTTCTATTTGTTGTTCTTTGAAAGAAGAGACCCTTTCCCGGTGTCCTTTTTAGGTACCTCAATATTCTGGTCACAGCAGTCATGTGGTTTTCGGTTGGATTGTTCATGAATTGATTGACCACACTAATAGAGAAGCCGATGTCTGGCCTTGTATGAGAAAGATAAATGAGTTTTCCCACAAGACGTTGATATTTCCCTTTATCACTTGGTGCACTACCGTCACTTTCTTCCAGTTTGATAGTTGTGTCCATAGGAGTTTCTGCCGGCTTGCATCCTAGCATCCCTGTTTCATTCAGTAAGTCTAGAACGTATTTACGTTGTGAGACTACTATACCTTTCTTTGACCTAGCAATTTCCATTCCAAGAAAGTACTTAAGATTTCCAAGATCTTTAATCTCAAATTCCTTTGTTAGGAATGTTTTAAGTAAGCCAATTTTCTCTTCATGATCACCTGTTAGAATTATGTCATCCACATAAACAATGATAATTGCCAATTTCCCTCCTAGGGAGTGCTTCACAAATAATGTATGATCGGATTGACATTGAACAAAACCGTACCCTTTTACTGCCTTAGTGAACCGTTCAAACCAGGCCTTGGGAGATTGTTTGAGACCATACAAGGATTTTCGGAGTCTGCAAACTTTGTTGAAATTTGATGTCGTCTCAAGTCCAGCCGGAATGTCCATGTAAACTTCTTCCGCTAAGTCACCATTGAGGAAGGCATTTTTTACATCAAGTTGGTGAAGTGACCAATCGAGATTAGCTGCCAAGGATAAAAGTACACGAACAGTGTTGAGCTTGGCAACTGGAGCAAAGGTTTCTTGATAGTCAATGCCATAGGATTGGGAGAATCCTTTGGCGACCAACCGAGCTTTATAACGTTCCACATTACCATCTGCCTTGTGCTTTACTGTGAAAATCCACTTACATCCAACTGGTTTCTTACCTCTTGGAAGATCAGTAATTTCCCAAGTACCATTCTTTTCCAGAGCCCGAACTTCCTCATTGACTGCCGCCTTCCATTGAGGAGACTTGAAGGCTTCCTGAATATTCCGAGGAATGGGTATCTCCGTGATACTAGAAGTGAAGGCACGGAACGAAGGTGATAGCTTATCATAAGAAATAAAGTTCCCAATGGGATGCTGAGTACATGATCTAACTCCTTTTCTCTAAGCTATGGGCATATTAAGAATACTGTTTTCTAACTCAGAATCAACAGTACTATCTGTGGTAGGAATATTGTTACCTGGACTGTTGCTTGATTAGAACCCGGTTCAGCCTCATGGGATTGTTGAGAAAGTGCTCCTTCCTCTGTGTCCTCTTGGATGTGCTCATTATCCCGCAAGTCAACAATGAACTCGGAATTTTCGGCAAGTAAAGATTAATTAAATGACTCTGGAGGTGTGTGATTTTTGGTGGTGATGGATGGCTCACTAAATGACTCAAGGGTCCAAAATTGATATTCCTGGGTTGGAGTCTCCCCCTGAATGACGATTTTAGGATAGTAAGACTGGGTTTCAAAAAATGTGACATCCATGGAATTGTAGAATTTCATTGTGACCGGAGAGTAACACTTATACCCTTTTTGATGTGACGAATACCCAATGAAGATACACTTGAGCGACCTGGGATCAAGTTTATTTCGATACTGGTGATGGATATGAACAAAGACAGAACACCCGAAAATTTTTGGTGGGATGGTGGAGATGAGGCGAGTAGTTGGAAAGGATTTTAGGAGGAGTTGACACGGGGTTTGGAAATGTAGTACCCTAGATGGCATCCTATTAATAAGGTAGGCTGCTGTAAGAACAGCTTCCCCCCAGAAGAATTGTGGAACATTTGTGGAAAACATTAACGATCTACCAACATCTAACAAATGCCTATTTTTCCGTTCAGCGATGCCGTTTTGTTGTGGGGTGTCAACACATGAACTTAAGTGAACTATCCCTTCTTTTGCTAAAAATTCTCCTAGAATGGAGTTGAAATAATCCCGAGCATTATCAGACTTTAGAATTTGTATTTTTGACTGGAATTGTGTCTGAATCATACTGTGAAATTTTTTGAAGATTTGGGTTGTTTCAAATTTGTCTTTCATGAGGAAGATCCAGGTTAATCTAGTATGATCATCTATGAATGAGACAAACCACCTAGTACCAGTTACATTTTTTATTCTGGATGGACCCTAGATATCATTATGAATTAGTGAGAATGGACGAGACGCTTTATAGGATTGAATGGGAAAATGGGACCGTACATGCTTAGAAAATTGACAGATTTCACAATTAAAAGGTTTTGGATTTTTATTAAATAATGAAGGAAATAAATGCTTGAGATATATAACATTAGGATGACCTAAGCGATAGTGCCACAACATAATTGCTTTATCATTATTTTGACACGAAACCGAAAAAGAACTACCACAAATTGCCGTTTGAGGTTGTTCCTGTGGATAGTGGCGGTCCTTAAGGATGTAGAGTCCAGAGCATTCCTCAGCATTGCCAATCGTCTTCCCTGAATCCAAATCCTGAAATTCACAATGAGTGGAGAAAAAATTAGTAACACACCTCTTTTCCTTGGTGAGTTTACTAATTGACAATAAATTACAGTCCAAGTCAGGAATAAGGAGAACAGAGTTGAGAATAAGATTCCTAGACAGCACAACTGAACCTGTACCGGCAACCTTTGATAGTGAACCATCTGCTATTCGGACCGTTAAATTATTTTGACATGAGCTATATGTATCAAAAATTGTTGCATCTCCCGTCATATGATCAGATGCTCCTGAGTCCACAATCCAAGGTTTTTTACGTTTCTTACTAACAGTAAAGGCGTTCAAAAAATTACCTTTGTGAGCCAAGGTTCCGGATCCTATGATGTGGTTGGAAAACGAACCAGATTGTGACTGTAGAATAGGAGACATTAGTTTCTGGAGCATTTCCATTTGCTCCTTGGTGAAAGGGCTTGCTTCAGGTTGTGGTGATAGTTCATTGGCACCTGCATGATTACCTCGTCCTTCTTTCTCAAGAGGTTAACGTGGCTTCCAATCCGCTGGTTTTCCATGAATCTTCCAGCAAGTTTCTCTCGAGTGACCCGGCTTTCTGCAATGATCACACCAAGGCCTACCTCCTTTATTTTTCTGACGGTTGTCAATAGGAGTGAATTGAGTCTTAAGAGCCGAGCTTTCTGCCATATTCAGTTGTTGATGGGATCCCATCATGAGTTTTTTCCGACTTTCTTCGCGACGGACTTCAGAGAATGCCTCTCTAAGACTAGGTAGCGGTTTTACTCCCATAAGTCTTCCTCTGATTTCATCAAGATTTGTGTTCAATCCTAACAAGAATTTAAACACACGCTTCTCTTCGACAATCTTTTTATACAACAAACCATCAGCAACACACTGCCAGTTATGAACCTCAAACGTATCAAGTTGACGCCATAGACGAGTAAGGGTATTGAAATATTCAGTTACCGTAAGATTGTCTTGACGTAAATTGTGGAGGGAGCTTTCAAGCTGGATGATTTCAGATGTGTTTTCCTTGTCCGAAAATGTTTCTTTTGCCATGTCCCAGATCTCTTTGGCAGTATCAAATGACAGAAAATTTTCGCCAATGTCCGTGGTCATAGAGTTGACGAGCCACGACATGGCCATATTATTTTCGGCTATCCACCTTTTGTAGGTTGATGCTGTGGTTTTTGGTAGCGTTGAGGCTCCGGTGATGTAGTCATCTTTCTCCTTTCCCCGTATAAACATTAATATGGATTGAGACCATTGCAAATAATTTTGCCCATTCAGTTTATGGGTGGTGATCGGAAGATGAGAGGTTTCCATTTGATGAGAGGATGAAGATGATGAGATGATAATATCAGAAGAAGAAGGGGATGAGTCGGTAGCTATTCCAAAAGCTAGACCGTATTTAGGCATGAAATAGAGGCGAAAAAGAGGAGAGAGACAAAAACAAAATAAAAACAGAAAACTTGAATATTGATTGAAGAGGCGAAAAATAATGAGACAGGATTACACCTGCTCTGATACCATGAAATAAATATTGAGAGAGTAAATAAATATTGAGAGAGTGATTGAAAGAGAAAGAGCAAATAGGCTCTGTGTTTTAATACATTAAGCCTTACGATGCTACTCCATTATATAGGAGGTTTATACAACCTGATGATGGTGTGTCTAGACAACATCATGAAAGCATACACTATAAACAAATAAAAGTAATAACCACCGAAAGCATACAACATAAACAAAGAAAAGGAGCCGAAAGCATATGAAATAAACAAAGAAAAGTAGCTTGATGCATATGGCATCTGATGAATATATTATTAACAATAAAAGTAGCTTGATTTTCAACAGTCACGAACCACGACCCCCATACTTACAGCCTTATGCGTCTTAAACACAGCTCCATCCAGATTGACTTTGTAGAAATCCATAAGGGGAGGACACCATCGTAACAAATAAGGAGGGACTTGTGGCATCACAACAAGGGATTGAGCAGAGCGAAATTGATGGAGGTACTCCACAGCAGTGCTAGCAATGTCCCCACAGGAACGACAGGTACTATTGAATAAAATGGAATTCCGATTATTCCAAATACTCCAACACGTAACCAAGAAGAGAGCAAACCCATCATCATCCTAAACTATACTTCGATCAATAACCTAGTTCCAGAAATCTGAAATACATCGAGAAGCCATCGGCACATCTAAATTGATCGAATCCCAAACTTCGCAAGCCACATAGCATTCAAGAAAACAATGGGAGGTAGATTGCACCGTTGATCCAATAATTTTAATCTTGCTCGGAACTTTGGCGTGCCACAACCTTAGCCAAAAAGCTTTAGCTTAAGCATTACGATCAGATGATGATTTCGCATTCAAACCCTCCTTGAGAGTCATTTCAAGATGATACGCCGACGGAACCGAAAACACTCCATTATTGGTGAAATGCCAGACCAACACATCAACATCAGGCTGCAGGGGCAACGTAATAGATGCAATAAGTTGACTCTCAGATTTTGGAAAACAATTGTTAAGCACAAATATGTTCCATTGACTAACATGCCCATTAATAAGATCAGTCACCAAAGCATCATCTGGCAAAAATTGAGGGGGTAGAAAGTTTTAAACGAAAATGGTTGTGAAATCCATTTATCTCCCAAATACGGGCTCAGCGACCATTACCAATCCATTAACGCAACCTTCCAAATACTGCACCAAGTGTAACATGGGTTATGACCCAATTCAGCATTAAGAACCGTTCCATTGGGATAGTATTTCGCCCTCAAAACTTGACCGACTAACGTGTTGGATGAACGCAATAACCGCAAGCTCTATTTAGCAAGCATAGCTCGATTAAAAGCAAACAAATTGCGAAACCTATCCCACATTCCCATTTAGATTTACACAAGTGATTTTGATTCTTCCCAATGGATTTTACGTCGATTTTCAGATTGACCCCACCAAAATCGCCCAATAAGAGAGTCAATATCACGACACAAACCATTAGGAAAGCTCAAAGCACGACATAACATAGGTTGGGATTGTAACAACCCCGACCTATGATTAACCGATAAACCATGATTAAATATGCTTAATAAGTAATTAAGATGAAATTCTGCATTAATTGCATGTGTATGACATTATTTATGTTTATATATGTTTGCTATGAAAATATCTGTTCATGTTTCTGTTTGGTTCTGTAAATTGAAGGCCTTATCGGCATCTGAACACGAATTGACTTGATTTATGTGTTATTTGGGATTTTTAAAATTTTATGGTAGGTCTAATTAAAATTCAATTCGGAACGAATTAATTAGAATAAAATAAGGATACTTGATTAATCTTAAGCCAATTAATTAATATTACCTAAGTGGCCTATATAAGGTCAATATAACTCTTGAATTCTCTTACTCATTACTTCATTTTGCACTCTTGAGATCAAAACATGAGGGAGAGTGAGAGGCTAAGAAACTTGAGATCAAACTCGAAGCAGAGAAGGACATTGCTAGAGAACTTGGACGTTAGCTTGGAACTTCAAACAATTAACTCTTTAGAGTATAATTGATCATCTAAGATAAGAATTCGACCTTGTAACTTTGGAGTTGAATCACTTAGCACATGAATCCAAAGAATTAAGTTGTGTAATGCTAAGATTGAGCTAAAATGAAAGAATATAGATCATACTATGCATGCATGTCCATCTCATCATAATTTGAGTTTGATTTCAAAGAATTCTCTCATGCATGTGTCCACCTTACTTTTATTTTGAGAATTCATCTTGTTTGATACCATTTTATACCAAATGATCATGTTTTGGAAGCTTTGAAGGCAAGGCAATACATGCATGTTATGTTTACAAAGATTTGAGTTTCGTTTTGCGCAATTGGCATGCTTTTGGGTTTTGATTTTACGAAATGGTTTTGAATTTTTGATGTTTGACAACTTTTCTTAAGTTTTTGGCCCAAAAGAACTTGATTCGCAACTTTGAGTTTGAGTTTGAAGCTTGGAAGAGCAACTTGGAAATTCCAGATTCTGTTTCTTTCCTCGAGCGGCAAATTTTGCGCTTGAGCAACCATTTTATGTTTTTCACCTCTGCTTGAGCAATCTAAAGTTAGCTCGAGCGTAAATTACATGCTCCCAGAAGTTTCCATGTTTTGCAGACTGCTCGAGCGACAAGAGTTGTGCTCGAGCAAAGATTTCAGTCTCACGCTCGAGCGACCGCCGAGCGAAAAATTCACATAACTAGTACTTTTGCAGAGTTTACAGACCGCTTGAGTGACCGAAGTGGTGATCGAGCGACCATTCATATTTTTGAGCATTCTCTCGAGCGAAGGAAGTTACGTTCGAGCGAAGACCCTATTTTTAGCAAATTTTGTTAAGTGTTTCACAGTGCATTTTGGCATCCACATTGCATTTTAGGCATTTCTAAGTCATGGTTAAGACATAATAATGATGATAAGAAGTAGAAACACACCAACATAAGAAAGAATTAAGTTAATGATTTCGGGTGTGTAATTCAGTACTTATTCGTTCTGTATTTGTGTAGGTCACGTGCCGCAAGTTATCTGATTTGTTTGCTTTGGAGCCATTGGTGAGTAATAACTTTGTAAAGCAATGTTTACGTTTAAGTAATTTCTTATATGATATGATATGACAAGAAATGCTCTGTTTTCTGACATGTTATGTTCTGAATCAATGAATGATTGTCCATATATGGAAAAGTATCCATGGCATCCTTAGCACAAGGCCTTAGCTCGTGCGTAACAATACCGTGGTCTATGAGCATAAGGCCCTTGCTTGGGGGTAATAATACCGTAGTCTCATGGCCTTTGCCCGGGGGTAACAATACCGTAGTCTCATGGCCTTTGTCTGGAGGTAATAGTACCGTGGTTTCATGGCCCTTGTCCAGGGGTAACAATACCGTGGTCTCATGGCCCTTGTCTGGGGGTAACAATACCATGGTCTCATGACCCTCGTCCAGGAGTAACAATACCGTGACTCAAGTATGTTACAAGTTCCCGGTACCAGAGATTCCTTTATATAACTGGTCAAGTATGACCTTTAATGCTCTATACATGATTTGTTAGCGCTAATCGGTATACCATGTATGATCCTCTGTGAAACTGAACAAGTACATGTTTCTGAACTCTGAATGAGAATATGAGTATGTTTCTGTTTTCTGAATCTGATATGGGACATCATTCATTTAACCCTTTACTCTGTTATTATTCACTGGGTTTCCGCTCACTATTTATATTATATATGTAGGTGAGCAGGCGCATAATCAGGCCTAAGCTGCTGTTTGGAGAGTTTTAGGTCAGCCAGTCACTGTGCGTCTCGGGAAGGTTCCTATTTGAAAAGTCAAGTTTTGTAAACCATGCCTAGAATGTTTTGCGAACTATGCCTAGAATGTTTTGCCATTTGTTTTTATTTATCTGTACGTTGGGCTAAGTCCCTTATGATACTACCTGTATAATGATGCAAGACTTAAGGAAGTTTGACATCACTTGTGTATGTATATATTTAAATTTTGAAATTTCTGTTCCATGTATGTCTACACAGCTCAATGGACTATGTATATTTCATATTTTGTTTTTGTTTATCTGTACGTTGGGCTAAGTCCCTTATGATACTACCTGTATAATGATGCAAGACTTAAGGAAGTTTGACGTCACTTGTGTATGTATATATTTAAATTTTGAAATTTCTGTTCCATGTATGTCTACACAGCTCAATGGACTATGTATATTTCATATATTGCTTCCTCAGCCCCTGACTATGTCATAATTTGTTCTAAGGCCTTTGGTAATCCAATGATTACTGGCCGGTTACGACGCTAAACTTATAAAGGCAGGTTTAGGTCGTGACAGGGATCCTTGGGCAACCGCCTTAATCAAAACCTCACACTCCACTGTCGACAATTTTTTTTTCTTTCTATCTATTAACACGCTTCTAAACCCATTCTCGAATGTTCGCAAAAGCTTCCTTTTTGGACCGACCAACAGAAGAGGGCAACCCAGATATTTTCCATTATTTACAACTTGACTAATCCCTAATAAAGAACTCAGCCACAGTTGCTCAATATTACCGACATTATGACTAAAACATAAACCTGACTTATGAAAGTTTGTTGGCCTGAGGTCGCTTATATTGTCAGAGAATAGTGGAGATAATTTGAACACACTGATCTGTGACAGCAACAAAGAGTAAGCAATCATAAAAAAAAAAAGGAGGTGGGAAATCCTTGGACAATCTCGGCTGATGCGAATACCATTTGGAAGCTGAGCCATCTCGGCCTGATGAATCAAGGTTGATAGACTTTCAGCACAAAATAAGAAGCGGTATGGAGAGATGGGGTCACCTTGTCGGATATCGCGAGTAGGACAAAAAACATGAGAATGAGTGCCATTAATTAAAACGGAGTAAGAAGCAGAGGACACATAATGCATGATCAGCTTCTACAAACGATGCAGAATTCTCATACGAGACATAACAGTCTGTAAGAAGACCTATTCCACTCGGTCATATGCCTTATTCATATTAAGTTTCAAAGCAAAGTCCCTCTTCATACCGCTGCGTTTATTCTTAAGGTAATGAAAATTTTCAAAGGCTGTCAACACATTATCAATGATCAATCGACCTTGTATAAAACCACTATGGTTTGGAGAAATAATTTCATTGAGAATAGCCTTGAGTCTATTAACTAGAGCTTTAGACACAATTTTATAGACCATGTTACACAAGCTGATAGGCCGAAAATCCATAAGGGTATAGGGCTTGGGCACTTTGGGAATAAGGACAATGAACGTGTGATTGAGAACGGATACATCTGACATACCATTCAACACATTCAGAACTGCAAGACATATAACGACTTACCATACCCTAAAATTTCTGAAAGAAAAGAGCAAGCTTACCATCAGGCCTAGGTGCCTTAATGGGATGCATTTGGAATAGTGCTTGAACCACCTCCACCTCAGAAAAATGCTTAATCAAATTCTATCGGATCCCATCATCAAGCCGCGAGGAAATAGCCTTAGCCACCACACCAAGTGCAACTGGCTGGTTAGATGTGAAAAGGTCCGTAAAATACCCAACTGCGATTTCTTCTATGTTTTCATGTGACGTACACTAATGGCCCATACCATTATGAAGCCCTCTAATATATTTCTTTTTTCTGTCGTTGTGTAGCTTTTGTGTAAAAAAATTGTGTTTCAGTCACCGTCATCCAATTAGTATGTGCCCTTTGAGACCACATCACCGATTTCTTTTCAAGGGGCTTATTTATTTCACTACGAAGCTTTCCTTCAACCACCATATCATCCGAAGAAAGAGAAGATTTGGCCATCATATTTTGCAATAATAAGGATTTTTAATTCAAGGCTCTATTAATGTTGCCCACCACATTCCAATTCCAATCAGACAAAATTAAACTAATTTCAGCAGTCTTGTAGCTTAAACCTTCAACATCCAAGGATGGCCTAGCTCTTGACCACTCATCTATCACAATCTGTTCACAACTACCCTCTCGTAGCCACATAGCCTCAAAGCGGTAGATACGTTGCCGTTTAGGCTGATCAATTCGTTAAAGTCGTTCACCATCCACATTTACTAGAGTCAGCAAATGGTCTAAAATAGAACTAACAAGAAGGTGGATTGAAGCTTGGGGAAACAAAGCTTTCCATTTAGAGGAAGCTAAACATCGGTCAAGCCTCTCACGAACTAGACCTCGGTTAAACCGTTGATTACACCAAGTAAATGGAGAACCGTAAAAACCCAAATCAGAGGGCTCACACTCAGAGATAGCATCATGAAACTAACTCATCTGGGTTTGACAACAACCCAGCATTACATATTTTTCGTGTTCAAACATTACCTTATTAAAATCACCTAGACATAACCAAGGCACAAACATACTTGAATGTAAGTGACTTAAAGCTACCAAGATTCACACTGTCCTGCCACTTTCGGATGGCCATAAAAGACTGTGAACCTCTAATTAGCATCACCTATCTCCAATTCAATGAGCGTATCAACATGCTTCACAGAATAACTCTGAATTGACATCAAAAGCCCAGACCTCCAAAGCAAAGCTAAACCACCACCCAACCCCACACGGTACACCGCATATGTACTAGCAAGTCCTAATTTACAACGAATACATTCTAAATATGTAGAAGTAGTTTTGGTTTCCATAAGAAAAATCAAATTAGGTCATTCTTTCTTCAATAAAAATTGAAGAAACCGAATTGAGTTTGACAGTTCCCACTTAAAATTTTCATTACGATTGGTGGGGCTGATCATCAGCCACCGCTGTTGAATTAATGAAAAAAGGATCGATATCAAATCAAGGTTTCTTGGATGCACCTCCGAACTCAACCACCTCATCATTGAAAGGAAAATGATGTTTGCCATACACTTTTGTTTCCACATTCGTAGGCGAACCGAATGGCACACAGGCAAGTTTTTTCCACTTCCAGCCTCCATCCACAGCAGTAGAACCACTGCCTCCTTTTGGCTTATCCTCATCAATGCTAACTTGTTTCCATTTCTTTATCAGGTGTTGCGCAACAGTAGAAATAGTAGCACTAGGCTCTAAGACCTATGAAATGGAGAAGTCACTCAATCGGCCACCAAACTTAGGCCCTAATCTAGTAACATGACCACATTTGCTAGGCCTGAACATTTGCTAGTAACATGACCCTCATCTAGCAATTTAGGCCCAAAAACATCTATAACAGAGAAAGGCTGATCAGGTTCCCGCAGATTTTCAATTTGAATTGGAGAGAGAATATCAATCCCCACATTTCTTTCACCCATGATAGTTACCCCCAAATTAGCCCCCAAGTCCGAAACCAACGAATCATCTCCATTAAGTCGGGTTAATGTTGTAATTGTCGTCCCTAGATCGTGGCCAACCGCAGGGTCCAGCACCGGTACCAGTGAAGAAGCAAATTCACGCCAGTGGAAAGACCACCTTCTATGCTCCAAACCCGATTTGGTATGGCGAATGTCACAACCCAACTCAAGTGCTTAGGGCTAGATCGTAACTAGCTAAATAATTCTAATTTTAACAAATTAAATGGCGCAGGTGGAGACATTAGTGCTACATAAGTTAGAAGTCATGTCAGAGTCTAATCTTGTCAGTACAAAAATAGGGATTAGAACTAATTGCGGTCAAACTCACAAAAAGAGTCCTTCTTTCCATAGTCTAGATCGGGGAGTCAAACAGCCGTGGAAAATAATACTGTATGAGGGGCTTAAACTACTAACGTCGTTGTGCTACTCCAAAACAAACCCATGCTGCCTGGATTACGTAAATAGGGATGCATTGTATATAACCTCAAAATGCTCGGTCAGTGATCCATACAGGTGTCTCGAAATATGTTTATTTTGGCCAAATAGAGAATAGTTTGGTTCGAGTAATTCATTTAAATAATAGAAACAAAATGCAGAATTATGGCAAATAATCATAACCATGGGACATAATAGAGCAGAACAGAACAGAGAGTGAATGGATCCATGACACACAGACGGTCACAAAGTGATTAAACAGAGGCCCATTATAACAACCCCGATTTGCAATTAACTACTAATCCGTAATTAGGAATGCTAATTAAGTGTTTAGAATGGAATTATATGCTAATTGTGTATTTTGTATGCTATTTGGCTTTCTATCTATTACTCGAAGAAATATTTGTTTGAAATTTTGCTTTGATCTAAAAATTGAAAGCCTTATCGGCATTCGAAATCGGAATTGGTTACATGAATCTGTTATTTGGAATATTTAGAACACTCTGGTAAGTTTAATTAAAAATTGATTCAGTTTGGTAAATTAAGTTTCGTTTGGCAAGCTGAATGTTCTAATTATTGTAATAAGCCATCCTAACTATATAAGGTTGATATAAGCTCATTCTTGAGCTCATTTCTTTCATTCCTTAGTGTTAAAATCTGAGATTGCATTCCACAGAGAGAGAGAGAGAGAGAGAGAGAGAGAGAGAGAGAGAGAGAGAGAGAGACTTCATTTAGAGAGAGAAAGTGTAGATTCAAGGAATAAGTTGAAGATTTTGCTAGAGTAACTCAAGTTTTACAAGAATCTAGTGTATGTGAAGGCTTTTTGAAGGTTATATGATTTAGGGTTGAATTCATGAACTATATAAGATTAATTGCATGTTTTTAGTTAAAGAATGCCAAGAAGAGGAAGTAGCTTAACATGCATGTATAGTTTTGACATGATTCTTTAGTTTTGATCATGAATATGTTGTTCAAATTGAGTTTTGAAGCTATATCTCACATGCATTCTAGAATTAAGTTATTTTGAAGTTAATCTCCATGATTTGTAAGCTTTGAAAAAGAATTTGAAGTTGAATATTTCATGCATGGTCATTGGAGTTCGAATTCTACCATCCATGATTATAATTATAAATTACTTGGCACATGCATGGTTGAATTATCATGTTTTAAAGTTTGATTTCATATTTTGGAAATGAATTTTGTTCATGCATGAGTTTAAATTTGCTAAAGACATGAGTTTTGAGAAAATAGTTTGTAAATCCTTACATGCAAAATGTGTGAAATCAATTTTGGGAAATATTTGTGATTTTGAGCAAATGATTTATGAGAGGTCATGTATTCATGTTTATGGAAAAGTTTTCAAGTTCAAAGAATAAGCCATGCATGAGTTTTGCTTTTAAATTTGCATTTGGAAGCTCAAAACTCTGTTTTGAAAACCCAGAAAATTCACAGATTACTCGAACGACGGATCTACTGCTTGAGTGTCACGACCCAAACTCGCCCCTATGGCTTTAGCACCGTAACCGGCCAGTAATCCGAGATTACCGAAGGCCTGTTTAACAGTAAAACAATATTACAGAGTGTAGGGGCATGGCGGAAGCCAAACAGTAAATAAACAATGTCCAATGAGCTGTGACAGTCTGTATGCAAAATGACTTTTCATACATATATACATAACAGTACAAAACAGTATGTACAACATTTACAATCACTCAGAACATGGACCTAATCCCTATTAAACAGTATAGTAACAGTCTACACAGTCTATACAATATTAAAAAATAGATACAGAGAAAGAGGGGGGAAATTAAAACACCCCTAAGCCATAGCTTGGCAGGCTCGGAACCTCGCAGTGAGGCACAGCGGTTGGCTTGACAAAAAGGGGAGTCTAACCCACGCTCCTAGCTCCGGTCTGGTGCCTGAACACCTACATAAATATATAAACAGTGAGCTAAAACCCAGTGAATAACATAATGCGTAAAGAGGTTAAGAATGAATGTCCTTTCAGTATTGAAAACAGTCAATTGATTCAGTATATCAGTCATTCAGTCATAACAGTCATATGTGGTACATCCATTAGCATAGCAGTACAGTAAACAGTAGGTCTTAAAAGACCGAACAGTCAATGATGGCCATCATAACAGTAAACAGAAGTTCCAAGATAGGAACTAACAGAGATCTCTGTAACAGTAGCAGTAACAGTAACAGTAGTTGCTATGAATGCCACAATACAGTTCAGAATAGAGGACATACATTCATTCAGTTAACAGTATCAATTCAGAAACAGTACAGTTAACCATTCAGAAGATATTCATATTTGAACATATCTTTACACAGTTGTTACTCACAGAGTTCTGGGCTACAGATAAGCTAGAGCGTCTCCGGATGCCAACCCTACACAGTTTACAGGATGAACACAAACTAAATTGCACGTTTGGGAAACAATAACTTAATGCCTAATTTGACTCGGTGTGGTTCTATATCAATATCCTCATTAAGATGTCTTAAACATACCCTAGGAATGCCTAGGATAGAAAGAGGATGCAAAGATGCACTTAGAAACACTTTTCAAAATTTTCAGAAAACAGGGGTCTCGCTCGAGCGTGGCTTTCTACGCTCGAGCGGACATGCAGACAAAGGAGCTCCGCTCGAGCGTGACTTCCGTCGCTCGAGCGGACTGTAAGCTACAGTGAAAATACTGGATGCTCAAAATTCATGCTCGACGGGCGCTCGACCCTCGCTCGAGCGTGAGACACAAGTCCTCGCTCGAGCGTGAACTTTTTCGCTCGAGCGGACTGCAAGCTTATGCAAAGTACTGGATACACGCATTTCACGCTCGAGCGTCACTTTCTTCGCTCGAGCGGACGTCATGGTCACAGAGTGTACGCTCGAGCGTGGAGTTCCTCGCTTGAGCGTGGGTCCAAAATCTGGAAATTCCAGATTTGAACCTCAAGCTCAAAACCAAGTTTTAATGCATCAAATTCGATCCTCTTGGGCTAATTTTCTGGAAAACACTTGTGAACTCATAGTATAACATGTTTCAAAGCTCAATTTGAGAAATCAAAGCCCAAGGGTAGTTCAATTAAACACAATTCCAAACCCAATTTCATGATCATGATGAATGTGTAACATGCATGAATTCAACAACTTTAAAGCTTCAAATACTAGCTCAAATGAGCCAATTCTTTCAAAACCAAGATGAATTCATGGTCCAATGCAAAAATATGAACATGCATGTACCAAATTCCATGTATTCAACCTCAAAATGCTAGGATATAAACATGCATGCATGACTTATGCTACAATTCAACATGCTAGAACCAATTCATGACTTAGCTCTTCAATATGACATGAACCATGCAAGAACCAACTTAAAGACACAATTAAGAGGTTGAATTCCTTACCTAAATCTTCAATTTAAGGTATGGAAGTTCTATTCTTGCAATCTTCTTACAATTTCTCCAAGTCTCCAAGCAAATATGAGATGAAATCAAGCTCTCTCTCCTACCACTCTCTCTAGTCGGCTATAGCAAGGGAAACAAATGGCTGAGCAAATGTGTGTCTAAGTGTAATCAAGTCTCAATATGTTTGGTGTAGTGGCCCACTAGGATGGCAGAGTTGTAAATAAGGCCAACTCTTGTAATTTATCAATATTTAATCTAATTTAATCATATCAAATCACATTTCAATTAAATATGCCATAAAATCATATAAATTATGATTAACACATATCACTAATCGATTTCAGATTCGGCCGCCGATAAGGCCTTCAGTTCGCAATTTAAAACATAAAACATGGACAGATAAGTTTAACAGTCGACAGATAGATATGCATTTAAACTAGCGCATTCAATCAGTCAGTTCAGTATTTCAGTCGATTCAATTACTTATCATAAGCAGTCTCAGTTTAGCAGTAATCAGTGGTTAACCAATAATCAGTGGTGAGGGTTATTACATCGAGCGAATAATGCAAGCTCCCAGAAGTTTTGTAGACATGAGCACTCCGTTTGAGCGACAGAACCTGTGCTCGAGCGACCACCCTTTGTTTTGAACCTTGGCTTGAGCGAAGAAAGTTGAGCTCGAGCGTAGATTAAGAGCTTCTAGTACTTTTGCAGACCAAGGGGTCTGCTCAAGTGACCAAAGTTGCGCTCGAGCGAATTGACTTGTTTTCTGAAATTTTGTTAAGTGTTCAAAGTTTATAATTGCATTCTCTTCCATCTTAGGCATTCTTAAGCCATGACTAAGCCTCAATAATGAGAACATGAATTAAAACACACGAAAAAAGAAATGTTATAAGTTAAGAGATTACAGAAAGTGTGTTTCAGTGTATACGAGCATGTGATAAGAAAGAATAAGAATCAATGTAAATAAAGCTAAGTTGTGATGGCCATATGAATGTGTAATGATAAGACGTGTTTTGCGCTATGTACGTTTTTTATTATAGGTCGAGAATTGGAGACCGAACAACTGTTTCTGAAAGCCCACAGTGAGTAACGTTATTGTAAAGCTATGTTCATATGAATAATGTTCCAAATGTGATTTGATAAGTTATGATTTCTAAAATGATATTTGTTTACGTGAACGAATGTCCTATGTTTGAAATCATTATGGCATCCATAGATAGTCCCAAGTCATGGGGGACGGTATATTAATACGGGTCCATGACATATATGTGATTATGAGATCTCGTTAGCCACTTGACAAAGTGGTGATGTGTTTAATCGGTATCCAAAACCGATTACTCTAATCGGATAACGATGTAATATGTTCTATTGGATGTACTATTATTATGTTCAGATATGAGAATTGATTCGGTTATGATCTGGTTTATGAATATGATATGTTCAAAATTCGTTCACTAACCTCTTTACATTTATGTTATTCATTGGACTTTAGTTCATTGTGTGTATATATATGTATAGGTGAGTGTTCTGGAGATCAGGCTTGAAGACTTCTGTTTGGATCTGTGTTCTGTTGTCAGCCAACCATTGTGCCTTACGTGGAGGTTCCTGAAGTGTCGCTTGTTAAGCTTCGATTGTTTCTGTATATAAGACTTTGTTTGTTTTTGTTGGCTGTACTTAAGATGCTGTAGTTAAATGTGTGGGTATAATGTGAGAATGATTTTTGGATATATATATAAAGTTTTAAATATTCTGTTTTATATAAGTCTGCACAGCTTATTGGACGATTATATTTTTGTTATTTGCTTCTGCTAGCCCTTTATTTTGTGATTCTGTTTTAGAGGCCATAGGTAATCTTAGGATTACTGGCTGGTTACGACGCTAAATCTATAGGGGCAGATTTGGGTCGTGACATCCATGGTTATTTGAATCTCTAAGGCATGAGACTGTCAGAGGGTCACTAAAGTGATAATTCAGAGACCGATGGTTGTTTAAGTCCCCCAGGCATCGGACCTTCATGGTGGTACTTATAAAATAATTGTTCAAAAATATATTTAATAAACGGTTATATCTATGAATTTTCATTTTTACGCACATACATTTCATAAATAATTAACGTAATTAAAACATTAATATAATTGATAAAGATGAATTACATAAAATAATTTGTGGTAACTCAAGATATACGTAAAATATTTTATGGTAACTCAAGGTATAATATTATTCACCTTACTATTAATCCCCTTACTTTTACTTCTTCGTTCACCAAAACACCCTCTTTTGCTGACTGATTACCCTTTCTTTTGGTCTCTTTTGGTGTATCTCCCTTGGACAAAATGACCACGTGGTGATACCACGTGGTAGTCTCTTCATTCCAAGCTTATCAGCTTATCTCTTTTTGTGTGTGTGTGTGTGTGTATGTGTGTGTGAGCTTTTCTACAACAAATTTGTTTGCTTAATGTTAAATTAATTTTTTTTTTATACTTTTGTTCTTATTATTATATTAATTCAACATTTGGGGTGCCGTAACGAAGATCCTCCAAAGAGTGCCTTTGTTTACTATGAAAGGTCTTGGCATGCAACCAAGGCCCATACTGAAGTGGGAGTGGATGCTTAAAACCAGAACCACTCAATGTGCCTATACATTACTTGTCGCCATGACCTAGCACACCACATGCATAGCAAAAGTTGGAAAGGCTTTCATACTTGAACATCACCCAGATCGCCTCACAGTTAGGGACTTGAACGTTCATACCCCTCCGCAACAGCTTCGTTATATCAATAGAAACCTGGAGATGAAGAAAACGACCCTAGGCCATACCATCCTCTTCAAGATCAAGAACAATAACTTCATTGGCCCTGTTTGGTAGAGCTGTGGGAAAGTGCTTATAGCTTATGCCTAAACAGCTTATAGCTTATAACTATGACCATAAGCTGATTTCCAACTTATTCTTAAAGCATCTCCTGCCCCACTCAAAGAATAAACTGATTTTTGACTTCCAAAAAGCTATAAGCTATAAGCTAAACCAAACACATCAAAATAACTTAAATTAAGCTGAAAGCTGAAATAAGCTATAATTAAGCTCTGCCAAACAGGCACATTAATACGGTTACCAATCAGCCGCCCCACCTCTCTCGTTATGCCACCCAATGGTAAATCATGAACTTGCACCCAGAACGCAGCCTTAGAGAACACAATCTCAAATGGCTTAAGAGACAAATCAAGGTTCTCCAATAGTACAAGAAACTTATCGAAACTTCATGGACCATTCACGAGAACTCGTTTCTTATCCACAATATGATTAAAATGGAAAAGAAAGAGATTGTCCCCCAAACACTTAATTTCCAGACCCTTGGCAGGCTTTCAAATAGCCTTAAGCGTGGACATAAGAGCATTACTACTAAAGGGTTTGGTAGTAAGTAACTTTCCCACAAAGCATAGCCAAGCGATATCTTCGATAGGTTTGGTATGGGCATCTTGAACAATGATAGCATCCTCTTTCGTCAGTATCAACCGTGAATCAAGATCTTCAATAGAATCCATCACATTACCACCCCAAACACACTCTCACAGAGAAGAGAGATACTTGCACAACAAATCGGCCAGCAAGAGAAAACCCCACCCAAGTAACCTTATAAGAGAGAAATCTACGAGAGGAAAACCAATGAGATGTAAAGGAGATAAAGTGTAATTGAAGCTTAAGTAATGTTGAGTCAAAGAATCTAGATCAAGTCCATAGGTCTTGTAATGACCCGGAACCGTGTGTCACAATTATCAGTAATTAATTATGCATTTATATGATTTAATTGAAGATTATCTGTTTGAATTAGCAAAATATCTGTTGGAATTACGACTTTGGGACTTAAATTGACAACCGTAATGGCTTCAGAAAACGAAATTGAACATGTCTATGTGATACCGGGAATTTTTAGAGTTATTTGGGACATTAAATTGAAGACTGAATTTCGTCTGATTCGTAAGGCTTGTTTGGCTCAAATGTTTGGTACAAATCTATTTATTGTGAGATATAGATAAGGATGTAAGACTTATATGACTTTGTTTGACTCAAGAACCAAAGAGAAAGAAAAATCTAGAAGAGAGAAAAGAGAGGAATTCGTAGGAGAGGGAAAGCAAGGGAGAAGAAGAGAAGAAAAAGGGGTTTAAGCTCAAACTTTCTTAATCAAGTGTTTAAGGTAAGGATCTTCTCCTATTTCCTTGAAATAAAGTTGCATCATCAATGATCTTGTGGTATATGAACGGAATGAAAGAGAATTTATGTTTAAATTGAGCATCTATGGCATGATTTAAGTTATATTTGGCAAATTGAGGTAGAACCTCCATGGATATAGAGATATGAAGCTTGTATGTATATGTTCATGGTTTTTCATCTTAGTTCATGGGTTTGATCTTATTTCTGATCTATATGGGCTTTGTGTGAAGTTTGATGGTTCAATCATGTTGTTGATCAATGATTTTGAGCTTTGGTTTCATAAGTTTGGAAGTTAATGTTTCAAAGAAAAGGATGAAGCTTAGAAGAAGAACCAGAGTTTCGGACTTTTGCATGGTCCGCTCGAGCAGAGGGAAGCCCGCTCGAGCGGAGAAATCGGCCTCCCAGCAGTTTTGAAAGATTGTACAGTCCGCTCGAGCGGACAAAGGGGCGCTCGAGCGGAGGACCTTTTTCAGGAAAGCTTTTGGAAGTTGTTTTACATGATTTTTAGCATGTTAATGGCATTATTTAGCATTTCATGAGTATGAATTAAAGTAAAGAAAGATAAGAACGCACATGAAAGAATAGAAAGAAGAATGGAATGGCATGAATTATGTGATGTTGAATGATAAGAAATGTGTTATAATGTTGATATTTGCAGGACAGGACGTGAAGACCGTGTAATCGGTATCGGAAACCCACTGTGAGTAACATTTCTGTAAAGATATGTTATTATGAAATTATGTTTCAAAAATGCTATGTTATGTATGGATTATGAAATGATAATGTTTTCTGTGAACGAATGTCCTGTTTGCGAATCTACTATGGCATCCATAGTTAGTTGAAGTCATGGGGGCGAGAACATGCAGGCCCATGCGCTTGAGTCATGGGGGACGGCATGGAAGGACAAGCCCATGACCAGTTACGAGATCTCGGTATGTGTCTAATCTGTGTCCGGGACCGGTTACTCTAGTCGTTAGTCGACACATGTTATGTTCTATGGAGTATGCCATTATGTATGTTCTATGATGAGTATGGTTATGTATATGAATGTTATGTTTTACGGATTTATATGAAATGTTAGAGTTCGTTCACTACCCCTTTACGTTAATGTTACTTGCTGAGCTTTAGCTCATTGTTTGTATTTATGTATTTATAGGTGAGCATTCAGGGAGTCAAGCCTAAGCTGAGATTTGCATCGAACCTACCAGTTTTGTGTGCCTCCGAGTCGGGGCTAGGCCTGGAAGGCCGTTTTGTGAGCTTTGTCTTGTTGTATCTGTGGCTTTTGCCTATGTGATGTATATGATCTTTTGTTATATGTGATGTACAGTAAGTGGGTAAATTAACACATTTTGGCATGTAAATACTTGTTCATATTTATGCACAGCTCTTTGGTCTATTAGTTTTGTTTTCGCTTTCGCGAGCCCCGATTATTTATGTTTTGTACAGAAAGGCCTGTGGTAATCTAGGATTACTGGCCGGTTACGATACCAACCTACTCGGGGCGGGTTTGGGTCGTGACAGGTCTTTTTAAGAGTGATTTGATTCTATTTGGTGTAGTTTCTAGCAATACTAAAAAAGAGAAGCTAAAAATGCCTCTCTTCTTACGTCCTACAATCAACTCTTTAAAGTTTATTTAGGTTATTTTTATCTCATAACCTGTTAGGATTTTGTTATTGGTAATCTCGTTTGACAAAACTCTTTTTAGTTGTAATTTTATTCGATCTTTTATTTTAGTGAGATTTTGAGTATTTAGATGCAAATCCAACCCTAATTGTGCCTTGTAGAGGAGTTTGTGATGTTAATTCTTTCATGTTTGCCACTTTGCTGACTATGTCGGGGGATCGAGCGAAAATGCAAAATTGTAGTTGAAGTTGTTTGATCACTCGAGCTGTCGATTTTGCACTCGAGCGAAGATGCAATCCACTCAGAAGTTTTACTCGCCTGCAAAAGTACTGGGAGTTGAGATTTTATGCTCGAGCGATCTTTCCTTCGCTCGAGCAAAGGAACTTGTTCGAAAACATGCGTTTAAGTTACATCACTCGAGCGGCCATTCCTACGCTCAAGCGGAGATCGCGATTCGGCCTGCTATAAAGCTACAATTAAATCAGTTTCTAGCGTACAACTTCCAAATCTTCTTCTTGGGTATTAGGATTTTCATTCTAGAGCTTCTTTACTTGTTTCCTTTGATATCTGTGAGAGTTTATATCATGAATTGAGCGGATTATATCAAAGGGTTTGTTTATTTTGTTTTATTCACAAAAGAGAGATCTGTTTTTCGGTAGATTCTATGGAATTTGGGCTTGAAGCTTTGATGGATTCCAGAGTGGCTCATCGTCGTGGATTTGACATCGACGTTGTGGATGCAACGTTGGGCAAGATAGTTTCAATATGAAGACGGTGGTGGAAGAGGTATATAGGGGTTGGTTCAATTCGGGCGTAGATTCGCTAGGTAATTGAGGGTACATTTGTGTAATTCCTTTTTATCTTCTTAGTGGATTGTTTGTGGCTTTTGCCCATGTTTTTTTTTTATCACAATTGGAGGCGCTCCAATTATGATTTTTCCACGTTAAATCGTTGTGTTGATTTGTATTTGATTGTCTGATTGAGATTATTATTTACTAGTTAAAATTGATATATAATCACAAATAAACATCTCGGGGATTTTTAGAATTTTCATAACCTATAAATAAAAATTATATCAAAAATTTCGACATAAATTTTCAAAATAAAAAAGACTACAAGGTGTTTCATATGTTTTACCAAACAATCCATATTTTGGCTATTTGATTTGCTCTCACTTTTGAATTTTTTTTTGTAATAACTTTTAGGACTTTTCTTAAGTGTGCAATTGCACACCATGTGCCACTTACACAAAAAGTGTAAGTGTAAGGTGTAAGTATAAGTGTAAGGTGTAAGTGTAAGGTGTAAGTGGGTTGCATATGGTGTGCAACCTCAAAAAAGGTGTAAGTGTAAGGTTTAATTTTTCACAAAAGGTGTAAGTGTAAGGAGTAAGGTGTAAGTTGCACACCATAACCAAACCCTAATTTTTATTCACTAGAGATCATTAATGCATCATGCACCAAAATAATAATAATAATAATAATAATAATAATAATAATAATAATTAGTAGCGTTCGATAACGTTTACGTTTTTTGTTTATATTTATAAAAATTTTATAAATTAATTTTTGTTTATTTTTAGAAAAATATAAACTACAAACGCGTTTGGTTTGAATAAAATATTTGAAAAATTTTAAAAATATAAACTAAAAAATATGCTTGTTCAAGTTTAAAATATTTATATTTATTTTTTATTATTTATGAAAATGGGATCATACATATTATAATTGAAAAAAATTAATTGGAAAAAAATACTTGAAAAATAAATTAATTGAAAAAAAATTTGTTAGTCAAAATTTTAAATTTCTATTTAAAAACCAACGTAAACTCGTTTTTTGAGTTTACGTTTTTTATTCAAATTTATAAATTGAGACAACAATTTATAAACTAAAAAATTATCAAATAAGTTTTTATGACAATTTTTAAAATTTTTATAAATATAAATTGAAAACTGAAAACAAAATAGTTACCAAACAGACTCAATCTACATTTATTTTGAATGTGATTTTTATTATATTGAGAATCATTTTGAATCACATATTAATTTTTCTCTACATGTTTTTGTGCACGAAGCATTCTTATAGGTGGAGAAACACGATCAACTTTGAATGACATAAGAAGCACTAGCAATAGGAAATATTTGAAGTGGGAGATTGACTTCAGAGCCCTAGTGATGCAATTGTAATGTAACTTTATGAAGAAAATTGGCTTTAGTTAGTGGTCATATGTGTAGTTTGAATGCACTTTAGATAAGTGACAAACACCATTTAAATCAAGGAAGTAGAGAGAATCGAAAGGTCAAAAACGTTTGTCCACTCCAAAAAATTTGATCCGATGAATCTGAACTTTTTTTTTGGCTACAAATTTTCACCAAAACACGTTGCGTAGAAATTACATGGCCAAATAATAAGACGATGTCCAAGGCAAAAGTTTTTTTGAGAGACCCTTTTTTATATTTAAATAAATATATTTTAACTTTTTAATATATATTTTTTCAATTCTTGTAGGCTTCGTTTGGCAAGTGACTTTTTTAGTCAAAAAACTAAAAAGTCACTAAAAAAATCAAAAAGCCAATAACCTATACTAAAAAGTCAAAAATTTCCTTTTCTCTTTACTTTTGCCACATCTTTTCGTTAAAAATAAAAAAATCATCTCAAACATACTAATTTTTTTACATCACATTTTAGCAAAAAGTCAAAAATTACTTAAAAAAAAAGTCTGTTATCCAAAAATTCATTATTATAGCAGTCTTTGAACAAGGATTATTATTATTATTATTATAATTATTATTTTAATGGTCTAGATCTTTGTGGAAGAAAATTTTACTTTCTTATTGGGTTTTGGACAGTGATTTTTTCTTAGAAATTATTATTATAATAATTATTATTTTAATGGTCTAGATCTTTGTAGAAGAAAATTTTACTTTCTTATTGGGTTTTGGACAGTGATTTTTTCTTAGAATTTATTATTTGACAAAGAAGTAAAAAAAATGTAGAGGGCCATTTGACAATTCATTTATCAGTGATGTTACAGGTGTTAATTAGTGTCCTAATATATGTTATGATGTTATTATTAATCTCACTTATTATATAAATTATAAATATCAAAAACCTCTTAAATCATGTCACATCATCAATTGATACACTAATTGGTATATGAATTTGTACATATAGCATTATTATGGGTGGTGCTATATGCACCAATTATCATACTAATTAGTGTATCAACATATGTTATGGCATTATTATTGATTCCACTCATTATACAAATCATAAATATCAAAAACCTCTTAAATTATGTTATATCATCAATTGATATATTAATTGATATCTTAATTGATGCATATAACATTATTATTAGGGTCTTTGAACGTGGAGAGTTTCTATGAAATTTGGCTTTTGGAAAAGGAAGTTTTAATTTTTTTTTTATTGATTTTTGGACACTGAAAACATTTTCTAAAAGCTTTATTATAATAATGCTATATGTATCAATTAGTGTACTAATTTGTGTATCAATTGATGATGTGACATAATTTAAGAGATTTTTTATGTTTGTAATTTACTTAATGAGTGAAGTCAATAATAATGTCATAACTAGTTTTGATAAAGTAATTTATACACTAATTAATACATATAATACCATCGGCTTTATCATTGGTTGAGTGCCTTTGATTAAGAACAAGCTATATATATATATATATATATTAAAGCTTTACTATTGAGGGCTTTTGGATAAGGTTTTTTTTTAATTTTTAATTTTTTTTTTATTAACTTAGCCTTTGAATAAGTAAATATTTCTATTTATCGTTCTTTTTAAGAAATATTTTTTTATTACATTTTGGACAATGAATCCTTTGTTTTTTTGGATCAAGCATTTAACAAATAATTTAAAAATTTTGAGGCCTTTAGGCCCTGTTTGTTTGGAGTTATAGGGAGGGGATTGGGTTTGATAGTGAGGAGGGGATTGAGAATGGGGTGTTTGTTTTGAGAGATAGGGAGGGGACTAGTAATCCCTTGGTATTAGTAAGGAGGAGGAAGGGAGATTGGTAAGGAGGAGGTAGAGATGGTATTAGAAAAATAGTGAGGGGATTAGAAATTTTTTTATTTTTTATATATTGGGAATTTTTTTTTAAATATAATATTTATTTTTTTATTTGTTTTATTATTTTATATAAAAATAATTTAACAATTCCTCACTATTAATCCCCTTACTATCAATTCCCTCACTATCAATCCCCTCCATTCTATCTCCCAAAACAAACGGGGCCTTAGAAAAAGTGGAGCTTTAAGTGACCGACTCAATTGCCTTATAGTTGCGCTGGCCTTGTGGCCAAGTATTAAAACAATTGTTATAAACAAATTTATGTTTTATTTCTCAATAGAATTAGGCATAATAGCATTTTAATTACCCAGATGAAGATGTTTTAGTTATTTTACATAAAAGTAATGATGGGATAAGTTATATTGACATATGTGAAATAAAAAAGCTAATTCTGGGTTGCAAAATTTAAATTTTATTGCATCACTTTACTCATGAATTAAACATAACCTAATTGAAAATCACCATTTAAAAAAAAAAATTAAAAAAATTTAATTTATTATTATTATTATTATTTATTATTTATTTTTTATTTTTTTATTTTTTTTGGGGAAGGTGCAAAGGAAAAGTAAGTGAAAACGTTCTCCATCACAAAACAAGAGAAGTTGGTTCAAAACTTTCGAAGGGCCTAACTTCAAACAAACATGTATTAGGAATTTAGGTTTTGAGATGCATTCATTGAGCATTCAGTAGTAGTATTATTTGGGCCTCAAAATATTGTTCCACCAATTTTGGAGCGACACGTCATCTTCATTCATAGGTAAGATTATGAATATAGGTTTCCACAAAAAAGTGACACTAACTAGAGTTGGAGTGTACATACATGGACGGATGAGGGGATCCATTTGATTTAGCAGTTAGGTACTTGTTGCAATTAAAAGTACACGATGTATTCCAACCATTCACGGTAGAGTATAGCGGGTAGATTATATTTATAAAAAATTAAGATACTATTTGATAGAATTTTAGAATTATGGTTTAAAAATAGAGTTGTATTTTGAGTTTGAGAATTTTGGAATTATAATTTAAAAAGAAAAAATTTGTTTGATTATAAGTTTTGAAAAAATTTTGAATTGAGTTTTAAATTTTTAATGTGATATGTGAAATGAGAAAAGTTGTTTAGTTATGAGTTTTGAATCGAAAAATTTATAATTCATAACCAAACACACAACTCAAAACTCTATTGAAAATTCTATTCAAAACTCATAACCAACTCTTTTTAAAATTCAATTCAAAAAAATAATTTATCATTTTGGTCTAAAAAAATAATTTCTATATTTAGAAAATATCAAAAACAAATATAATCTTTTTCTCCCAAATAACAGGTGGCAATTGGCAATTGAAAAAAAAAAAGTACTATTTTGGTCAACCGGCGACATCTAGGAAGATGTCCGGCCGGATGACTGGGTAGATCAAAAATTCAAAAGGCCCTCTAAAGACCAAACATGTTTTCTAAATGTGTTTTGAAATTGATTTAGAATCATGATTTGAAAACTCTTCCCAATCATAGAATTAGAATGTAAGGGTAAAATTAATTTTGGAAAGTCTTACCAAACACAGGCTAGGTTAATTAGATATCAATATCCCTATCATCAAATTTCATCAAAAATTGAGACCATAATTTCCTCATTTTTGTGTGTGTGGTGAATTTGGTTAGATTTGTTGGAAAAATAATGATATTTTTGGTGACTTTAATACAATATTAAAGTGGGTGCCAATTCTCAATTGGGGTGGAGTAAAGTGGGTTTAGATTATTTATAGTGAGATCTTTACACCACAAAAAGAATGACCAAAAGCCATTAAGGTTTGAATAAGAAATTGACTCATTAAGTTGGCCTCATGAAAGAGGTGTTGGGAAATGTGTAAAACTTTGTATCTTACATTGATTATAGAGGAGAGCATTGATGGGTATTTAAATCCCATTTTTTGCCTAAGGGTGTGAACCCTTTGGGTATTCAAATTTTCCGAAGGAAGAGAGTTATAGATGCTTCAAGGATGAAATTGGGCCAAAACTATGATCCAAGTTTGCATAGCCACACGCGCGCGCACACTGCCCGCTCGCCCCGGGCCAAGTTCGTAGTCCGCGATCCGTGATCCATGGGTTGTGGATCTTAGATTTTGGGACTTGGGCTTAGGCATGAGGCATGAGGCTTAAGGCTTGAGACTTGCTGGAATGGATTGAGTGTGGGGGTTGTGCTCGGTTCACTCATCTTAATCTTTTTGGGCCAAGCCAGATTTGTGGGTTGGAAAATTATACATATTATACATATGTATAATATATGTATAACTCCTCTATAATGATGAATAATTATTCCAATAGTTTTGAAGGTTTAATACAGAATTCATTTCTACATTTATGATAGGCCTTGATGGCATGAGTTTTTTTTCTCTCTCCTTCCATGTATAAAAGGAGGCCCTCTCATTCCTTTTTAGAAACTAGAAAATTTGCTCATCTCTGTCTTTCAAAGTTTTCTCCAGATTTTATATTCTTCTTAGTGAGAGAGTGCTATCAAAGTTCTGTTCGCCGAAACTACTCAATCGGTACATTGCTGTAGCTGGTCCAACCGTCGTATCTTGGGAGATAGACGTCGAACAATCTCTAGCACCCAACCGGTGAGGCGACGAATTTGTTTTAAGGACGCTATCTAGTACAGGTTTCGGTTTGCTTTCTTTTGCTATTTTATTTTGTTATGTATTTCAGTTCTGTAATTTCCAACGTGCTTCTGGTTTTGAAATTTTAATATGAAGCTATTTGTTTTAGTTAATCACACAATTTGTACAAAAGATTTTAAATGTGCCAACCTTAAAATGTACATTTTATGACCATATATACCTTGTTAAATATTTTTTTTGTTTGTGTCATACTATTGCCCCAAAAGTATGATAGGGGTTGTTACAACACTCATGCTGTGAGGTCTTTGGGAGTTTTTTCCGGTCTTATTTTGATGATTAAAACTTTTTTTTATTGTAGAGTTTGTTGAAAATTGTTAGAAATGGTTTGAAAATTCTAGGTAAAACAGAATTTTTTCCTAACTTTAGTCAATTATTTAGGTGGGACCCGAACGCCAAAGTTGGAGGGTCTAAGTGGTAACACGTTCTATGCCGCGTTGTGATTCACGTGGTATATTTGGTTGCTCAAAAACATTATCGGGTGAATGGGAAATTGAAGCCAAAGTGAGCTCCATGGAAATGGAGTTTTGGTAGAAATTCCTTAAGGTTGGAAAAATGGCTTGTCCCACATTGATTTGGTGAGAAGTTTTGAGTGGGTTTATAAGACATGGGATTGGAACTTGGGGTGTGCCCCAAGGGATACCCAAGTTTTGTAGAAATGGAGGTTATGGGCTAGATCCATTGGACCCAAAAATCATCACACGCGCGCCACCGTCGGGTCGATCGGGCAGTTGGGCTGGGCTGGGCGTGGGTACGTGGTGTGAGGTTGGGTTGGGCTTGTCCAGCCCAATACTAATCTTTTTGGGCCAAAAACATTTGAATTTAGATTTTATTTTTTGAAATAATTTGTCTAAAAATTCATTTCGAATTTCTGTCCAGATTAATTTCAAATTTTTGAATTCAAAATTTTATTTGCACCTCTTCAGAAATTTTGTACAGTTTCGGATCTGTCCAAAATCGAATCTGTTTTGTTCAAATTCAAATCCACCCGAACAGATTTCAGATCTGTTTAATTTTCAAATTCAAACAGATTCTGTTATCTGTCCAAATAGTGCCAACAGATTTTGTATCTGTTTAATTTAAATTGAACATGTATTATACCTGTTTAATTCAAAACTAGCAGCCACCACTTCACCTATATAAATAGGCAGTCCCTCATTTAGTTTTTAACAACAATTTTTGTATTTTCTCCTCTGCTAAAATTCTCTGCATTTTGCTGCATATAATTTCTGTGAGAAAGAGTGTAAACACTTAGTGTGTTCGTTGGGTAAACAATTTGTAGTGCTGCTATTATTTGCTGCTGATCATTTCATCTTGGGAGATAGACATCTATATTCTGAAAGTACCGTGGAGAAGACGAATCTGTCTTAAGGACACAACGTCGAATACTAGACTTGATCAGAATAATATTCAAGATATTAATCAAGTAAGTTATTTATTTATTTTCTGTTTTATTATTATTTATTTAAATCAGATTTTAATTTTATTTTTGTAACAAAATAAAATCTGTTTTTATTTATTTAATTTTATTTCTAGTTTGATTGTTGTAATCAAACATTCATTCTCCTTTCCTATTTTTCTTTTATATCCTGTTTGTTGTTTAGTACCCAAACAGAATTAATTAATTTATATACAGTGAAGATTGTCCAACAATCTTAAGACATAACTTTTTTAGTGTCTTCATTGTATTTAATTTTCTGTGATATTCTGGTTGGAAAATAAAAATAGTATTTATAAACTATTTGACAGATAGTAGTAATATACTGTCTATTTTTTTTTGACAACTAGTAGTAATATACTGGTGTCATTAACAATTGTAGAATATTATTTGGTGTTACAGAAAATTATTGTGATATTTTATTTTTCTGGTTTTAGTAATAAGGAAAATAAAATTATTTGTGTTATAATTTATTTCCTGATTTTAGTAACTAGAAAATTAATTTGTGGTTTGTTTTTTCCTAATTTTTGTAATCAGATTTTATGGCTATTAAAACTGAATCTGCAACTGGTAGTGGTACTGCAACTGTTACACCAACTCCGGTTTCTATCCAGAACCATGATCAAGTACAAATAAATCATGGAGAAAAACTGGAAAAATTTAACGGTACTGAGTTTAAGAGATGGCAGCAGAAGATGCTGTTCTATCTTACAACTCTAAATTTTGTCCGGTTTCTCCGTGAAGAGGCTCCAGCACTTAAAGAGGATGAAAGTGATCGGCAAGTTGTTGCCGCTGTAGATGCTTAGAAATATTCAGATTTTCTGTGTAGAAACTACATCCTCAATGGCCTTGACAACATGCTGTATAATGTTTACAGTCCCTTGAAGTCAGCAAAAGAATTATGGGATTCTTTGGAGAAGAAGTACAAGACAGAGGATGCCGGCACGAAGAAATTTGTTGTCGGTAAATTTCTAGACTTTGTTATGGTAGACTCCCAAACGGTAATTTCTCAAGTTCAAAATTTTCAAATAATTTTGCATGATATTCATTCAGAAGGTATGTCTCTTAACGAGTCTTTCCAAGTCGCTGCTTTAGTAGAAAAGTTACCACCGGCTTGAAAAGATTTCGAAAATTATTTAAAACATAAACGCAAGGAGATGACCATAGATGAATTGATTGTAAGATTGAGAATTGATGAAGATAACCGAAAGGCTGAAAAGAGGAATGAGAAAAATCCCATTGAGTCTAAGGCTAATGTGGTTGAATAAGTTCACAAACCACATAACAAAAAGAGGAAGTTTATTGGAGATGGTCCTAAACAAGGTGACAACAATGGCAACAAGAAATTCAAAGAAAAATACAATAACTATGGCAAGATTGGACATCGAGCTTATGACTGCCACTGCCCTAAGAAGGATCGCGAAAGTACAAGGAAGAAGACTACTAATCAGGCCAATGTAATTGAACTAGATTACATCTCTGACGAAGTGAATAACATCAACCTCTCTGCTGTCGTGTCTGAGACTAATTTGGTTGGAAATCCCAAGGAATGGTGGGTTGACACTGGGGCAACTCGTCATATTTGTGCGGACAAGAAGATGTTCACTACCTACAATGAGACTGCAAATGGTGAACAACTTTTCATGGGAAATTTTTCTACTTCTACTGTGGCTGGATAAGGAAAGGTGATCTTGAAGATGACATCAGGGAAGGGACTGACCCTCAACAACGTACTGCATGTACCTGACATCCGGAAGAATTTGGTTTTTGGCTCTTTACTAAGTAAAAATGGTTTTAGGCTTGTATTTGAGTCTAATAAATTTGTATTATCAAAGAGTAGTATGTATGTTTGTAAGGGATATATGAGTGATGGTCTCTTCAAATTAAATGTAATGATAGTTGTACCGAAAGTTGCTATAAATAAGAATAACACATCTTTTGCTTATATTCTTGAGTTGAATTTATGGCATGGTAGATTAGGACATGTGAATTTTGATGCTTTGCGTAGATTAATTGGTTTAGATTATATATCAAAGTATGAAATTAATCCTAATCATAAATGTGAAATTTGTGTAGAAGCAAAACTAACTAAGGTTCCATTTAAATCGGTTGAAAAGAAAACCGAATCTCTAGAATTAATTCATACAGACGTATGTGATCTTAAATTTGTTCAAACTAAAGGAGACAAAAAATATTTTATAACATATTTCGATGATTGCACAAGATATTGTTATGTTTATTTACTTAGAAGTAAAGATGAAGCCTTAGAAATATTTAAACTCTACAAAACATAATTTGAAAATCAACTTGGTAAAACCATTAAAATGGTTAGAAGTGATAGGGGTGGTGAATATGATGCACCATTAAATGAATTTTGTGCAGAACGTGGCATTATTCACCAAACTACAGTACCTTATTCTTCTCAGCAAAATGGAATTACTGAAAGGAAGAATAGAACCCTTAAAGAAATGATGAATGCCATGTTACTAAGTTCAGGCTTACCACAGAACTTGTGGGGGGAAGCAATAACAAAATACTTGACAAGAAAACCAACAGCACTCCTTATGAATTGTGGAAAGGTCGACCACCTTCCTACAAATACTTAAAGGTGTGGGGGTGTTTGGCAAAAGTTGAAGTTCCTGTTCCTAAAAAGACTAAGATTGGATCAAAAACAGTAAATTGTGTTTATTGGTTATGCTCAGAATAGTAGTGCATATCGGTTATTGACTTATAAATCAGAAATACCTAATATAAATGTGAACACTATTATAGAGTTAAGGAATGCTGTGTTTTTTGAATATGTCTTTCCTTACAAGAAATGATAGGAATTAAGTTCACAGAAAAGAACTTATGATTATACACAAAGTCAAGAGACTAATGACAATCAAACACAAGAGACTAGTAATGGTCTCGACCAACATGATTTAATTGATGATGAACCAAGATGAAGTAAGAGAGCGAGAACATCAAAATCATTTGGTCTAGATTTTCTGACATACTTGTTAGAAAATGAACCTCAAAGCTTTAAGGAAGTAATGACAGGTCCTGAAGCACCTTTGTGGAAAGAGGCTGTTAATAATGAAATTGAATCCACTATGCAAAATCATACTTAGGAATTGGTGGATCTTCTACTTGGTTCTAAACCTCTTGGATATAAGTGGATATTCAGGAGAAAAATGAAAGCAGATGGATCAATAGACAAGTATAAAGCGAGACTTGTAATAAAAGGTTACAGCCAAAAGGAAGGTATGGATTATTTTGACACATATTCCCCTGTGACAAGAATAACATTCATTCGCATACTTATTGCTATAACAGCGTTGTTTAATTTAGAAATATATCAAATGGATGTTAAGATAGTTTTCTTAAATGGTGAACTAAATGAAGAGATCTATATGGAGCAACCCGAAGGGTTTGTAGTGTCGGGGCAAGAAAAGAAAGTTTGTCGGCTTGTAAAGTCTCTTTATGGATTAAAATAAGCACCTAAGCAATGGCATGAAAAATTTGATCATGCAATGTTTACTAATGGGTTAAGGATATGTCATAGTTTGTCTTTATGTGGATGACATGCTTATCATTGGAAGTAGTCAAAACATGATCAAATCAGCTAAGCAAATGCTTAACAAAAGATTTGATATGAAAGATATGGGGGTCGCAGATGTTATATGAGAAATGAAAATTACTAAAACAACTGACGGATATTCATTATCTCAATTACATTATATTGAGAAAATTCTTGATAAATTTATCAAGGATGATATGAATGTAACTAGAACACCTGTAGACATCAATCTTTATTTATCGAAAAATAAAGGTGATACAATGTCTCAGTTAAAATACACCCAAATCATTGGAAGCTTAATGTACCTAATGAATTGTACTCGTCCTGACATAGCTTACGTAGTCAGTAAATTGAGTAGGTACACTAGTAACCCCCGGAGAAGACTATTGGAAAGCGATCATTTGGGTTCTTAAATATCTAAGATTTACCCGTGATCATGGTTTGAACTTTACTCGATATCTAGCAGTACTCGAAGGTTATTGTGATGCCAATTGGATATCGGATACTAAAGATTCAAAATCCATTAGTGGATATGTCTTTACTCTGGAAGGCGCTGTTGTTTTTTGGAAGTCTACGAAACAAACATGCATTGCATAATCCACAATGAAATCCGAGTTCATTACTTTAGACAAAGCAGGTGAAGAAGCAGAATGTCTTCGTCACTTCTTAGAAGACATTCCAATGTGACCAAAATCTGTGCCAGCTATTTGCATTCATTGTGATAGTTAATCTGCAATAGGTAGGGCACAGAATCATATGTATAACGGTAAGTCACGACATATTCGTCGTCGACATAATACCGTAAGGCAATTGTTGTCAAATAGAATAATCTCAATAGATTATATAAAATCTAAAGAGAATATTGCGGATCCGTTAACAAAAGGTTTGACAAAAGAGCTAGTGTATAGTTCATCGAAGGGAATAGGATTAAAGCCTACTACATAAGAGTCATCATAATGGTAACCCTACTTATATGACTGGAGATCCCAAGAACTAAGTTCAAAGGGACAACTAAGTTATGTGTGGCTCGCCAGAAACCACCAAGGGATTAAAATTCCCTACCCATTCCTATGGTGAGAGTGATATCTGAAAAATATGTTGTATGCAGGGATATAAGGATAAACTTTACTTTTAATGATTACTTATATCTTGATATAGGCATAAAATCAAGACGAGTATAAGGAGATACTCACAATAAGAATCACCTATATGAGTGTCGAACTGGGGCTGGTTCTATGAGAATGAAGAGGCTAAATTCTCTAGAAGCACTCGTGAAAACCAGGAGCGTTCAAGGCCAAAATGAACACAACAGTGAGAACCACGATGTGTTAAAAGATATTTTGTGTGAAATCTATTGTCTTGGCTTATACAAACGGTTGAACAATTCAAGGAATCGCGTCCATTGGTTAGCTAGTAAGTTCGATAGGTTATCACTAGGGAAGGTTCAAGGCCGAAAGCTACCTATCCTGATGCAAGATATTTCGATTTATACTCTTTCGACAAAGTCTGTATATTGTTGCATTTCCATTGTCATCAAATTCCATTCATGTGGGGGATTGTTAGAAATGGTTTGAAAATTCTGGGTAAAATATAATTTTTTCCTAACTTTGGTCAATTATTTAGGTGGGACCCGAATACCAAAGTTGGTGGGTTTAAATGGTAACGCGTTCTATGCCGCGTTGTGATTTACGTGGTATATTTGATTGCTCAAAACCATTATCAGGTGAATGGGAAATTGAAGCCAAAGTGAACTCCATGGAAATAGAGTTTTGGTAGAAATTCCTTAAGGTTAGAAAAATGGCTTGTCCCACATTGATTTGGTGGGAAATTTTGAGTGGGTTTATGAGGCATGGGATTGGAACTTGGGGTGTGCCCCAAGGGGTACCCAACTTTTGTAGAGAGGGAGGTTATAGCAAAATGGGCTAGACCTATTGGACGCAAAAATCACCACACGCACGCGCCGCCGTCCGGGCGGGCTGGGCCTGGGCCTGGGCTTAGGCGCGGGTGCGTGGTGTGAGGTTGGGTTGGGCTTGTCCAGCCCAATACTAATCTTTTTAGGCCAAAAATATTTGAATTTAGATTTTATTTTTTGAAATAATTTGTCCAAAAATTCATTCCGAATTTCTGTCCAGATTAATTTCAAATTTTTGAATCCAAAATTTTATTTGCACCTCTTCAGAAATTTTGTACAGTTTCGGATCTGTCCAAAATCGAATCTGTTCTGTTCAAATTCAAATCCACCCGAACAAATTTCAGATCTGTTTAATTTTCAAATTCAAACAGATTCGGTTATCTGTCCAAATAGTGCCAACATATTTTGTATCTGTTTAATTTAAATTGAACAGGTATTGTACCTGTTTAATTCAAAACTAGCAGCCACGACTTCATCTATATAAATAGGCAGTCCCTCATTTAGTTTTTAACAACAATTTTCGTATTTTCTCCTCTGCTAAAATTCTCTGCATTTTGCTGCATATAATTTCTGTGAGAAAGAGTGTAAACACTTAGTGTATTCGTTGGGCAAACAATTTGTAGTGCTACTATTGTTTGCTGTTGATCATTTCATCTTGGGAGATAGACGTCCATATTCTGAAAGTACCGTAGAGAGGACGAATTTGTCTTAAGGACACAATGTCGAACACTGGACTTGATCAGAATAATATTCAAGATATTAATCAAGTAAGTTATTTATTTATTTTCTGTTTTATTATTATTTATTTAAATCAGATTTAGATTTTAATTTTATTTTTTGTAACAAAATAAAATCTATTTTTATTTATTTAATTCTATTTATAGTTTGATTTTTGTAATCAAACATTCATTCTCCTTTCCTATTTTTCTTTTATATTCTGTTTGTCGTTTAGTACTCAAACAGAATTAATTAATTTATATACAGTGAAGATTGTCGAACAAAAATAACATCTATATAAAAAATAAAGTTAATCGAACATCTCCTTCGGTGTGTGGACCATATATACCTTGTCTTTTTATTTTTAATTTTAATTTTTGGATTTTTACAGCCTAAAGTGGTGTTTTATTACATTTATATATATTTTTTTAAATTTTTTAGAAAACACATAACTTTCATTTTTTTATTATTATTTATAATAGAGCTTCTTCACACTTTTTTTTTTTCATATAAATATATAAAACATGAAAAATGATAATATATATTTAAAAAAAAATTATGTTCTTGTCTATCCATGCTAGCATAGAACTAAAAGGCAGGCATATCTATGACAAGACAAAAAAAGCCATATTGGCCTCCAAAAAAGTAAAAGAGGAAAAACAAAAAGGGAAGAAATGAAAAATTAGACTTTTAGTTAACACTGCTTTATGTGTAAAATAAAATAAAATATTTATAACTTAAAAAAATATTTTTTATAAAATTACATATTTATGATTTTTTAAAAAAAAAAAAATTATTATGTTTATGTATCTGTTTTTCATGTCTATTCGTGTTTCAGAGCATGAACCTGGAAATTAAAAATATCTACTAAAGACACACACCAAAAAAAAAAAAAAATAAATAAATAAAATAAAATAAAAAGTCATATTACCCTCTAAAAAAGGGAAAGAGAAGAAAGCAAAAGCAAGAGAGGAAGCCAAGAAACATTTATGGGCATTTAAAGTGGGTTTGTGGGGTTCCTTAACAACTCAATTTATACATAAAATTGTGGTTTGTGTTTATTGGCAGCAACAAAATATCTTAACGTTTTGTATTGTATAGTTTTAGACCAACAACCAGGTACAGCAATATGAATGTAACCAAGTGTAAAGTATGAACCAATTTTAGGTAAGTTCACCAAAACATTGTCTAATCCAAACACTCACGACATGATTAATAGAAAGAAATTAAGAGAACAATTACATTTATTTGACTCATCTGTCTAATTAATCCCATTCTGCCCACTTTTCAAATCTGTGGTTATCATCTTGAGGTTATCACATTAGGGTCTGTTTGGTACAAGTTTTCTTAAGTTGAATGTTAATAATTAGAAAGAAGAAATTAAAAAATATATTTGTCCTTGATAATCAATTTTTTAAGTTCATTTAAGATGTTTTTGCCTTGTAAACTTTAAGCAAAAGATGCAACAAATACTCTAGTACAAACTTTAAAAAAAGAAAAAAGAAAAAGCAGATGTAAGCAACCACTTCACAAGCTGCAAATGTTTTGAATTTAATCTGGATTATGCTTATTACTTCTTGGTGTGCACAACCCAATTGCTATGTCTAAGCTAGTATTTATATTTTGATCTAGTTTGATAGTATTTGGATCCTTGTATATCTATTGTAATGCACAAAATTACAATATTAAATGAGAATATATGTTTACTTTATATAACTGAAATAACTCATTTTTTTCTTTTTTTTCTTGATATGAGATTGTGTAAAATAAAAATTAACAATTGTTTGGGTAGAAAGTTTGTTTCAAATCAAACAATATCAACCATTTAATCTTTAATTAGATCAATTTTTAGTTTATTTCGAATCAAACAAATCTAACCAATATATTTTGATAAAACTACTAAAATCGTTATCAAACTAGCAAATCAGTTAAATCAAAAATAGTTTAGCTCAATCGGTTAGGTCAAAAGGCCAACCAACTTATATAAAAATTAATTAATTAAAACTTTTAAATGTTATTTTAATTTTAAAATTTAAACTCTCTTGAACTGAAATATGCACAATACTACAATATTAAATAAGAACATAAGGTTCATTTTATATAAGTAAAACAACTCACTTTTTCATTTTTTTTTTCAATGTGAAATTGTAAAATAAAAGTTAACAATTGTTTGGACGGAAAATTTATTTCTAATCAAGCAATCAGTCGTTCAATCTTTAATCAAGTCAATCTTTAATTTATTTCGAATCAAACAAATCTAACCAATATATTTGATAAAACCACTAAAATCATAGTTAAACTACTAAAATCATAATTAAACCAGTAAATTAGTCAAATAAAAAATGATTCAGCCTAATCGGCTAAATCAAAAAATCAATCAATTTATACAAAAATTAATTAATTAAAACTTTCAAATTTAAACTGTCTGAAACTGAAACATGCACAACACTACAATATTAAATAGGGGTATAAGATTCACTTTATATAAGTGAAACAACTCACTTTTTCTTTATTCTTCCGACGTGGGATTATAAAATAAATTATATCATAGACTAATTAGAGTTTTTATTTTAAAATTTAAACTATTTTGAACTGAATTATGTACAACACTACAATATTAAAAGAGAATCTAAGATTTACTTTATATAAGTGAAACAAACTTTGCTTTTTCTTCTCCTCCCGATATGGAATTATAAAATAAATCATAAACTAATTAAAGTTTTATTTTTATATGATTAAATGGAAGTTAGCCAATGTAATTTTTTTTAATTGTTTAAAATTAATAAAATAAGTATGAGAAATCGTGATTAAATCAGCGAATCGGTCAAATCCAAAATGGTTCAGCCTAATCGATTAGGTCAAATAACCAATCAACATATACAAAAATTAATTAATTAAAGCTTTTACATGTTATTTTAATTTTAAAATTTAAATTGTCTTGAATTGAAGTATAGATAATACTACACTATTAAAATTCACTTTATATAAGTGAAACAATTCACTTTTTTCTTCTTTTTCCGATGTGTAATTATAAAATAAAAGTTTATTTCTAATCAAACAATTTCAGTCTTTCAATATTTAATCAGATCAATCTTTAGTTTATTTCGAATCAAACAAATCTAATAAATATATTTTGATAAAATCACTAAAATCGCAGTTAAACCAATGAATCAATCAAATCAAAAATGATTTAGCCTAATCGGCTAGGTTAAAAGACCAACCAAGTTACACACAAAATTAATTAATTAAAACTTTTAAAATTTAAATTTTATTGAATTGAAACATGTATAACACTACAATATTAAATGTGATGAGAGTATAAGATTCATTTTATATGAGTAAAACAACTTATTTTTTTCATTCTTCTCCCGACGTGGGATTATGAAATAAAAGTTAGTCAATAGAGATTTTCTTAATTGGTTAAAATTAAGAAAATCAAGAAAATTAATATGAGATATTGAAACTCTCACAAGATTCCTCGCTAAAAACACTATAATATTAAATGGGATGGGAGTATAAGATTCACTTTATACGAGTAAAACAACTCATTTTTTTTATTCTTCTCCCGATGTAAAATTATTAAATAAAAGCTAGCCGATGGAGATTTTCTTAATTGTTTAAAATTAAGAAAATTAGTATGAGACATTGAAACTCTTACAAGACTCCTCACTAAAAATCCCCTTTTCCTTATATAATACTAGCATAAAACATGCGCTATGCACAAGAGAGTCAAAATTTTATTAATAAATTAAAAATAATAAAACCTTTTAAAGTATATATATATATATATTAATTGCACAATCTTCATTTATATTTCTCTTTATTTTTAATATTTTATTTAAAATATTTAAATTTGAAAGAGAAAAAGAGATGTGATTTTAATTGTGGTATGAATCTAATATGGTGGAGTTAGTAGATTTTGATTATGATAGAGGTTTAATGTGGTAATTTTTAGTAAAATATACATCAAAATTAGGCCTTATCTTGTTGGGTGTTTTAAGTTTTGAACCTTTATGCAATAAGTTTTTTTTTTTTTTTTTAATGAACATTAGGCGACATGGTAAATAGTCTAATGATTATGAAATTTTTTCAATTTTTCAATTTATATTTATTACATTTTTTATAGTCAAATAGTTATGATTGAAAGTCAACCCAATTGATTATGACCACATATTCAATTAATTTATCTAATACTTCAAAATGTTTTTACTATCTAAAAAAAATTAGGTGTTTTCATTTTTTTATTTGTAGTAGAATAAGATAAGTATTTTTAATGTTCAAATTTTTTTTTTTAAGTTTAATAAATAGTTATGATTAAGTTACAGTCAAAATGTTTAACCCAATTGGATTATGTCCCATGTAATAGATGTTTTTAATTTTAATTTTTTAAATTTAGCCCATAGATATAATTGAATTGTAGCCATGTCTAATCCCATTAAATTGTGTTACTTATATCAATAAGATAGTTTTTTTTTAATTTTTAAATTTAGCAAACATGATTAAAGGATGATTCAATAGAAACCAATTTGATACTATTAGTTGATCAATTTTTTCGCATAAGGAGTCTCAAGTTTTTTTTTTAAAAGGAAATAAGATTAAGAAGAAAATATCTTAATATAAAACTAATCATTTAATAAAAAGAGCCATAATATCTCATATTTAAGCTAAACAATATGAATAATATCTAACAACTGACTTTCGATGATCCAAATATATATATATGAATAATTATTCAAACTAAATATTGATAATTTTTATACCACACAATTTATTAATAAAGTTCTCACATAAACAATAAAATAGACAAAAGTGAGAATAAAAACATTACCAAAAAAAGAAAAAGAAAAAGAAAAAGAAAAAGAAAAAAGCATATATCAATTTAATTATTGCAATCAATCATTGAAATGAATTTTTAAGATATCATATATAACTAATAATTAGATCAATAGAGACTAAAAATGTATAGTAGTAGTTATACCAAATATTATAGGACAAATTAGGGGTGGGCAACGGTTTATCCGATCCACAAAAACCGCCCAAACCGCATACAAATGGGCGGTTTCGCAAATACAATGCGGGCGGATGCGGTTTGAAATATGGCATCTTTGCGGGTTGCAGGCGGGTTGCGGGTTTAACCCGCACCCGGAAAAAACCGCCCGCACTTTATTTATTTATTTATTTTTATCTTAACTATTGATTTCATTTCTATATCCCACTTAGATATTTTTGTCCAAAACAAAACACCCTTTATTTTTTGAACTTACTCTAACATTACATTTGCTAATAGTATTATATCAACTGAAACTGAATAAATACTGATCATATTATTATTGTTACATAACTGAACTTATTCCAGATAAAGTGTGATTTGGAATTTTAAATTCCTTAATGAATATGGAGTTATAGTTTAGGATTTTGAAATATATGCTTGTGTTAGTTTATGATTTAATTTAAGATTTTGAATGATTTGTTTGTGTTACGAATTGATTTTGTTGTATTTTTAATTTTATAAGTTTTAATTCATTAATTATTAATGTTCGAGCATTTTAGAAAATGGGGAGAAAAGGGCCCAAAATAAATATTTACAAAATGGGAAAAAATAAGGCTCAAAAATAAATTTTTGAAGAAAAAAGTCCAACCCGCAAACCGCCCGCACATCTGCGAACCCTATCCGCACAAACCGCAAGCCGCATTGCAGGCGGTTGCGGATTGTCTTTTCCCCAAACTGTATAGATGCGGGTGGGTCCAAACCGATCCGCAAACCGTCTAAATCCGAACCGCGAACACCCCTAGGACAAATGACATATTTGAGAAACATGCATAATATATATATATTTATTATAGTGAGTTAAAATGAAGTGATTGATAATTGTTATATGCATGAATTATTCAATAAAAATTATTTTCAAGTACTATCACAAAATATATGCAAAGATATATAAATCTAGAGCAATTGCATGAAAAAGTTTATAGAACTATGTAGATTTTATGTAAAACTATATAAACCGTATATAAATTTATATGAATTTGAACATATTGTTTAAAAAGATCTATCATTAAAAATATACAATAGAATAAAGATGAAAAAAATTACATGAAATTTTATGGTTTCAAATAGATTTCAATTAAAAAATTGATTGACCTCGAGGGATTGCTTGTAAAGCTCCATGTATATTACAATCCTCCTTAGAGAGGAAAAATAAATAAACTATTGGAGTTAGGAGATATCAAATATTAATACCTTGAAGAAATTTTTGTGATCACCACTGTGTTAAGAGAGAGAGAGAGAGAGAGAGAGGGATGTTATTGGGTGTTTGTTTCCAATGTTGGGTTTTGTTAGTGGATGTTCAAATTTATATGGAAACTTCAAATATAATGTATTTTGGAGGTTTAGTGTTTAAATTCAAATTTAATTTTTGGATAGAGATAAATAGTTAAAGATATCATAGAAAATTTAAATTTAAAATTTTAACATCATGCTTTTTTAAAATACAAATCAACTATCTTATTTTTTTTTAAAATGCTAACACTTATCTGATAAATGCTAACATTTATCTGGTTGTTTATTTATTATTGTTGACCTTTTTCATCTCTTTTTGTGTGTGTGAAAAATGAAGCATGGTCCGATAGAAATTGAGTATGGCATTTTGTAATTTTTTTTAAATGTAAAAATTCAAAAATTTTGGATTGATATTTTAGATAGGTACCTAGAAAGATATTATCTAATTTCTTTTAATATATAACAGCTAGCAAAGAGTTGTGGGATTTGTGGGTTTTTTTTTTTAATTTACATTTATGTGATATAGTGATAGATATGTGGGTTTCTATATACATATCTATACCTAAAACACCAAGGAAAAAGAAAAATGATTTAGAGCTCGAATATTTTGGCTTGAATGGCCCGAAAGCGTGGGCTCACGCGCCCATAACACCTCTATCTCTATCTCTCTGCTTTTTCAATGTTATATCCAAACTCTCTCTCTATATCTTTGTTTGTCATCATTCTCAACCATTAGAGATTCTGACTATCTCTCTGAATCATTTGAGTCTATCACCTCTTCTCTCCTTCCAAACGACGCCGGAAAGTTGTTGTATTGTGGAAAGGACTGTCATCATTCTCAGTGGTTAGCGGGATACTCCTCTCATTCGAGCTACTCTCACAGCCGATTCCTTTCACTGCCGGATTATTGACCAGAATACATTCGAATCGCAGGTAAACTCTGGATCACAAAACTAAGGTTTGATGATTGAGGATTTTGTATTTTTCCCCAATAATTTTAGGTAAACTCTAGATCACAAAACTAGGGTTTGATCACAAAACTCTGTTTAGGGTTTTGTATTTTTCCCTTTTCCCTGACTGTCTGATGTATTCTATGTATATATGTTCTTCAGTATTCTATGTATATATGTTCTCTGATAAATTTTTCCCCAATAATTTTTGTTGCTAAATTGGTTTTGTGGTGAAATTTTCCCCAATAATTTTTGTTGCTAAATCTTGTATTGCTGTTGAGTTTGTCCTCAACCATTTGTTACGGGTGGTTCTGCTAGTGAATGTTGCCCCAACAACTTTTCGTGCTAAATCTTGTGAATTTGTGAATGGTGAACTTTTTCTGCTAAGTCTTGTCAATTTGTGAATGATTAACTTTTGCAGCTAAATCTTTTGGCCCAACATGATAATGGTGAATTTGTGTATGTGGATTTACATTGACTGTTTAGGCAAAGAGTTCTCTCTCTATGGTGTCTAATACATGATAAATGACCTTACAATGAATGCAACCTGATAGTGAATGCAAATTTATAGACGGTCTTGCATTTTTTGTTTTGTTTTGTAGTCAATATATATTGCACGAACCAATGAGAATGGAAATCAAGGGCGTCTCTTTTTTGTTTGCCCATCAAAATATGTAAGTATGTGTTATGAAATTAAACTTTTAGTCTTTCAGAAATTATTTGTGTAATTTGAATAACTGATTGTCATGCATTGCAGAGTAACAAAGAACACTGTAATTACTTCAAGTTCGCGGACAATGATGATGAGGACGTTACCTCCACAATCCATTCTCTGAATAGCCACAATCCATTCTCTGAATAGCCACACAAATGTCATGCATTATAGCTTTTGGAGGAGCATCTGACATGCAACTTAACCATTCTCTGAATGTCACAAAAATGTTTCCGTGTTCTCATTATATAACAACTCACAACCAAGCAAAATTGACTGTCCATGGTAATTAACTCCTACAAACGGAGTAAATAGCATATCATATTTGTTTGTGAGATAGGTTGTGTCAAATGAAACCACATCCCCAAATGCTTTATAAGTTGCCCTACTCCTTACATTTGCCCAAAACAAGTTTTGCATGCGACCATCTTCATTGAGGTCAATTGCAGAATAAAAGTTTGAATTTTGTTGTTGTATTCTATGAAAATAAAATGCAACTGATTCAGCATCTCCTACCTCAAGCCTCAATCTTCTAACGTTCTCAATGTGATTCCTTACATCTCGTTCATCTAATGTTAATGCCTCGTACCCCCCGGCTTCAACAACTATAGAATGAAAATTTCTAGCTACCCATATCCCTACTTCATCGTTTATTTCTAGTCTTCTTTTCACAGGAGTAAAAATTCTCTTATTGATTACAAAATGCTGTGAGTCACTAGGAATCAAGTCATGTGTATGTTCAAGCACAACTGTGGTTAACTTAAATCTTCTATCCTTTTGTAGAGTCGCTCTAACGTTTGCTTTACATTCAATTTTTGATGACAAAGATGGTTCGAGAGGGTGTACTTCTGATCATTTTGTTCTCTTGCGTGCCCGAGTACATTCAATTCCAAAGTATTTTATTTCCCTATCTTGTCCAATATTTTGTGTTCTATAAGCTACAACCAATCCGAGGTGTTTCGCATATTTTGCATAAAATGCATATACTTCTTGCTTTGAGCTAAAACATATTCTCTTTTTAGGTTCTTCAACTTCACCAATCTCATTTAATGATGGATTGTTTTCCACTTCTTCAACTTCCTCAATCCCATTCAATGAAGGATTGTTTGAATCAATGTCCATTGAAGCGTGTAGCTTGAAACCAAAATTCAGACTACATAACCAGTAACCAGACAGAAAATAAAGTGTAAGTGAATGTAGTGATGGTAGTAAGTTCTGGAGATCATCACAACTTAACTTATATTATCACATGCAACTTGAGTGATTTTTCATGAACAACATTTCAATTTTTCTAACAGAACATAAAATCAGGAAGGTTCTCTAACATAATATTTTAATAACATTAAGGTTCTCCAAACAGAACATGAAGATTCTCCAGTCAGTTGATTTTAATAACTTAATATTTCAAGAACATGCATCAAACATAATACAATTTTGCTAATATTTTACGCAGATCATGAAGGTCTCCAACAGAACATAAAATCAGGCATAATTTTTCTATGTGGACTTTCATCAAACAATTGGACTACATCAATACAATGGAAGATGTTAGCAGAGGGTCTGATTCCAGACCGACAAAAAAAAAAAAAATTACAGACATCACACATGCATCACACAATTTGGCAGATGTAAAAAATTGCCTCTCTCACAAATGCATCTCAGACACACACACACACACACACACACACACACACACACACAAATTACGTAATCTCCTATGAGGACATTCGGCATGGAGATTCCGAACAGAGGTGGACGGTGGTCAGCGACAGACGTTGGTGAACACCAGATCAGTGGTCTTCGTGGTCGTCAATGAACACCCAGGTCGGCGGCCATCGTGCTCGTCGGTGAAGTCTTACTCGTCTGGTTTCCCTCTCTCTTTCTGTTTTTTCCTCTCTTTTCTGTTTTATTTTTAAATTGTTATATCTCCAAACCAAAACACGTGGGTTCCATGTGCAACATATTTTGGGAGGGAAAACAAATTTTAGCCATTCAGACCACCACCCATTTGAGCTACCTAGCAGCTTTGAAAGAAAAATATTATTTGATATTTTTTATTATTATCTTTTATATAATAATTGGGGAAGAGAGTGAAATGATCTAAATAGTGAGAAGAGAGGTATTTATTCCAAAATTATGAGAATTTAAAAATAAACATTTGAAGACTTTGACATAATAACTACATTTGCTTATATAGATATAGATATAGATGGAGCACTGGATTTGGTATCTAAACCTCCTCTTCATGCCACATGACAAATTTTTATATGTTAAATATAAAAAGTTATTATGCAACTTACATATTATAATATTAATTTTTTTATTATTTATTTTTAACCTTCTTCCCATGTCATGAGTCAGATTTTTATATGTTAAAATAAAAAATTATTATACTATAACACAAGGAAGGTTTGAACTCAAAATCTTGAGTTTCATTAAAAAAACACTTTCTATTTAAACAATTTACATATTATAATATTAATTTCTTTATTATTTATTTTCATTCTTAGTTATCTAAAGTGCACACATATTGGATGTGCCACACGCTAAGTTATTTATTTTCATTCTTAGTTATCTAAAGTTCCTATAGTTCATAATCTGAAGAGTTTCTTTTAACCAACCAACGATTATACTAAGGGAGGAAGTTTTTGTATTATTTACATTTTTGTATTATCTATATGTTATTATCTACATTCTTCATCCAAAGACCTAAGGTCCTAATGAACGACATAAATTATTGTGTGTTTATTTTACTGATGTTATTTTTTTGAAAAATGATGCAGACCACTAATTAGTGGTTGTTCTAATTATGTGGCAGTGGGTCCCACCCACTGTCACATGTATTTTGTGTCTTAGTTTTGTTTTTGTTTTTTTTTTTTTTACTTTCCACATCATTAGTGATGGTATTAGTAGTAGGAATTTAGTGGTCTGTAACATTGTTGTATTACTTTTTCTAAATCTGTCAGTAGAGTCTCATACAATTTCTGAGATGGAGTAGTATAAAATGATTACACACAATAATAACATATAAAAGTTTTAGGAATTAATTTTTTTGATTTTTAAAAAATAAAAATTTTGTTTTAAAAAACATTAAGAGAAAAGTTATTATTATGCAAAGGCCATTTTAAAAAGCCAAAAAAAATAAAGAAAAATTTGCAACGAAATTTTAAAGCTGTCACTAATAAATACACTTTTAAAAAATTTATTTTTGAAATTAAAATTTTGATCTCAAAAGGATAATAATTTATTACTAAATATCTAATTTTATTGCTAAAAATATAATAATGATACTTTCAATAATTAAAATATTTTGTCCATAAAAGATAATTTTGTTTTTAAATTTTTATTTGTAAAATCTAAATTTGAAGAATTTTCTGTGGTTGCTACTATTGCCAAGAAAGAAGGCTTTGACTAGTTGTACAACTGACCAATGCACTAATTGCTTTCTATTCTTCTCTTACTCATCATCACCATTGGACTGAGAAAAATAAAACAAAGAAGAATTTCATATGTTTTGAAACTTATTCGCATTAAAACATTGTTGAGAGAGAGAGAGAGACAGCAAAAGGGTAGGAAGAGTAACTTCATATCATTCCACTTTCTTGTGCAAGTTGTTCATCTAAAAAATACAAACAAACGAACTGCTTGGCCTTTTGTGAAGTTCTCAAGTTATCCGCACAATAACATATAATAAATAATTGCATTTTGGATCTTTCCCTAAAAAATCTTCATGTGATTCCCTTCTTTTGCTGATATTTGCGATCACAGACTCCCTTTTTTTTTTCTTTTTTTTTCTACCCTTTGTGGGAAAATCGAGGAAAGAACCAGCTCTGAACCTCAACAAAGAAATGGAAAATTTAAAATCTAAGAACATAGAATAACTACATTATTATTATTCAAACCAGAAAGGTAAATGGGTCCCAAAAAAAAAAAAAAAAAAAAAAAAAAAAACCACATTCCAGATTGAGTTTGATCAGTTATTTTACATCATTAACATCTGAATTTTGAACACCTATAAATCTTCCACTCTCTCTCCTAATGTCAGTATTCCTATATATAGATATATATGCATCGACACACACTTGCCAACTAAAACAAAGGCACCTATTCTCAAACTTAAACTGTTTGAATCTTAAATTTAAATAAGAATTTGGGGAGGGAAAAGAAAACATAATGGAAAATTGACAAAAAAAATAAGTTTTTTGTCATTCTTCCCAACCCTTTTCATTTCCCCTCTCCAAATCCCTACTCAAATTTATAATCCAAAAACAGCTTTAATGTTACAAGTAAGAAGACATCAATTCCAGCCCGCTTCTCTGAAATAAGCCTAATATCCCACTGAAGAACCTTACCTTCATCCGTTTTCTCGGACAGTGAAATTTCACATTTGTTTTCCACAAGGCTGCAAATCAACACGGTCTATATGTAGATCAAAAACCATTCTAGGCGGCCTCTTGAAAGCTGAGGTACCTAGAGAAAGCTGCAGGGTTAGCTTGCATTGATGGTAGGGTTTCGGCTATGTGATTCTTTTCTTTGCCCTTTGGTTCGAAAGCCTTAAAAAGTCCTTTCCCACTAATGGAATCGTTCTTAATCCCAAGCGTTGTCCATATAGAGCTCCTTGCAGCTTCGTCAGGGTCATCAATCCTCAAAGTTTTTGGAATCAAAATAGACCTCTCTGAATTTTTAGGCTCTTTTTCATCTGAATTGCTCGGTTTTACCAAGTCCCCGTCTCTTGATCGCTTCCCTAGAGTTGGTAGATATGGAATGCTCCAAGCATCCGGTACACTGCAATTCCAATATGGGGCGGGGCAATATGGGGCAGGGTAGAATGGCATGGGGATTACAGAAGGGCAAATGGCCGGTACAGGAATCGAGGTATTCCAAGGATAAGGGCATGGAACCCCAGGGGGGCATGGAACCCCAGGGAGGCATGGAATTTGAGGAACAAAGCGTTCTTGAATCCCATTCCTCTCTCCTCCTTCCAATGAATTTGAAGTTGTGACAGATGAACCACTAGAGCAATCATCCCCCTTTTCTCCACCAACACGAGCCTTTTTCTCTGCAAGATTCAAGACACAAGCCACGGATTCAAAAATTGGTGCTTCTGTGCCAAATGAGAGGACCGTGCCATTGGTTTTGAACGCAGGACGGTGAATTCCATTGGGGGTATCAATTTGAGCAGAGTGGAGAGCCTTGGATATTGTGATGTGATGACAATGCGAGGAGGCAGAATTCTTGTTCTTGCGTCTTCCAGCTCCTACAGGCACGTTCCTCATGGTGCCGCCAGCAGTCCAGTACCTCTGACAGCTCTTGCAGAAATGGCGGGGCTGATTGACGTTGTAATTGTTGTAGTAACAGAATTTCGTGTCCATGCTTTTACAACGCGGGCATGGGAGGATTTTATCTGGCTTTTTCAGGGTTTTCTGTTCCGGGCTATTTGTATCACTTCCATCATTTTCAGTTTTTGGAGGTTTTTCATCGCCAGACCAGGGTGTTTTAGGGTTTTCATCAGACTCCAGCAATGTTTCTTGATTTGCAGGGTCCTCTGTAGTTGGAGGTTTTTCTGCTAGTGGATACTGAAATTTGAGCATAATTTCTTGTAAGTACAGGTACAAGTATTATGGCATAAAGTACAACTCTGATATGAACACAACAACACTGCTGCGGTGATTAGAGAAAAAATATTCTATTTTACATTGGTAATTTGAGTGAGCGAAAATTTCGGTGTAAGTATATTTTTCATGGACCCAATTAGCAAGATAACAAAAATATGAAGAAAAAGGTCAAAAAAGGAGAAATATATTATTCACAAGGAAAATTTTGTAGCAGAAGCAATCACATAATCAGACATAATTCTTTTACCTAAAAGCATTTCTACAAATATGTGGAAAAGAGGTATTTTCGCTCCTAGGCTGTGTTTGGATATTATTATGGACAAAGAAGAGGAGAAGTGAAAAGATTTCAACTTTTATTTCATTAACTTTTTTTCAATGTTTGAATCTTGGAGTGGCGGATGAGTTTTTAGAAGGAAGGGAAAAGGAATAGAAAAAAAGTTAAAAGTTTAACATCTATTTTTGTCACATGTTTACAGTTTCAAAGTTGGAAATTTCCATAGACAACTAGGCTCAAGCAGAATCAACACAAAGTGATCTCAAAAGCCATAATTAGAACTTCAATTCTTCAAAAGCAACACTAAAAAAAAAAAAATATCGAAGTAAAGGGTATGAAAGATTTTGGGTACCCTAAGCTATATATTCAAAAGCAAGTCTTATAGTTTTAAAGCCCATTAAACTTATTTAATCAAAAAATGAGTGACATAAACATAAGAAACTATTCAAATTGAAGCTAAAAGGAAAGCCCTAATTTGCAGTGTTGAACTTCAGATGAAGCAGAAGCCGCCACGTACCCTTCAAAGGAATATGAAAAATGAAAAAGTGGGATCGACCCATTACTTGTTTTAGCAATCTGACAAATGGGTCCTTCTCATGTTTTGCAGATTACATGTGTGTATATATATATATTAATGTATGTATATATTGGAATTAGAACCTTGTGATCAGCTTCTGGTTCGTTTTCTTCTTCCTCCCCTGTTTTGCTTACTTTCTCGGCTTCCAAACAGGCATCCACAAGAGAACTAAGATCATGATCAGACCTCCCATCTTCCAAACAAGTCAGCCCGTTTCTCGGCAGCGGAATCTCCTTCCCGAACAGCTTGATCGCTGGGTCCCTCGCCGTCACCATCATTTTCTTTTCTTTTCTTTTCTTTCTTCCTTTTTTTTCCCCGGAAAACGCGGGAAAGTGGCCGAGAAAATGGATAAAAACAAAACAAGAAACGATGTTTGAATCAGAATGGGTTTTCTGGGGGTGATTCTCTCTCTTTCTCTCTCTCCCTAAAACATTATGTGTGCCGAAGAATGAGCAGGAGTCTTCGTTGGCATCGTCGGGGTCTACGATTTTGATTTGTTTAAACTGAAGTGGATGTGCCACGTCATCAATGGAAACATTTCTCAGCCACAAGTTTGTGTGGCCTTGAGATCTTCCCCCTCACACACTAGATTCTTTTTCGTGTAGCACAAAAAGTTTGGTACATCCCCATTTCTTTTTACTCGTAAATCATTTTTATTTTTTTGTTACCATATAGCCCCGTTTGACAAGGAGATTTGGGACTATTTTAATTACAAAAGATCAAATAAGTTATTTTAACTATAATAAATAAAATATCACATTTAACCTATAATTATTATATTTTTCTCTCACAAAAAAAGTCAAAAATGCTAAAAAGTCAAAAACCCTTCTAAAACCAAACTTTTTAGCCCAGGCTAAAATAGTCAAAAAATCAAAAAACCAACCCACTTCTCAAACAAAGGCTATATCCGCATTAAGTTCTGCGCAGTTTAAGAGTTGGTTCGAGAAGTAGGTTAGTTTTTTAGTTTTTTGATTTTTTTAATTTGAGATTAAAATTTTTTATTTGAGATGTGTTTGTTAGTTTTTTTAGCTTTTGTGAGAGAAAAAATCCAATAATTATGGATTGAATGTGATGTTTTATCTTATTGGACTAAAAAACTTATTTTATTCAATTATTTTTTTTTTGACTATTTTAACCCAAAAAATCTCCAAACCTAACTTCCCAAACAACCTCTAACTATTATTTGCATCAATGTGTTTGATAATGTGACTTTTTATATTATTTATTTATTTATTTAGAAGTTTGTATTGCTGAATAAAAAGTTAAGAGAGTGAATGATTTTATCAAATTTCTTATGTGACACCTTATCTATATTGTATATTAAGAGAAAACAGATTTCAAATAAGAAAGGATGTGAGAGCTTTACATGTTCAATCTCAATTTTTATTTTTTCAATTTAAATAATTAATAAAATTTCTATTTCCTAATTTTTATTTAATCATATAAAAATAAAACTCTAATTAGTTTATGATTTATAATGTTTAAAAAGAAAATATTCAAAATGTATATTTGTTTTGCTATATAGGAAGCAATTTACCAAAATAAGAAATAAAAATGTTGAATTTCAAATATTTAAATATTGACTTCTTATGCACATATATTTTTATTTTTTCATACACATAATATTTCTTTAGAATAAATTTTCAAATCTCTTATTATCACCTATATATATATATATTACAAATCGCAAATTTGTTACACACAAAATTAAAAATAATAAAATATTTTAGAAAAATTTATCTATATTGATATCTATTTGTCACAAAAAGTCTTGCCGCAGTTTCAAAACCTCATATCTAATTTCTTGAATTTTTTTTTAATTTTAAAAGTTTAAAAAAATTCTATTAGATAATCATTCTATGATTTATGGCTTTCAAAAAGAAAATATACTAATTTATTTTAAATTCAATTAAAAAGAGAATACTTTTATAATTTATGGCAAATTATATTAAACCCCCTCAAACTATCAGCCATTTACACTTTACTCCCCAATGTTTTAGACCCAACAATTACCCCCTCAAACTATTTAAATTTGAACATTAAATCCTTATGTTAGTCATTTGTTAAATATTTGGATGAAAAATTGCCAAGTGTTGTGCAAATTTAAATTGTTCGAATTGTGCAAATTTAAATTGTTTTAGACTTAATGTTCAAATTTAAATAGCTTAAGGGGGTAATTGTTCGATTTAAAACATTAAGAGTAAAGTATAAATGGCCAATAGTTTGAGGGAGTTTAATATAATTTGGCCCATAACTTATGATTTTGATTTCCTATTATTCCATATTTATCTATACTATACATTATGTACCTATATATATAGCATATATGTAATCATTCAAAAAAATAAAATTTAAAATTTAAAAATTCAAAAAAAAAAAAAAAAAAAACTGCAACCCACATTGCCAATTCAAAAACCATAAACAACCATAGCAACTATACTAACCACAGATTTCGATCTCTTATTCACCGCAATATGGCATCAACATCTATATCAATGGTTTTATCAATTTTTCTTATGCAAATTTTAAATATTATATTTTTTTATTGCGGATGTTAACCCATGAAATATTACAATATTTTTATGATTGTAGCATTTGAGAGTTTTAGTGTATATTTATATGTTTATTTTTTTGTTAGATATATAGCAATTAGAAAAAGTTGATGATACAATGATAAATTTACCAAAAAAAATGCATGTTTTAATTGTAATTCCTTCAATTTTGATTTTAAGTGGTTTTTTTGATTATTTCTAAATTCACTAGTGTAAGCAAAAATTATGATAATAATCACTCTAGTTAACAACATGTAATTTTTGTTTGCTTGTTTACGAAGGACTAAAAAATGTATGTATTGATGTTTGATTTAGTATGTGTACTTTGTTTTCATCAATAAAGTTATTTTTTTCCATTAAAAAAAATCATTCATAATTTGTCCAAATCTCTAACTATATGAAGGACTTACAAATGGCATGTAACCTCACAAAAATATAGAGACAAGTCAAATGACTTACTCAACCTAAATATTATAAATTTATTTTTATATACATAATCTTATAAGATAGAGATCGGAAAAAATAATCAAAATATGATAATGTTTTTCGAATTATTTAATTTAGAAACAAATATGATTTTTTAAATTAACTTTAAGATATTATTGATTCAAGCCACGGAGGTAAACTTCATATTCTTAGCCAAACTTAAGAATTTTCTTAATGAATTTTTTTCATGTTTCCTCGTACAATTAAAAACTTCATTTACAAACACAATAACTTTTCTTATCTCTTAAAATAATTAAAAAGTAATTTAAAATGTTAATTTCAAACAATCACTTATTTAAAAATAGTTAAAATTTGCTTATCTATTTTTTTTTATTTTTTTAATTAATTAAAAAATAAATATATCTATCACTATTTAATCCCGTGCATAGCACGAGTTATATATGCTGGTATTTATTGAAGGTAAAATGTAAGGTAAAATCTATTGCATTAATATAAATAGAGAAATGTTAGAGACTCGTACATTTAAATTCATAAATTTACTTACAATAATGTGACAAGGGAGATGAACCTTACATCATTAAGTATCTAACAAATAAAAAGTTAACTCGTATTATATCACATTGTTGTGGGCACAGTTGTACGATTTTTTTGAAAATCTTAAACATTTTCTATATAAACTAGTTAAAGCACACGTGCAATGCACATGGCTATTTTGATCCAATTCATTTTTTCACCAATTTTAACAGGTAGTGTTCATGAATTTAAGCAAAATTTTGAGAAAATTTGAGATCAACTTGTGTTGGGTAATATCTGCATATATATCATTTGAAAATGAAATTAAAATTAGGCGAAGTAAAAAATATAAATTAAGGTGTGAATTAACTTATGTGTAGTTATCTACATTGCATAATCAAAATATAGGCATAAACTGCATAAAATTTGGACATAAACATCTAAAAATGTGTGTGGGTGAAAATCTGACCACACTGCCAACTTAGTATTCAGTTGGAGAGCACTGGCAGAATGGATGACACCTGTCTAACCTGCAACAGAAAGAGAAGATTCCGGCGATGGTTCGTCCACCTGGGGGCACTCCGACGATCAAGTCAGTATATCTCTCACAGATAATCAATAGTGCAAACTCACTATTCAGGAATATAAATTGCTTACCTTAGACCCACGGGGGTGCCTCTCTTTTATAGTTAACTCAATCCTAATCCCGATAGAAGCCTGACTTCTATGGACTCCCATTCAGTGCTTACTTTGGACTCCTCAAGAGATAAGGATAGACTCCCTAAGAACATTATCCTTATCCATCTTGAAGTCTTTCCTCATTCTAGGACTCTTGTCCCTTATCCACTTATCTCGGATTCTGATATCTTCGGAGATAACCTCGGCCACGCCGAGATCATCTCGGCGTCACGACCAGGACACGTGGCACCTCGGCTGATACATCGGCGTCACCTTGCCACGTGTTGGTACTCAAAAATATATCCCCACAACTGCCCCCTAGGTTCTATTACCTCGGCATTCTGAGGTGATGGAACCTATATCGGTACCTCCTTCCAGTACGTCGGCTTAAATCATTTTAGCCGAGATCATTGTTTAAGGCCGACATGTCTCCCTTAAAGAACAAGAATTCTAGTGAATTCCTTCACTCGTATGAGCTGTCATGCATCACTATTCAATCGTTTCATTCACGCGTCTTATCCTTATTGGATCGTGCCTGTGACGCACCTGTAAGCCGTCTTGCGCCTGCGTACGCCGTCTGACGCATTCACTGCTCTAGGCGCATTAACTGCCCTTTTTTGCCGTCGTTTCAAGTTTTAACAAAAACTTTTCCCTCTTCTTTCATTTCTTCACTTTTCATTCGATACTCTTGCTTTTTCTCTCTCTTACTTTTTTCTCTTGAATCCGCCATTTTTCCAGACTTCAAGCTCCGCAACTGCCTTCATTCCTCCCTCTTGGTGAAGCTTTCGCCGTTTTGTTACTTCTGTAACCGTCGCCTAACTTCGGCGATCTTTATACCGGCTTCACTTTTTCTGGTAAGCCACTGTTCCATTCATTTTCAATTTTCTGATGCTCTTTACTACTTGTTGCCATTACTGCTTTGTTTAAACGTTCAATTTGTGAATCTCATATCTGAGTGTGTTTATTCCACGATTTTGCCCTTGCCCATGTCTTGAATACACGCATTGTTCACCATTTTCTTGCACTTTTGCCACTGTTCTTGACCTTGTACCCCTTGTACTCACTATGTTCTTGATAGTCCATCTTTGTTCTTGATTCTGAAACTTGTTCTTGTTTTCTGTTTTTTGTGTCTTTTCCAGATTTGTGCCTTCAATTTTCGTTTTCATAGACTTAGGTTTGGGATTTGTCTGTAGAACCCACAATTTAGGAAAAAATTGAAACCTGCATTTACCTAAGTGTTTGCTGAGGTCCAAATAACCCTTTCAAAATATCTTCTGAAATCCAACCCCTTCGATTAAGCCGACATCATGGGTATGTGGAAACACAGGGTAGACACCCTATCCAAACTAGAATTCTTTAGACAAGAGTTTGAAATCCCAGCCGACGTTCATCTGAGGTTGGCTGGAGATGATGACTCCATCATGCTTACTGATGACTCCATGCATTTCCCTATGGTAGCCTTCATTGAGTGTGGACTTCGGTTCCCACTCAACACCCTTTTCCGTGAAATACTTCATTATTACAAGTTGAACCCAATGCAACTTTCCATTAATTCCTATCGAACCATCAATGGTATCATAGCCTTAGCCAAACAAGAAAATGCTAGGATCACATTAGCCGACACCCAATATTGCTACACTATGTGTGGCCTCAAAAAAGACACCGGCTACATTTACTACCTCAAGCCGAGATCCACTGAATACAAAATCGTTGCCAACCTCCCTGACTCCAACAAGGGATCTGGGAACGATTATTTCATTACTTCGGGGAACTGGGAGTTCGCCCTAGATGAAGACCTCCATCTCTTCCCTCTCCTTCGATCAGTCAGCCCTGCATTCATACCTACTTGTTTTTTTTAAAGTCTTTCATACTTTATCTATTTCTTAATGTCTGCTTTTCTTGCAGCTATTCCTAAGCCACCAAAAAACTTTCGCCAATCCTTCATTCCTAGCAAGGATTTGAAGAAACTTTTGGACTTGCCAGTCCATAAATGGAAGGCGCCTCTGCTTCTCAATTTTATTCCAACATACAAGTCAACTCTGCCCGACGTCCCTAGGAGGAAGAAGAAAAGCCTTTCTTCACCCTCTGCCACAACTCCACAAACCGCGTCCACATCTCGGACAGACCAAGGATCAACCTCTGATCCAGCTGAGCAACCGTCAACCTCGGCTCCATACTTGATTCCAATATCCCAACGCCGCCGTCGATGCCGAACAGTTTCTTCTACCGAGATGGGTCGCTTAACACCAGTTGCCAAAGATCTCCAGGCTAACATTCCGACTGATGTTGATGCCCAACCAGTTCCAACCCAGCCTCTAAAGCCAAAAAGAATAAAAAAGGTTCAGCCAAAGGCTAAAGTTACTCAGATTGAGTCTGAGGATAATTTGCCGATCTCCAAGTTGGCTGAGAGTGACAAATCTCAACCCTCTGTTGGGAAGAGGCGCTCTGAGGCCCAACCATCCGAATCGCCAAAATAAAAAAAGCCGAGGTCATCTTCTGCAACAACCTCGGGGTCTCAAAAACATGCTGCCCCCTGGGCCCCAAAAATCCCTCTAGAGGATAAGCCAATCTTGGCTACCGATAGTGCTGATGACATCAACATCGGCGTAGCGCTCAGTATCGCTTTACTTCTGCCCAGCGATCTTGATCGGAATGCCGAGTTGAGCGAATATGAAAATTATGCTCTGATGCTCCAACATTCTGTTCAAGTAAGTGTCCTTACCTGGCAATTTTTTCCTTTCCTGTACTTTAGAAGATTTTCCAATAACTTTTGTCTTGTGTTTTTTCAGGCCATCTAGCATGCCCATTCTTTCTCTGTTCAATCTTTTGAAAATCGGGAGAAGTTGACCGAGATGAAGAGGGAGTTCTCTACTCTTCAAAAAGCCAACAAAAGCCTTCAATCGAAAATGAAGAAGTTAGAGGACCAGGCCGAAGCTGCCATCAAGGCTCAAACCGATGCCGAAGAGAAGGTTGATTCTGCTGAGGCCATAAGGAAGGCTGCTGAGTCCCAAAAAAGAGAGGCCGAGGAGAAGATGGCCCAGGCCCAAAAAGAGCTGCAGGAGGCCTTGGCTACCAAAGAGGCTGAAATCAAGGATGCCGACGAGAAGACGTATGCCCAGGGCATGGCCGATGTCACGGAGGCCTACGAAAAGTAAGTGAAGGAGGCATGCAACAAGGGTTTCACCCTTGGTTGGATGTCCCTTCTAAAAAAGCTTAATGTCCCTGAGGACTCACCTTTGAGAAATGCCGACGCCATTCCTCTTTCATTCCCTCTAACTCCAATTCCAGCTCAATCTGATGATGACTCCGAGTCAGAGGAGGAGACCTTGGTGAGAAAGCCAAAAGATGCTGATGGGGCTAAGTCCCCTTCTCAGAGTGAGCAAGTCCTAGACTTGACTCAAGATGAAGAGGGTGATGAGGTTCTCAAAGATGCTGCTCCTGAGAAGACATCAGCCGACGTCACCTTTGCTGACAAGAGCCTTGACGAAACCCTTGCCCAAATTGATGCCGAGCTCGCTGCGGAAAAGGCTGCCGAGGCGTCCTCTCAACAATTGTCTGAACTTCAAACTCAACCAACTGCTACTGCTGAGGAGCCTTAGTTTTATGTTTTGTTTTTTTTTTTTCCTTTCTGAAGTAATGTAAAACTCTTTACATTGTCGACGTTCTCTTTATACAACTCTTTTGCTTTTGAATACTTGCATGTTTGCCTTGTATGCTTTCATACTTAGAATATTTTGCATATCTTCAATATACACTTCAATCCTTGTGCAACCTTCTCGGGGTGACACACCTCGATTGTACAAACTGATGATTTTTCTCGGCAAGTACCTAACTACCCTTTTCGGCGTAATCTTGGTTTCACCTTGTAAATATAAAATTTCAACAAGTGTTTAACCTTAGTCTTCAATTTTGTAAATTGTCCACAAATTTCAACAAGTGTTAGACATCATCTCGGTTTAACTTCAACTTGTAAATTGTCCACAAATTTCAACAAGTGTTAAACAATGATCTCGGTTTAACTTCAACTTGTAAATTGTCCACAAATTTCAACAAGTGTTAAACAATGATTTCGGTTTAACTTTAACTTATAAATTGTCCACAAATTTCAACAAGTGTTAAACAATGATTTCGGTTTAACTTCAACTTGTAAATTGTCCACAAATTTCAACAAGTGTTTAAACATATTCTTTTTCTCTCTGCCCCCTAATGTGAACCTGAGTTCCACTTGGGTTCTCATTATGCATGTATTCTAGAGACAATGTCAAGTATCTTGAAAAGAGAACCAGCTGAATCTTTATTTATTTACTTCGGCAAATGGCAAAGGAACAAAGAAATTCTGATGATAGAAAAATTTCAAATTGCAAGTGTTTCAAGGCCTTGGCAACTCTTTGCCCTCATTATCTTCAAGCCGATATGCCCCATTGCCCAGTACCGAGATGATTCTGTAGGGTCCTTCCCAATTTGGGCCAAGCTTGCCCTCTCTGGGATCCTTCTTGTTGCCGACGACATTTCTTAAGACGAGGTCACCAATCTGAAATTCCCTTGGGTTAACCTTCTTGTTGTAAGCTCTGGCAAACTATTGCTGGTATGCTGTGAGTTGAATTGCAGCTTTCTCCCTTCGTTTTTCTAGAAGATCTAGATCTCGGGCTAAGAGTACATCATTAGTCCCATTCTCTACCTCCTGGGTTCTGATCCCAAGGATGCCGACCTCCAACGGAATGACTGCTTCTGTGCCATAAGCCATGGCAAAGGGGGATTCCCCTATTGATCTTCTCGGCGTAGTCCGATATGCCCAGAGTACATTGGGCAATTCGTCTACCCACTTTCCTTTTGCTGTCTGCAGCCTCTTCTTTATCCCATCCAGAATTACTTTGTTGGATGCTTCTGTTTGTCCATTACTTTGTGGAAAGCTTGGGGTTGAAAAGTAGTTCTTGATCTTGAACTTTGCACAGAAGTTCTTGATTAGCTTATTGTCAAATTGAGTTCCATTGTCTGCAACGATTGCTCTTGGAATCCCAAACCTGGTGATAATGTTCTTCCAAATAAAGTTCTTCACGTTCACATCTCGGATCTTGGCAAGAGGCTCAGCTTCTATCCATTTAGTGAAGTAATCTGTTGCTACCAGCAAGTACTTACTTTGTCCAGTTGCTTGGGGCAGTTGCCCGACGAGATCCATGCCCCATTGGACAACTGGCCAAGGACTGGATATAGGGTTCAGGTCTGCTGCTGGCTGGTGTATTAGAGGTGCAAACCTTTGGCATTGTTTACACGTCTTTACATAGGCTTCTGCATCTTTCTGTATGTAAGGCCACCAATACTCCTAGGTGATGGCCCTATGAGCGAGTGATCTACCCCCAGCGTGGCTTCCACAAATTCCTTCATGTATTTCATATAAAAAATCTTCGACTTGTAAAGGGTGTACGCACCTTAAAAGGGGTCCAGTGAAGGACCTTCTGTAGAGATTTCCTTTTGCTGTCAGACTGAATCTTGTCGACTTCAATCTAATCTTTTGTGTCTCCTTGCGTTCATCTGGCAGCTTTCCTTCTTTTAGGAACGCAACAATTGCGTCCATCCAGCTTGATCCCATGTCTACGCACATTGTTTCACGCTCTGTGGTTACTGGTTTAATGCTCGGGCCCGACAAGTAGTCGATTATTATTGTCCTTGCTTTTCCAGGTTGTACTGCACTAGCTAGGTTGGCCAACGCATCGGCGTGGCTGTTATCATCTCGGTTTACTTGGAGTAGTCGGCAGTTCTGGAATAAGGCTGCCAACCTGATGACCTTCTTTGCATATGCCGACATTCTTTCATCTCAGGCTGCATATTCTCCTGTTGCCTGATTGACTATCAGTTGTGAATCACAAAAAACTATTACCTCATCTGCTTGTACTGCTGCTGCCAGTTTTAGTCCTGCAATGAGTGCTTCGTATTCTGCTTCATTGTTTGAGGCCTTGAACCCCAAACGAATCGATTGTTCTAGTACCTGCCCATCTGGGGATATCAGTACTACTCCTGCCCCCGTTCCTTGTCGGTTTGAACTCCAATCAACAAACAATCGAAATGAGTCGCCGATGTAAATGCTGCAGGGTCTGAGTTTGTCCTCTTTCCTTTGTTATTTTGTCTTTGGCTAGGCTTTTTCTTGCTTGTTTGGACATCGTTTATCTTGGTTTAACGGACCCCGATGTTCGATGGATTCTAGCGTAAACTCGGCCACGAAGTCGGCCAAAACCTGGCCTTTGATTGCTATTCTGGGCCTGTACTCCAGATCATACTGGCCTCGGGCGATTGGCCATCTCGCTATTCTTCCTGTTAAGTCTCCCTGCTGCAATAGGGACTTCAATGGATGTTCTGTCAGTACCACAATTTTATGGGCCTGGAAGTAATGGTTCAACTTCTTTGAAGCCATTACTAAAGCAGTGCCAATTTCTCTAAGGGTAGATACCTCGTTTCTGCGTCGGCTAGGGTTTTGCTTACATAGTAAACAGCCATTTGCTCCCCTTTTTCTTCTCGGATTAGTACTGCACTTATCGCATGTTCTGAAACTGCCAAGTACAGGAACAGCTCCTCCCCGGGTTCTGGATTCGAAAGAACTGGAGCTGTGGTCAGGTACTTCTTCAGATCGGCTAATGCTTCTTGGCACTCCTCTGTCCAAAGAAAGTCCGTGGCTTTCTTCACTAAGTTGAAGAAAGGTTTACACTTGTCTGAGCTTCTGCTTATGAACCTGTTCAGGGCTGCGGTCCTTCCAGTTAGCATCTGCACCTGTTTTGCCGATGTCAGGTGGTTCAACTCTAGGATGGCCTTGATCTGATCTGGGCTGGCTTCAATGCCCCTTCTGGTCACCAGGTGTCACGAACCAAACCCGCCCCTATGGGTTTAGCACCGTAAACGGCCAGTAATCCGAGATTACCGAAGGCCTGCTTAACAGTAATACAGTAAAACAGAGTACAGGGGCTGGCGGAAGCCAAAACAGTAAATAAACAATGTCCAATGAGCTGTGACAGTCTGTATGCAAAAAAGACTTTTCATTCACATGTACAGTTGGTAACAAAACAGTATGCACAATATATGCAATCATTTAGGGCGGGGACTAAATCCCTATTAAACAGTACAGTACAAAACATTCAGTCTATACAATTATACAAAACAGATACGGAGACAGACGGGGGAAGTTAAAACACCCCTAAGCCAAAGCTGACAGGCTCAGAATCTCGCAGTGAGGCACATAGGTTGGCTTGGCAAAACTGGAGTTTACCCCAACGCTTCTAGCATTGGTCCGGTGCCTGTACACCTACATATATATATGAGCAGTGAGCTAAAGCCCAGTGAATAACACAATGCGTAAAGAGGTTTAGAATGAACGTCCTTACAGTAATGAAAACAGTTCATTAAACAATATTTCAGTCATTCAGTCATATGTGGTATATCCATTAGCATAGCAGTACAGTAAACAGTAGGTCGTGAAGACCGAACAGTCAATGATGGCCATCATCAGTAAACAGTAGTGGTTCCAACGAGGGAACCGACAGAGATCTCTGTAGCAGTAACAGTCAGTAACAGTAATTGCTAAGGATGCCACAATACAGTTCAGAATATAGGACATACATTCATTCAGTTAACAGTATCAGTTCAGAAAGCAGTACAGTTCAGTATTCAGAAGATAATCATTTTGAACATATCTTTACACAATTGTTACTCACAGAGTTCTGGGCTACAGTAGGCTAGAGCGTCTCCTCGAAATGCCAACCCTAAACAGTACAGAATGAACACACACTAAGCTACACAGTTGGGAAGGATAATAATAGTTTAAATCCCTAATTGCCTCGGTGTGTTCTACATCTATATCCTTATCAAGATGTCTTAAACTAGGCCTAAGTATGCCTAGGATGGAATGAGGATGCAAAGATGCACTTTTAAAAGCATTTTCAGAACTTTCAGTGAAACAGGGTCCCGCTCGAGCGTAGGTTACTCCGCTCGAGCGTACAGGCAAACAAAGGTCCCCGCTCGAGCGTCAACTTACTCGCTCGAGCGGACCAAAAAGTACTGGATAAGTGAAATTCACGCTCGACGCCCGCTCGAGCGTGTCACCCAATCTTCCGCTCGAGCGTACATTCCTCCGCTCAAGTGGACTGATGAACAGTGCAAAGTACTGGGAGCTCGAATTTCCCACTTAAGCGCCGTTCTCCCCGCTCGAGCGAAAGACCAAAATCTGGAAAATCCAGATTTGAGCTCCAAGTTCAAAATCATGTTTTCAAACACCAAATTTGATCCTCTTGGGCCCATTTTCTGGAAAAACACTTGTAAGCACATGATATATTATATTTCAAAGGTCAATTTGTAAAAAGCCAAGGCCCAAGAGTGTTTAATTAAACTCATTTTCAAACCAATTTTCAAGAATTTGATCCAAACATGACATGCATGGCTTTAAATCAAATCAAAGCTTCAAAACATGCTCTAATGAGCCAATAACTTCAAATACAAGATGAAATCATGGACTTAAACATAACCATGGGCATGCATGTAACATTTTGCCATGAAAACAACTTAAAACTCAACAATACAACCATGCATACAAGGAATGAGCTCTAATTCAACATGTTAAAACTAAATCATGACTTAGCTCTACAATTTGACATGAATCATGCAAGAATCAACTTAAAGACAACAATGAGAGGTTGAATTCCTTACCTAAGTCTTCAATCACAAGACGAGAAACTCAATTAGACAATGCTCCTACAATTCTTCAAGTTTACAAGCCAATTCACAAGAAGGAACTCAAATCTCCTTTAATTCTCTCACTCTCTCTCTATTTCGGTGGGAACAAGGAATGAGCTGAGGAAACATTTGTTTGAGTGTAATGTAATGGTCTCAAAAGTGTGTAGATAGTGGCTACTAAGTGGTCTAATTGTAATTAAGTCTAATTTGTGCATTTTATCAATATTTAATCTAATTTAGTCATAGCAAATCAATTTTCAATTAAATACACCATAAAATCATATAAATTCTAATGAACGCAGAACATCAATCAATTTCAGATTCGGCCGCCGATAAGGCCTTCAATTTGCAGTTTAAACACAAAGACATGAACAGATAATCAAACGATCAATAGATAGAATGCACTTAAACAGATACAGTCAATCAGTCAGTTCAGTATTTCGATTACTTCGGTTATCAATCATAATCAGTCTCGGTTCAACAGTAATCAGTAGTTTATCGGTAAGCAGTGATGAGGGTTATTACACCAGGTATCCTTAAAACTTACCAGATCCAACTCCAAATGCACACTTCAATGCATTGAGTCGGAGCCGATATGTTTTAAGGATTTCAAACACTGCTTTTAGATCGGCGAGATGACCCTCAGGCTTCTTGGTCTTAACGACCATGTCGTCGATGTAGACTTCTACTGTTCGGTCAATCAGGTGTTTGAACATTTTGGGTACCAACCTTTGGTAAGTTGCTCCTGCGTTTTTCAACCCGAAAGGCATTACTCTGTAACAGTACAGGCCTTTTGGGGTGATGAACACGGTCTTCTCTTCGTCTGGGAGGTACATGGCTATCTGGTGGTACCCCCTGTAGGCATCTAGGAAGCTCATTCTTTCATGCCCTGAAGTGGCATCTACTAGCTGGTCAATCCTGGGTAGAGGAAAGCTGTCTTTGGGACAGGCTTTGTTGAGGCTGGTAAAGTCTACGCAGACCCTCCATTTACCGTTTTTCTTCTTTACCACCACTGTATTAGATAGCCATGTCGGGTAGTGAACTTCTCTAATGGCCCTGGCCTCTAGAAGTCTGTCTACTTCTTCCTCTACTGCTTCGACGTGCATCAACGTCAGTCTTCTGGCTCGTTGAATTACAGGTTTGGCCGACCTGTCAACATTCAGTTTGTGGCAAGTGACCTCGGGGTCAATGCCAGACATTTCGTAAGGTGTCCAAACAAACACCTCAATATTTGCTCTCAAAAAAGCTTCCAACTCTTTTTCCTCTTCTTCGGCTAAGCCCGAGCAGAGAAGAAAGAAGCGTTCTTCATCTCCATCCTGGACGAGGATTTTCTTCAGTGCCTCTTCGCTCTTTTCGGCTGGCTCCTTGCCGACGTCTTCTAGGACTTCCACGTCCTTATCTTCAATTTCTGCCTTTTCTGGCTCTTGTATGCTACAGGTAGATTTCATTGCTGCCATGGAACAATTCTTCGCCTACAGCTGATCACCTCTGACTTCCTCTATCCCATGCTCTGTTGGGAATCGCAATAGTTGATGCAATGTTGAGGGAACTGCCCCCATCGCCTGCAGCCATGGCCTTCCCAAGATGATGTTGTAAGGGGAGGGTGTGTCGATGATGGTGAATTTTGTCTTGATCTTCCTGGTGCCAGCCTGCACCTCCAAGCTTACTACTCCCAGTGGCCATGTCGGCGTTCCATTGAACCCAACCATTGGGCCATTGGATTGTTCCATATCATCTGGGTGAAGGCCGAGCTCCTTGTAACATCGGACGTACATGATGTCACAACAGCTGCCTTGGTCAATCAGGATGCGTTTCACTTGGCACTCCCCAACCTAGAGGGATACTACCAAGGCATCATTATGCGGATGCTGGACCATCTCTAGGTCGGCTTCAGTAAAGGTTATCATTGGTCCCTGGCACTCTTCTACCCGATGTCTTTTTTCCCCGACTTGGTAGACATGTTGTAGGTGTTTTACCTTCTGGGTATCTCCTCGGATTTCGTTTTCGTTGACCTTCGAGTGGATTACGTTGACTACCCGAGGTCCTCCTGTCTGCGGCTGCTGTGTTGGGGGAGGTGGGGCTGCTGGTGCCTGAGGCAATCTTGCCCCTTTTTCTTTTGTCCTGGTCTCATCGACAAGGTCTCTCAGATGTCCTTGTCTCACCAGGTCTTCCAAGTGTGTTTTCAGGGCTCTACAATCCTGAGTTGTATGCCCATCTTCATTGTGGTAGGCACAATGCCTGCCAATGTTTCTTCCCATGAACTCTCCTGGAGTCCTCTCTGGCGTTCTGAAATAGGGCTGGTTCCGAATTTGATCCCGGACTTTGTGAATTGGGATTCGGAAAACAGTTTTCACTACTTGCACAGCCCTCAGTTCTGCCTCTTGTTTGAAGGATCCGTTGTTACCTCGGCCTCGCTTCGGCGAGCCGTTTCCTTTCTCGTGCTTTGTCTCCTTATTCCCCGACGTATCTTCCTCGGCTCTGGCATACTTCTCGATTCTGGCCATGAGTTCCTCCATACTTTTTGGTAATGTCTTTGCCAATGACTTTCGTAGTGGACAGTCATCTTTCAGGCCGTTCTTGAAAGATACGACTGCCACCTCTTGATTACATTCAGGTATTCGGTTGAACACCTCATAGTATCTTTTGGCGTAGGCCCTAAGGCCTTCATCTTTGTTGATCTTCAGAGCCATCAATGTGTCCACTCTTAATGGCTGAAGTTTGTTTGTCACGAACCTGGCCACAAACATCTCGGTCAGGCCTTCCCAGGTCTTCACACTTCCCTTTGGTAGTTTGTGAAACCAATCTGATGCAATCTTCCCGAAGAATGAGGGGAACACTTTGCAGAGCAACGACTCGTTCCCACTATACAATGCCATTGAGTTCAAGTATAATCCAATGTAGAAGTTGGGGTCTGACTTACCATCGTATATTTGGAACCTCGGCATACTGAATCTCTTTGGTGCCTCGAATTTGTCTAATTCCACCGAGAATGGTGTTCTCGGCTTAACAAGTGAAGTTACCTCGGCATCGGCGTTCTGTTGCTTCCTCTTGAGGTAATCTCTCAAGTCTTCTTTGCTCCGCCCAGGAGCTCGGCTATCTTTCGGCTTTAGTCTTTTTGGTATACTACTCTCGGCCTCGTGGTGAGCCTTTTTTGATCTTTCTCCATGAGTTGTGTCGAAGCATAGTGCCCGCCCTTGAACATGCCGATGTTCTTTGGGGTCGGCCTCCTTGGTGCGTTGTGTCCTTTGTGACTCTTCCTTTCTTGACTCCCCTCTTCTGACCTCCCTTGAAGGCTGGTGAAAGTGTCTTTCGCTCCTGGTGTACTGGGGGGCTTCTGGGATTGCTTTCTGCCCTCCCTTGTAGGCATTGGCCGCTGGAATCGGCGTGTCCTGCAGCGAGTATGGTGGCTGCATGACGTTATTTTGCATCATAAAATTGACGACCGATTGCAGGTCTGCCAATTTGTTTGCCATCTCTTTTACCTCTTCGTCCCTTTGTAGGCACTTGTCCTTCCATACCTGGAGGTCGCCTTCGTTGTAGTGCCCGCTTCGATCAGGTTTCTTTGGTACGTCGCCAGTCTGGCCGACGTCTTTTACTCCGTGAGTTTGCTCATGAGTTTCTGCGTTGGACCTGTCTCCTTCGACATCAAGGTTAATAGGTCTCCCACTCCCAACAGGAGTGTCGTCCCCAATCTTTTCCTTCTGTCCGTTACTAGCCATCTATTCTACTTTCTTTCCCACAGACGGCGCCAAATTGTGTGGGTGAAAATCTGACCGCACTATCAACTTAGTATTCAGTTGGAGAGCACTGGCAGAATAGATGACACCTGTCTAACCTGCAACAGAAAGAGAAGATTCCGGTGATGGTTCGTCCACCCGGGGACACTCCGACGATCAAGTCAGTATATCTCTCACAGATAATCAATAGTGCAAACTCACTATTCAGGAATATAAATTGCCTACCTTAGACCCACGGGGGTGCCTCTCTTTTATGGTTAACTCAATCCTAGTCCCGATAGAAGCCTAACTTCTATGGACTCCCATTCAGTGCTTACTTTGGACTCCTCAAGAGATAAGGATAGACTCCCTAAGAACATTATCCTTATCCATCTTGAAGTCTTTCCTCATTCTAGGACTTTTGTCCCTTATCCGCTTATCTCGGAGATATCTTCGGAGATAACCTCGGCCACGCCGAGATCATCTCGGTGTTACAACCAGGACACATCGCACCTCGGCTGATACATCAGTGTCACCTTGCCACGTGTTGGTACTCAAAAATATATCCCACAAAATGTATGTTTAAGTATAGTATAAGGTTGTGCGCCATAGCCATTAAATCAACTAATCAAATGTAAATGGAGATATATATATATATATATTTTAACCAATTGATAAAAAAATATATATAAATATAGAAAAAAGAAAACTAAAGAAGTTGTCAAAATTTAAAGCCATTACACAATAAAAATTTAGAAATTTTAAAAATGTGACAAAGTTCACACCAGACCGAGTTGTACTCTTTCTATATAAAGTTCCATATTATGTAAGTCACACTCCTTGTAAGACATCTTTATCTCATTTTGTATTTGCTACTCTGTGCATTTAGACTTATTAGGATAATTCTATTTGTACCCAAAAAATCATTAAGTACGCTTAGTTTTTTAATACACTTCCATTAAATTATTTAGAATTATAATTACTCTCAATACACACTATGCTTTTTCTCAAGTTATTCTTCAATGTACATCCAAATCCCAAATTACACCACTTCGAAAAATACTTTGAAAAACCTTTAAATAGATTTCTCATTACAGTTATATATTCATTTGGGATTTATTGCTCTCGCCCTGAGTGAGGAAGAAGATGAGAAAATAATTGAAATTTGGAGACGAAGATGAAGAGAGTTGAATATGTGGAATACGTATAAGTGGTTTGGAGGTACCATAAGAAAAAATAATATTTTATTTTAGAATTTAATGTGTATTGTCTTTATTAGTAAATTTATATTAGGGTATAACAAGAATTAAAATTTTAAATTTTAATTGGGCGTACTGAATTATTATTTGAGTTCAAATAGAATCACTTGACTTTGTTATAAAATAGGAAGAAATTGAAAATACTTCCTAAAACAAATCCACAAAGCTTTTGAAATCACAAATAAAATAATGCATACTGCTTGTTGAACAAAATTTATTTATTTTTGAATAAAAACTTTAAGATAGAGTTCTAACTTAATAAGAAATTTCAGAAGCCTGAATTTTTTGTTTTTTAAATTATAATAATCTTAGCCCAAAGAAAAACAATCCAATTATAACTACCTTCAACACAAAATAAAATTAAAAAAATACCTTTCCATCAAGGTTTCAAATGAACAAGAATTTCATGGTTTGGCGCAACTTCAATCTCTACAATGTGATAATAAATTAATGAAATTAAAGTGAAACACAATTCAAACAGATCAAGCCCTCATAAATTGAAATTGAAAGTTAAATAAGTTCTAAGGGAAGTTAAAAGACACACCTATAACTTTTATTTATAAACGTCAATGTGTGATTCAAATTTATTCTAATTCTACATATGGAAAAGTCTAGTTACTATGAAAATTTGTCAAAACAATTGCCATGAATCAAGAAATATTGTTGAGATTTAGCGCATTATGAGATATACATATAGAATGAATTCAAAGCAAGAATATTGTCATGGATGAAGAAGTGTGGTTGAGATTCAATTGGCGTATGATGGATTCACATATAGAATGAATTTGAACTACACATTTTATGTAAAATCCTAAATACAATTCCGGGTATCTTATTGATTTATATTAGTAGGGAAAAGTTTACAAGGAATAAATTTCAGATACCATTAAGTCCTATCTTTTAATGGGTCCGTTAGGACTCCCTTCTTTCCCATTGCTATTGTTACCAATATAATATAATTTTTAATCTAAATACATTTAGAAACTAATTTATTTATGTAATTTTTTTAATGTTTTAATGTTAAATATTATTATATTTTAAATACAAGAAAATATGAATAAAATATGAAAAATTAGTAAATGTTCAAATTTATTTGTATTTAGTAATTTTTTTCACAAATATTTTACTTTTTAATTATATTTAGATTGGATATATATCTAAAAAGTACTATATATATATATGTGTTAGCAAAAAATCTGGTTTGGGCCAAATCGATAGATGTGATTTGACAGAAAATCCAGAATTTCACAAACAACAATAGATCAAGCAATTGTGGTCTGAACGTTCTATGCCTTGACAGATTCAAGGACTTCTTTGGAGGCTGTAATGCGAAGAAACAAGAAGGAATAAACTGAAAATCAATTGTTGAACAAACAAACTTGGAATTTAATCAGTAAAATTAAATTTCTAATTCAATGTACAGGACAATCGACAGAGAACTCTTAGTTACAGAAACTGAACTACAGATAGACTACTCCTAAGTAAGAACTAGATAAGTTAAGTTACTCCTAATGCTATAAGGGTTGTAAATTTGTTTGAAGATGATTCTAACTTCGAATTTCCAGCTTTTATATTGCTGGTCTTCAAACTCAACTGCTACTCTGCTGCCACGTGTCTTATCATGTAGCCAGCTACCTCCACTTCAATGCCCATGATCTCTGCAACTGCCAGTAACTGCTTCTCTGTTTTAGCTTTTCTCTTTCTAGGAAACGCGACACGTATCCTGTATGCCTTGCATGCTAACTTTATGGCTTGACGTCTGGGCCATGTTTGGCCACATTCCACTTCACTACTAGACGAATCGACAGGAAAACTACAACTGCCACGTCTGCCTCTTTGACTATTTCTTTTTTGTCACTGGCTCTATATTCTAGACTTCATATTCACCCATTTTTCACTTGCAAACTTGTTGAAACTCATGGTCTTTAAACCTAGCATCCACTGTACCAATTCTCTGTATTTGTTCCATGCAATCGATAGAGAATATACGATTTTTAGTGTCAACAATATGATATGAAGAAATTTCACTGTTACTAATCACTAAGAATGAAAAAATATGAAAATGAAAATCAATAAAAAATATGAAAAATCCAAAATTGAAAAATAGTTCTAAAAAATTAAACCAAAGAAAATTGTTGTTATTTAGAATTTTGACAGCATATGTGGATTATTAAAGTACCATGCAAAATATACAATTCTAAAAATCTAAACAAAAAGAAAGTGTATAAAAATAGCCTGTGAATTCCTGCGATGTAGTACGAAATTGGATGCGTCTCTCTTTATGTAAATTCGAATAGATGTATACAATTCTAAGATTTAATTGAAAATATTCACAGTATTTTTGTGTAGATTCGAATAAATAAATACAACTCTACGATTCAACTCAAAATATTTACAAAATTCAAATCCATGATGGACAATTGTAAATAATATGTGCAATAGTATAGAAGTAGATAGAGAAACTAAAAAACATTTATAGTTCAATCATCAATTCAAAAAATAGGAAGGCACGTTATAGAACTTTTGGAATGAGGGGGACAAGAAATTGAAATGTTAATGTTAATGTTAAGAACTTTTGGAATGAGGGGGATAAGAAATTGAAATGTTAATGTTAATGTTAAGAAAAAAAGAAGACAATTGGTTTATATAAGACTTTTCATGACTTTTGTGCATGATGTAATAGTTAGATTTAAATCCAAAACCTTTAAAAAGATATTTTCAGAATATGTAAAAAGTAAAAAAATATTCAGACTTTTTTAAACTTTTAAAATAGTAGTAGATAGATAAGAATATAATTTATATACAAAAATTTGATATCACACTATTATAGCATTTTCAGCGGTGCTGCCAAAACAAAATACAAAACTCAAATCTACCGTCATTGAAATTACAAATGTTTGAAATATATTACAGAACTGTGGTAAAACCAAACTCAAACCTGGGCTTGGGTTTTGAATCCTGGTCCACTTGTGCGACGCATGACAAGTGGCCCATTGGTCTGGCCTGAGAACCCTACAAAAAAATATGAAAAAATAAGGAAGAAAATTAAAAACAAATAATAAAAATTATATATATATATATGTATATATAAGGCTTAATCTCAATCCATTAAATTAAGCTCGATAGGTCAAGCTTGTTGGGTAGGACTTGAGTCTAAAAATTTTGCTCACAGCCCAATCTCACCCATCCAATAAAAAAAAAAAAAAAATCACTAGTTTTAGTTTATACACAAGCTTAGACACTATTTTCGCAGCTCGATGTAGACCCTTGGTTACTCTTGCTCTTTTTGTTTTATGTTCTATTTGGGTACAAGTAAAGAAGCTTTTTTTTTGAACATTTTTTTTTAAGTTTGTAAAATTTATGATTTATTTTTTTGGTCCGTCTAATCTATAAAGCTATACGAAGTAAAAATAAAAATGAAAAATTCAAAAACATTCACTAAAAAAAGTCAAAAGAGTCAACATTTAAAATTCTATTTTTTAGTGTTTTTTTTTATTAAAAAAAATTTTCAAGTTTGTTTAATCTAATAAAACTTAAAAATGAAAAAAATAATTTAAAAATTAAAGAAGAAAAAAATGAACGAAAAAACTAATAAGTGACTCATACTTGGAAAATGCCAGAGTATAAAATTTATACCAAATTTTTTAGGGTAAATTATATTTTACTCTTTTTGTATTTGGTCACTTCCTCACTTTAACCTTTAAAGTTTATTTTTTCTTATTTTGATCTTTCATATTTTAAGTTTTTCTCACTTTACCCTTAAAGCTAATTTCGGTTAAAAATGAGACAAAAAATGACATATTAACAATTATGTGGTGTAAAAATATCTTATTACATATAACTTACACCTCTGACATAAATTTAAACTCCAATATAATAATATATTTTTTGGGTGCCTCTATTTACACACCACATTTGATCTCAAGGCATATCATTACTCAGTTCACACCTTTAATAATTTGAAAAACATAATTTTCTCAACACACACCATAACATTTCAATTTTACCCTTAGTTTTACATCACTTAGTACACACCTCAAATTCACAAAAAAAAAAAAAAAAAAAAAAACCACCTAACTGTTAGACACTTTGATCATTTTAGGGTTAGGGTTTGGAAGTGTATTCAAGCATGCTTTACAGCTACAAGTTCTACAACTGCAAAGCATGCTTTAGTTACTTTAATCTAATAACTTCGACATTTAAATCTGAAAATATGGCATTGCTGATGGCGTGAGGCTAGAAAATTAGAGATCCTTTACCAGTGCTTTAGCCAACATCAAATCTAATGAACTTCTTCTAGTTCCTTCTCTAACCACGGACTTTAGTAAACTCTAAGATAGTAAATACCAAGGCAGTAAAAGCTTTGCACAATGTCAATTAGATGTTGACTGAGTAAGACCGACCAAATTAAAAAACTCATGAACAAAAATTAGGAGTTTCTTGGCATGCAAGACCACAAAAAAAAAAAAAAAAAAAAAAAAAAACGACGATAGTGACAATGATTTAGGGTTAGGTTTAGGGTTTGGAATTCAACTAAGGTGTGTATTCAGTTGTGGTCATTTTGGTCATTTTAGATAAGATCATTATTGCAATAAAAAATAACCAATTAATGGTGTGCCTTGAGATCAAATATGGTGTGTAAATAGAGGCACCCATATTTTTTAAGATAAATTACAAATACACCCCCTGAGGTTTACTTACAAATTGTCCTCTGTGATTTGAAAAATTACAAATACCCCCTTATTAGAAATTTTTTTTTTTTAACAGAATTAACCAAGAAAATGAAATTCTCCTATATAATAATAAAATTACCTAAATTATTAATTGAAATATATTTTTAACATCATTAAAAAGTGTTAATTGACTTGATAATTTATTAATAAAAGAGGCGATTTGTTATGAAATTAGAAATCTCAGGGGGTGGAATATAATTTTCAAAATCACAAGGGGCGATTTGTATTTTAATCAAATCTCAAGGGTGTATCTGTAATTTATCCTATTTTTTATATTATGTGATAATTATTGTTGCATTTTCTGTCTAAATTTTGAGTAGAAGTTAATTTTAGAATTAAACTAAAAAAATTTGAAACATGAAGGATCAAAGTGAGAAGAAACAAACTTTAAGGACCAAAATAGAAAAGTGGTCAAACATAAAAGGACAAAGTATAATTGACCCAATTTTCTCTTAAAAGCTTAAATGGGTGTTAATTTTATGTGAATGTTCAGTAAAAAAATTGATAGAAGTCCTCGAATGGGAGTCGCCTGTCCTAAAGCTTCTACTTCCAGAATGTGTAGATGTGGCATATCCATCTTGATCTCTAGGACGCTGAAATTGCATTCATCCTTCGCGGATATCCACTCCTGTCACGCCTTTGCCTCTCACTTGGTGCTTCAAAGCCTCCATGTTTGTCGCCATTTTCCTTATCAACTCGTCTTGTTCCCTCACGCGATTTTTCAGAACCTGGGTATCTGTTCGTCGCCTTTGTCCATCTGGGCTTTAGGAGTGGCGAGGGATCAAACCCCGCTTTTCTCGCTCACCTCTATGAGGGTTTCATCACTGAGGGTCCAAATCTGCCATGGATGGAGCATGAGGCAAATCATCACACCTCATGTTCGCTTCTGGCGTCTAGCCATCAATGGCGGAGTGCGGCAAATCTTCGTTGTACGCCATTAAAGCTTGCTGAAGGAAAACTTAATCAAAAGGTAAGTTTTCTGATATTCTGACAAACGGCGCCAATTGTACAAGTACAAAATAATCCTTCTTGTATAATCCTGATAATCAAGTTTGCACTCCTCTAAACGTCATCGTCTTATCACCTAAAAATACAAACATGAGCTAGCCGGCGAGTGTGTGCCGGAAACCCTTCCTAGACCTAAGTCAACAAGTTGACAAAAGACATTAAAGCTCTCTGTATTCGACAATAAGAATTGGAATACCTAGGAATAGGTTCTGTCATGAGCTTTTATAGACTTCAAGTGGCACAGTTCTAGTAGGACTCTAACTCTCCTTAGCAGAGTCCTCTTAGGAAATACCTTCCTTAAAGATAATGCTTATCCTAAGTACACCTTCCTTATTGCAAGACAAGTGAGATGACCGAACACCCTGCTTGGCTAACCATGCTTAACCGAGCTACCTGGTTCTGCTATTCCTTTGATCGAGCTGCGCAATCTCTGACCGAGCTACACCTAGATCGGCCTTCCTCAATTAACTGAGATATTCCAGTTTGTTCCCCGATTGTACGCAGCTAGATCCAAGACCATTGATCGGCCTAGCAACCGTTCAGCCTAGGACTGAGCTATCTAAGCTCTTATCTTGGCTCACTGTGCGGCCCAACATCCAAAATTGATTCTACTTAGCTCAACCCAATTTGTTTATGCAAATTATCCCCTCATGTGATATAAAAATATTTCATTACATATAACTTAAACCTCTGACATAAATTTAAATTCTAATATAATAATATATTTTTTATGTTATGTGATAATTATTGTTGCATTTTCTGTCTAAATTTTGAGCAGAAGTTAATTTTAGAATTAAACTAAAAAAGTTTGAAACATGAAGGATCAAAATAAGAAGAAACAAACTTTAAGAACAAAAATAAAAATGTGATCAAATATAAAAGGACAAAGTATAATTGACCCAATTTTCTCCTAAAAACTTAAGTGGGTGTTAATTTTATGTGAATGTTCAGTAAAAAAATTAATAGAATTTTATTTTTTTATTTATATCTCTAGTAGTGCTCGTCTTACTTTTTGGGTGTATCGAACTCAGGTATACCACTGAGGGTGATGGCTTAGTGGAGAAGGCATTATTCTCTACAAGCGTGACTTAGTTTCGACTTTTGAAATGAATGGAATACTGGGTGATTCCAATAGCTCTTTACTGAGACCTCGCTCTGTAATTCGATCGATTCATGGACTCGTCTGTGGTGTATAGTTGAGCTCCACTAGTGTCTCGGTAATGGGTCTCTTCCTATAAATTGAGTTAAATCAGGTTGACAACTGATTATCTCGAGACCTAGACTTACGAATGTCGTGATAATATTTCCTAACATCTTTTTTTTTCTTGTTAAAAAAAATAAGAAAAATGATTTTTCCCCCGAATTTTGCCCCCCCCGAATCCCCCGACTGCCCAAAACGACGTCATTTTGGGCAGTTTCTTTTTTTTTATTTTTTCTTTTTTTTCCTATATGCAAGTCTGAAATAGAGAAGAAAGAGGGAGAGAAGAGAGAAAGAAAAGAGGAGAAGAGAAAGAGGAGGGGAAGAGGGAATGGAGAGAAGAGAGGGCCCCTCCGCTTCCGCCGTCGGCCGAGCCCCTCCGTTTTCGTCGTCGGCCGATCGTCGCAGCTCGCAGCTCGTCTCTCGTCGCAGCTCGTCTGCCGTCGCCTCCGCCTCCTCCGCCTCTGCCTTTCTCTTCTTCTTCTTCTTCTTCTTCTGGTTGATGTTGGCCCCTCCACTTCTTCTTCTTCCTTTCCTTCTTCTTCCTTCTTCTTCCTTCTTCTTCTTTTCAAATTCGGGGGATTCGGAGACTCTTTTCGAGCTACCAATCACGGTTCAAAAAATAAAAAAAACTCAGGTGTGAAACCTCTTCTCAATATAATTGTCCACCACATGGCAACAAGCTATTAGGTAAGTATCAGTAGAATTGTACTTGCGTTGTCTGATAGGAGAAGATATTCATTGGTCCTGGGAGTGTATGTTCCAAATACTCTCTCCATCTCAAAATAATAGTCCATTTTAAAAAATTTAACTTTTTTTATAGTATAATTATTGTACTTTAAAAAAGTTGATTTTTCAAAATTATCATTTGATAGTATATTTTTTGGGTAATATCAATGTCATAATTGTACTTTTTATATTATTTATGAATTTAAAAGAAGGACAAAATAGAAATTTTATATTATTTTTATACTTGATTTTTGAAGAAGGACTAATATTTTGAAATAATGAAAAATGAAATAAGGAATTAATATTTTGGAACGAAAGGAGTATGTTTTTTTTTTTTTTTTTAGAGGGGAAACGAAAGGAGTATGTTGTTATTGGTAAAAATGTAGGATTTGTATGAATAATTAAAGAATATGAAAAGATATATGAGTTTTTGATTGATTTAAGGGATAATCACGTGGTATCCAAGCTCAATTTATAATTTTTCATTTGACAAACACTTCATAGGTGCTCACAGCCAGTCATCTTCAGCCACACCACATCTTAATGAATTTCTACGTTGGTCTACCGTGACAGATTTTCTATCAAATCTTACCTAAATTCTCAAAATTACGTTTTCAACCTGCCAAGCTTTAAAAAACGCTTGGGACCCAAACATTGAAAAAAGGGTTCAAGACATTTGTGTTTGGTTTGTGTTTGTAGAGTAGTTTTTGAGATGAAAAATATAAAAACTTATTTGATTTGTCTTTTTTCAGAAATGGTTTTGGAAAATTGTTTTGGAGAGAGAGTTTTAAAAAAAGTGATTGATTTGATGTGTATGAGAGAGAGAGTGATTTTGAAAAGTAGGTAACCAAACAAAATTTTGAGATTTTTGTTGAAAAAATTTGTTTGGTTTGATTACTCTTGAAAATTTGTTTGTAAAGAATTTTTCCAAAATTTTTTTCTGAAAAACAAACCAAACAAGGCCTTCATTTTTTGTTTTTCTTAAAGAGATTTTTTTTTGTAATTTATAAAATAATTAAATTTGGTTAAGCTCACATACACACAACAACTTACAAAATCAATTAAAGATATCAATAGTAAGACTCACATTAAGAGCTCGTTTAGAATGTGAGTTGGTTTTTAACTATTTTAGTTCGGGGTTAAAAAATCTCGTTTGAGATAGAGTTTTTGACTTTTTTTTATTTTTGTAAAAGAAAAAATAAAATGATTATGAATTGGATGTGATATTTTATCTTATTTGACTAAAATAGTCTATTTTGGAGTACTTTGAAAAGTGGGTTAAAAGTCACCTTTTAGCTTTTAACCCACTTCATCTCTCACAAAATAAAATAAAATCAAAAAGTCAAAAAAAACAAAAAAACTAACTTTTAATCATATTTTCAAAATACCCCTTTTATCTTATATGATTATTTTAGTCCAAATGTTCTTTCCAAACATACTCTAAGCTTACCATCGAATTAGTTGTGTCCAGTCGGCACAGGCACGGTAGACCAGAAACAAAAATGCACTCCATTTTTCATTTTAATTTTTATGACTAGTGAGGTTTGAAAATCTTTCATCATGGATTTCATATTGTAGGATATTATGGTTTAAGTGATATATATCTATATATATATTGTTTATGGTCTTTGTTTGGGGTTTTAAAAACAAGATTATTTTTACATGAACAACCATATACAAATCAAATGTATCGATTAAGGCCATAATCATTTATAGTTTATTCTTTCACTAGTCGTTACTTATTATTGTAATTGATTATGAAAATAATAATCCCCCTATGTTCAAAAGAATCAAATATTTCAACCTAACTTTAATAAGAGTTTTATGTTTTATACAGTTGACACGTGAAATAAAGTTTTACAAATAATCAATAATTTTTTGCCAAATTGATAAATGTGTAGGTCAATCAATTTATGATATTGTACGTACAGCTTGTAATCAGGTTAAAAGTTAACTTTTTAATTTTTTTTGACTTTTTTTCTGAACATATCACCTTTTGATTTTTTTTTTATATTTTCTTAAAAGACGTTAAAAAAAATTGATTTTTAACTGACTTCTTAAAATATAACCATAATATACTTCCCTTTGCAAATTGTTAGACCCAAAGCCCCTCATCTCTCTCACCCAACTACGTTTCTCTTTCTCTACAGACCCCCAACTTATTTATCTTTCTTGCTTTTTTTCTTTCACTATTTGCTCCAATACTCTTATGTTGTGTTTGGTTGAGAGATTTAGAAAGGGATCACTACTAAAAATCGGACTTTTTGCGACGGTCTCAAACGTCGCAAAAGGTCCACATGTCGCAAAAGACTTTTTGCGACGGAATAACGATGGGAAATGAGGGGTAGCGGAAGGGGGCGTGACAAAAAGTATTTGCGACGGTTAAAAGCCGTCGCTTCATTATAGCGACGGTAAATCAATGGTTTTTGCGACGGTTTAACCCAACACAAAAAAGCGGAAAAAATATCACTTTTAGCGACGGTTTAAGATGTTGTCACTAAAATTTTTTTTAGAGACGGTAGTTGATGTCGTGAAAAGTATTATTAGCGACGGTCTGAAACGTCGCAAAAAAATAGAATTACATCAATAATGTATTCGCGACAATTTAAACCGTCGCTAAAGATGACACTAATATGTATATGCGACAAGTTAAGCCGTCGCTAATAAAATGCAAGGAAATTATGATTACATTAACGACGGTTTATTACTGTCGCAAAATAATTATTTTCATAAAACAAATATATATTTTATTAATTCATTCTCTGTACAAATTATTAATGTTTTCTAAAATAAAATACATCCACATCCACATTCACATTCACAAAATCATATCTACAAATAATAATATATATATGTCCCATGTAACAATAAAGTGTCAACCAAACTTCCTTACAAAAATATATAAAAACGTCCTCCAACAATATTAATAATTCTTGATAATTCAAGAACTCAAATTTGTATCTAAAACAAAACAAAAGTATTGACAATACAAATAAAAAAACCTATATATTATAACTTGTTTTAGTATCAACAGTAAGCTCCAATATCGATATGCGAAGACATCATCACGTACTCAAAAGGGTAGCATCTGTAAAAAGAAAAGAAAAATTATTTACAATATAATCAATTTCAAGCTTAAAAAAATGTAAAACATTTGATATTTATTTCAATAAATAAATAAATAAGATTGTAATATATATATGAATCGAGGACCACACAATCTATCTTCCAACAGCTTCTCTAACTGTTTTTAGACCTCAAGATGGTGTTTCCAAACCAGCAGCTTTTTCGCTTTTAAGATAAAGACTTGCAATATTCAGGCTCAATTAGAACTCCATCAATTTCACAGAACAAATCGTCACTAACAAGAAGTCCCTTTGCCAATTGAACTATTAGTATACGTGAACTATCCAAAAAACTTTAATTATATCCTACAATGATGATAATACTATTAAAATCAACTATTGATTGAACACATCCCGCTGCAATCTAATAATAGTCGAATAACACAAAACAAGATATCTAGCCAAATAATTGTGCTTAAACACAGACACAGTAGCCCCTAGTAGTTTATGCTAGTAGACATGAAATAGATATGAGATTAACAACAACAAAAAAAAAGGCAATATAAGTGACACAAAACAAAGAACACATAATCAATGTCAAGAGACCGAGTCTCGTCTTTTTCGACAAGTCATTTGTGCCTAATTAGTCATGTACGTCAAGTTTCGTTGACATTCAACGCCATTTGACTATTTTAGTGCGTCAACCGATTCAAAAAAAGAGTTTCTTAAGGACAAATTTTCACAAAGGAAAATTAGGCTCCAGATTTAAAACCGAAAATTGGTTTCTAGTCCCGTCTTTTCTTACAAGTTATTTGTGCCTAGTTAGTCGGGCGTGTAAACTTTCGTTTACATCTGACGCCATTTGAGTATTTTAGTGTGTCAACGGGTTTGGAAAAAGAGTTTTAAGGACAAGTTTTCACAAACAGAAATTATATTCTAAATTCAAAACCAGGAATCGATTTTGAGTTCCGTCTTTTTCTACAAGTCATTTGTGCCTAGTTAGTCAGGTGTGTGAAGTTTCGTTGACATCCGACTCCATTTGAGCATTTTAGTATGTCAACCGGTTTGGAAAAAGAGTTTCTAAAGAGCAAGTTTTTACAAACAGAAATTAGGCTCCATATTCAAAACTGGGAATTGGTTTCAAGTCTCATCTTTTCCTACAAGTCATTTGTGCCTAGTTAATCGTGTGTGTCCAGTTTCGTTGACATCCGATGTCGTTTGAACATTTTCGTATGTCAACCGGTTCGGAAAAATAGTTTCTTAAGGACAAGTTTTCACAAACAGAAATTAGGATTCAAATCCGATAGTTTGCAAAATCACAAAGCTGGCACTGGCAGTTGATTTAACATTTTTTCTCCTTTTGAATTGAGATTTGGGTTCAAACACATCATAACATCATTATAACCTACGAAATGTATCTAGTGCATGGTTTGAAGGTTCACCGTAATAGAATAACCCCATTTTGTCATCCATGATAACTAATCACAAATCCATCATCTAAAATAGAGGCATAATAACACTGAATACACAAACACAAAAATGGCATGGCCTCTCTTAAATGGAATTTAAATATAACAGCTGATTTCTCCTAATAGATACAATAGTGAATTAGATAGTTGATTTCAATTCTCTATTGTGGTTCAGGAAATATGATATTAACAACTTGCTCACCATAATATGAACATAATTGGGCTTATTGAATTCCAAAAGGCGATGATAGTGAGTGATCATCAAGACAGAATTCTTGGGAGTCAAAAGCCCATTAACTGCTTTAGCTACATCTTGAGGCAACTAATTCTGAGATTCATTTGACCCAATGTGAAATATGTAATGCACTACAATTAGGCAGAAGAAGAGATGACAAATTTAATACATATTTAGTAGGCATGCAACACAATAGCAAGTTGCCACCTATGTAATTTCTGCAAAATGACATAAATAACATATCTGTAACAACCCTCACACTGTTTACCGATTAATGACTGATTGAATACCGGTTACTGCTAATTGAGACCGATTACGAAAAGTAATTGAACTGATTGAATTACTGAACTGACTGACTAGAAACTGGAATGGAATTGACTGAGTATATATGTTATTTTGCATTCTATCTGTCTGACTTTTTGATTATCTGTTTGTATTGTTATGTTTAAACTGTAATTGAAGGCCTTATCGACGGCCGAATTCGAAACCGACTAGTGTTTAGTGATCACCATAATTTATGTGATTTTATGGTATATTTATCTGGAATTTGTTTTGGTATGATTAAACTAGATTAAAATAAGCTAAGTACATAGTTTGACTTAATTACAACTTTGCCATGGAGTGGGCCACTACATCAAACTTTGTCTAAGCCTTAGCCTTACACTACAAACATTTGTTCAGCCATTGTTCTTGAGTGTATAGCCGGCTAGAGAGAGAGACATTGGGAGGATTGAGTTCATCTTGTGATATTGCTTGGAAATTAAGAAGATTAGAAGAGTTCTTGCTTAATTGGGCTCCTACACCTTAAATTCAAGACTTAGGTAAAGAATTCACCTTCTCATTGTTGTGTTTAAGTTCCTTCTAGCATGGATCATGGTAGTTTAAAGAGTTAAGGCATGAATTGGTTCAAAAGTGTTGAATTAGAGCTAAATTGTTGCATGCATGTACATATCTCACATTATTGAGGTTGTTCTTCAAAGATTTTCACATGCATGTCCATGTTAAAGTTAAGAACCATGATTTCATCTTGTTTTTGGAACAATTGGCTCACTAGAGCATCAAATTGAAGCCTTGAAATGATTTGAACTCATGCATGTTTGCATGTTCTTTATGTTCATGAAATTGGATTTGAAATTTGGTTTTAATTGATCTTCCCTTGGGCCTTGATTTTACAAATTGAGCCTTGAACCATGGTATTCTATGTATCTACAAGTGTTTTCCAAGAAATGGGCCCAAAGGAATTGATTTTGATGCATTTGAGTTTGATTTTGAACCTGGAGCTCGAATCTGGATTTTCCAGATTTTGGTCTTCCGCTTGAGCGGGGATAACGACGCTCGAGCGGGAAATTCGTGCTCCCGGTACTTTGCACTGTTTTACAGTCCGCTCGAGCGGGGTAATTGGCGCTCGAGCGGGACCTTGTGTCTTACGCTCGAGCGGCTATCGAGCGTGATTTTCACCCATCCAGTACCTTTGACTATTTTGTAGACCGCTCGAGCGGGGTAAGTGACGCTCGAGCGGGAACCTTGGTCTGCATAAACGCTCGAGCGGATTAACTTACGCTCGAGCGGGACTCTGTTTTTCTGAAAGTTCTGAAAATGTTTTCTAAGTGCATCTTTGCATCTTCATCCCATCCTAGGCATTCTTAGGCCTAGTTTAAGGCATGTTAATGAGGGTATGGATGTAGAACACACCAAGGCAAATTTAGGGATTAAGTTATTATCTTTCCCAACTGTAAAACTTAGTGTGTGTTCAATCTGTTAACTGTATAGGGTTGGTATTCCGAGGAGACGCTCTACCTTACTGTAGCCCAGAGCTCTGTGAGTAACAATTGTGTAAAGATATGTTCAAAATGATTATCTTCTGACTACTGAACTGAACTGAACTGTTTACTGAACTGATATTGTTTACCTAATGAATGTATGTCCTATATTCTGAACTGTATTGTGGCATCCTTAGCACCTACTGTTTACTGTTACTGTTACAGAGATCTCTGTCGATTCCCTCGTGGAACCACTACTGTTCACTGACTGATGGCCATCATTACTGTTCGGTCTTTAAGACCTACTACTTACTGTACTGTTATGCTAATGGATGTACCACATAAGACCGTTTACTGTACTAAACAACTGATATACTGATTGAAATGAACTGTTTTCATTACTGTAAGGACATTCATTCTAAACCCCTTTACGCTTTATGTTATTCACTGGGCTTTAGCTCACTGCTCATATATATATGTAGGTGTACAGGCACCAGACCGCAGTTAGGAGCGTCGGGGTAGACTCTAGTTTTGTCAAGCCAACCACTGTGCCTCACTGCGAGGTTCCGAGCCTGCCAAGTTATAGCTTAGGGGTGTTTTTATTTCCCCGTCTGTCCTTGTACTGTTTTTGTAATACTGTATAGACCGTGTTGTACTGTTTAATAGGGATTTGGTCCCTGCTCTGACTGGTTGTATATATTGTACGTACTGTTTGTCTCTGACTGCATAAATGTATGAAAAATCTTTTTGGCATACAAACTGTCACAGCTCATTGGACATTATTTATTTACTGTATTGGCTTCCGCCAAGCCCCTGTACTCTATATTACTGTACTACTGTTAAGCAGGCCTTCGGTAATCTAGGATTACTGGCCGGTTACGGTGCTAAACCCATAGGGGCGGGTTTGGATCGTGACAATATCTGATGTGAACGAAAACTACTTCTGAATAAATAGCTCCTATTAAAGGGATCACTTACTTTGTTATGAATTAACTCCTTACATTCTCTCATTAAGCTTTGGTACATTTCTGCTACGGCAGGTTTCATGAAGAACTCCAAGTATCCTCCTAACATTTTTAAGTGGCATCCTGTCAAATCAAGAAAATGATTGCACAAAATCAGCATAAAAATCTGTAAAATGCAAATGCAAATACTAACAAATGCCCCCAAGGCACTTATTGAAGTGTAATTAATGGTCTATTTTTGTACCAAAAAAATAGTAAAATAAAATATTGATTTTTTATTACCATTAAATGCTTGGATTCCATCCACTTTAGTTTATTTGTGGGGGAAATAATAATAAATAAATTAACAAATAAATCGGAGGATAAGATATGAAATCTACTAACAATTTGTTTGATGACAGAGAAAGCTCATATTATGTGTTTCTTTGAAAGCAAACAGAGAGTATAAGAAATCTGGCGGTCTGATAGATCCAATGTTAAACGCTGATGATATGTCGATCCGATGTTTCAAACACATGAAAGAGCCCCAAAAAGGCCCAAGTAATAATAAAACAAAAATGGAAGCACCGCCATTCAGATCTGAAAAAAAAAATTCTGCCATTTCAATAAAATTAGGCATATTCAAATTTGATGATGCAAAGCAAATGCAAGATTGAAAGCTGTGAGATCCCTTATCCATCATGAGAGACTAGACAAGAAGGTAATTGTTCTTGAAGGAATTGATTGGTTGAGATGTGTTGATTCCATGATGCAAAGCAAAAATATCAAAGATTCCTTCAAAGCTTCAAAAGAATCTCAACCATTTTTCATAAAGAATAAAAAAGAAAAGAAAATTTGACCATCTATTTTTAAAACCACAAGTGCGGACATGCATGCTTTAAAAGTTTACTAAATTGTGCCTTAGAAATTTCTGAAGATCCTCCAAGAACATTTCCTCTGACATGAATTGGAAGTCTAGATAATGACTCTACACAATTTGAAAAACGAAAAGGTGAAATCAAAGTAATACTACAAGAGAAAGAAATAAAGTCAGAAATAAATTTGACAATGTATAAACCACCTGCACCAGTTGCACCTTTCTGCTGTAGCTCAGAAGGCTTCAAGTTTTGAAAAGCTTTATCATTCACAATTACACCTCTTCCAGCCAGAGCCCAGTTAAGACCAATAGAAATTCCAGGGCCCTCCCTACAAAATGAAAGGTATGAGGAATAATAATTATCCATAGATATACACTATTAGATGCAATTAAAATAATACAACTTTTTCCAAAATGAAAAGACAAAAATATCAGAGTTTAAAGTAAATTACTTAAATCCTCTAACAAAAAACTGCAATGTAGTATCTCTCTACTGTCTACATGAAAGAAACTTGGAATCAAGTCAAGCAAGTTTAGCGCCACATTTCAAACTTGACTAAAAACATGACTCCGTCTTCAAAATAAATGTCCTTCCTTGGTTCAACAGTTCAAAATAGATAGCGACATAAAAAACGTTGATAAGTAACAAAACCACCCTATATTGCATTTTGAGAACTGGAAATCTTAGGCATGTGCATTTTATGGTTTAAACATTTTGTCTAACTTCACCAACATTTTCTTCACTGGACATAAACATCATTTAAAACTCAGTTTATACATTTTATAATCCAATTTTCATATCAACATTTTCTCATATAAATCAATGACAAGTTCTTTTCAATTCTCTTCTCAAAATTTCCCTTTCAAAGAGAGCAAAAATTGCAGAATGGTTCATTCATTGGTAGTCACATCTCAAAAAAAATTGGTGACCTCGCTAACAATGAATACCATAAAAAAATTTCAGAATTATTCATCAAATCGGGAAATCCAATTGCTTAAGAAGCATTGTAGCCTCAGCTCTCAACCGTATAGATTCAGAGTCTAAGAATAGCTTTCCCTGAAAGGAAAAGTTTTAGATATGAGATTTACTCTTTTTGTTGTATTAATATATCAGAAAAAGAACCAGAGATTCACCAATAACATTTCTACTTATTTCTGTTATTTATCATCACCATTTACAGCTATATAATAAGTTCCCCTCATCAAAAAAATAAAATAAAGTAAAATGTGCTAGCTCAATCCACGATCCATCCAGCGTATCATTAGAGGACTCATGACCAATCATGAGAAAACTGTTTTCTTATTATATTGACTTGACCAAAAAAATTGGAAGCACTAAGCAAACAGGCCCAAATTAAATATAGATTTCTTTTTAACCATACTCCATCTATCAAGACAAAAAAAAATGGAGACAATCACACAAACAGTGGCACCAGTGAGAACAATAATAATGTAAGACACAATCTGCTATAAAACGGGGTGTGAGTGATGAGAAAATTAAGAAATATATTATGTGAAGTTGTGATGTTTTGATTCTTGTTTCTCTTCTTCTTCTTCTTCAAAGCTATGTTTTCTTTGTTTTTCTTTACTTCTTGTTCATACACATTCCTCTACTCAACCATTTCTTCTTCATTTCTCAGAATATTCTCATTGTTGCAATAGACAGTGTGCATCAGTTTGAAGTCCAACAAATTATATAAATTTCACTTTGGCATTTTATCAAACACTTTGTGTGAAAGAAAGCTAATGAGAAAAAACGAATAATCACAAGTTGAAGAACAGACAATCAAAATTCACCAATTTTTGTCTATACAAAAAAACAGACACACACAAACACATATACATACAAATAATTAACAAACACTAATTAGAAGTTGCAGAGGCAATGAGCAACAATGTTGGTGAAGTTGGTTAAAAATTGTCTTTTTGGCCTTTTTTTTATTTTATTTTTTGTCTTTTTGTGAATAAAAAATATAAAATGTGATATAACCAAAAATGGGTCAAAAATCAAAAGTTGACTTTTAACCAACTTCCCAAATGAGCCCATAATTGGTGGTTGAAAATGATATTATGGGTTATATTGTTGTGATGGATTTACTAATGGTATGGGTTTAGTTATTGTGTGGAAATTAATTGAAACAAAATTAATTTTACTATTGTGTGCGGTGTGGTTTGGATAATTTAAGAGTAAAATTACAAATTGAATAGTGAATTGGCAGATTAGCAGATTGACAAATTGCGGTTTGGGCGGTTTTTGATGGATTAAAAAATATTCTAACTAATTATCATATATTTAACTAATATATAACACTAATTTGTATAATATTATATATATATATAACACACAAAAATTACGTAATACATTTCATATATATAACTATTAATTTGTAATAAATTTCATATCTTAAATCTTTTTCACTTATTTTTACATTGATATATCATTGGAAATTAAAAAATATATATATATATATATTAAGTGTAGCGGAGCGAAATGATTTGAAAGACAGATTATAAATTTTAAAATTTAAACTATGGTTAACAATTAAAACGATACAAAGTGATGTGAATCGATACAATTTTAATAAATTAGGCAGTATTTTGTACCACCTTAAGCAGGAGAATGGTGATAATGGCAGGGGCGGCCCTGGGGTGAGGCGACTGAGGCGGTCGCCTCGGCCCCTCAATTTTGAACAAAATTTAGGGCCCCCAATTAGGGGAGTGTATCATGTCATGTTATTTCATAATTATTTTAATATTTGCTCAATTTATTTATTTTTATGTTGTCGTGTGGTGTTATTTTGATTCGTGTTCGATTGATGTTTAATGTGAAAACTTTCACTTTTAGTTAAAAATAACTTAGCAAGTGTATTGAGAGATTAAAATTTTTCTTATAAGTTGAATTTTATAAAATTTATTTCAACTAAATGAAATTATTCATAGAATGTTTGATTTTAATTCAATTGCATTTTTCTAATTAAAAAAATTGTACCTGATTACTATATATTTTTTATTAGATTGATTCTAAAATAAGTAACAAAAAAATATATATATCTTAAATGAAAAAAAGATATTAGCCTTAATTATTATTTTACATACTTTTTTATTCAGTTAGATAGAGTTAAATAAAAGATTAAAAAAATTTCATGGCATCCCTTAGTGAACATTCAAATATATAACTAATAATTCATGTTATTGAGTTGTGTCATAGTTGGATTCATGCTGAAAATAGTCAACCTTAACTTGCTAATTTTATATATTGCCTGAGTTGTGTCGAAAATTCTCATCCTTACTCCCAATTAATTTTTGTTCTTATAGCATTGGTAAATTAAAAAATAAAAATTCGATTCAACTAATTCAAGTTTAATTATTATATATATATATTTGTTATCTAAATTTTTTTAAATTATAATATAATAAAAATAAATTTTTACCTTTTTTATTTTATCTAAATAATTTTTCTTTTATTTTAAATAATATATGAAAGGTCCAATTTAAAAAATTCCTCTAATAAGGCTGGCCCGCCCCGGGATAATGGTGGCTGGCCATTCGAAGGAGGAAAATGAAGAACTAATTAGAGAGAGAAAGAGAAATGATGAACCAAGAAAGATGCAAATGTGTTTGATAACAACAGTTTAGAGAGAGAGAGAGGATTTAACTTGGCTTAAATGGATGAGACTCTTGAATAGAATGGCCGACTTTGTGACGTGGCAAGAGAATGTGGTTTTCCATAAATTTAGCTTTTAAAACAGTGCCGTCATGGTTTTAAAAATCGGATTGGACCGGCCGGTTCAACCGGTTGAATCGGTGATCGGATGGGATTTCGGTCCGGTCAGCCCCCTTAAACCGGTCAGTTGTAAAAACCGGCCTATTTATTGAAAACCGGTGAACCCACCGGTTGAACCGGTCGACCCGGACACGGGTTGATTGAACCGGTCCGGAGTTTTTTTTTTTTTTTTTTTTTCAGTTTTTTATTTTTATTTTCTTTCTTTCTTTCTTATTTTATATATATATATATATATATATTATATATAATAAAAATTTAACTGGAAACTCTCTTTTAAGGGTCTCCTCTTGTGAGGAATCCCATTGAGAGCTTGAAATTATTGTGAAAGAGCTTCTATCTATTTATAAGAAAAAAATTCTTCCAAAAAAAAACTCAAGAAATCTATGTGGGATTCAATCAAATTCATTGGAGGGAAACTTAAAATTTTGATATCCCTCCAAAAATTTTGCTCTTCTTTCAATCAAAGTATTTGAATTAAAATCATATGGAGGGAAGGGAATATTGAATATTTGATTTCTTCTTCCAAAATTAAAATTAATAATATTTCTAAATATATTTTTATATTTTTTAATAAAAAAAGTATTAAGAGAAATATTTAAGATTATTAAAATTTTTAATTTATAATTTTATTACTTATATTTTTATTTAAATATAATTTTAATATATTTATGACGTCACGGTTCGATTCCGGTTCAACCCGACGGTTGAACCGGTGACCCGTCCACCCGATCATTTTTCCGGTTCAGTCACCGGTCCCGTTTTTAAAACATTGAGCACCGTAATAGAGGTTAGATTTGTTTCAATAATAACTAGCATACCACTCGTGATATACAAAGAGTAATTATAGATATTTATATTTATTTTAGATTTTTTTTAATATATAAATTATATTTTTTAAGATTTTAAAAAAAAATAATTTAACAATCTTATCACTAATTATAGTGCATGGAGAAAGTTAAAAAGTGTACTGCAGTAATTATACACTGATTATATTTATAATTATTTGTATGAGGGGATTTTAAATGCTGATTAGAGAATTTTGACCAAATTAATAAATGCAAGCATGTAGAAAGACATCTGGATTGAAAAAAAGCTAATAAATGCTGACAAGGAGATTTTGACCAAATCAATAAATGCTGAGTTTTTTTTTTTAATAAAAAATTTAGAAAATTCAGATTGAGATATTGAAACTCCCACAGGCCTTGCGGTTAAAAATCCCATTTTGCTTAATATATAGTACTAGCCTATCACCCGTGCTATGCACAGTATAATTATAAATATTTCTATTTGTTTTAGATTTTTTTTAATATATAAATTATATTTTTTAAGATTTTTTATAAAAATAATTTAACAATCTTATCACTAACCATAATGTATGCGAGAAGTTAAAAAGGGTACTGCAGTAACTATATATGGATTGTATCTATAATTATTTGTATGATGGAATTTTAAATGCTGATTAGGGGATTTTGACCAAATCAATAAATGCAGGCATGTGGAAAGACATGTGGATTGAAAAAATTTAATAAATGCTGATCAGGGGATTTTGACCAAATCAATAAATGCTGAGATTTTTTTTAAAATAAAAAATTTAGAAAATTCAGATTGGGATATTGAAACTGTCATAAGCCTTGGGGGTTAAAAACCCATTTTTGCTTAATATATAGTATAGATAATATATAATATATATATATATATATATGTATAGATTATAAGATGGGAGAAATAAAGTGTTATCTTAATATAATGGAGGAGATCTTATTAAAAAAACGTATAGACATGAATGTCCTCCTATTTTATTGTGTTTACAATTATCTATATATGTGAATTGTGATTTTTAAATATTTTTTTTAAATGTCTTCTTTTTTTTCTTTTTTTATATTATATTAAAGTTTAATATTTTGATAATAATCATATGTGTTGGGCTTTTCGAGGAATTAAATGTTTTTTTATTATATTATATTAAAATTTAATATTTTGATAATAATCATATGTGTTGGATTTTTCAATTTTTTTTTTTTTTTTATGTTATTCTTAATGCATTAAAGTGTTATTATGAGAGATAATAATCATATGTGTTGGGATTTTTCAAGGAATTTATATGTGTTGGATTTTAAAATTTTTTTTTTATACTTGTTCTTAATGCATTAAAGTGTTCTTATGAGGGTAAGACTTCGGAGTTGGGAGATGTTAATAAATGTTAAGATTTTATTTTTTTTTTAAATCAAAAATCAGGAAATTTAGATTGAGAGATTAGAGCTCCCACAAGGCTTGGAGTTAAAAATCTCATTTTGCTTAATATATAGTATAGATAGATATGGATATTAATCTTAAAGTTGGTTGAACCGATAAAATTAGTTGAATGGCCATAATTCATTGCTATTACTAAGAGCATCTCTAAGGAGATACTTAAATAAGATTTTTTAGGCATTTTAGCTAATATAAGTCTAATTTTGACCTCCAATGGATTAGCTATTGGGCTAGCTACTTTACCATCTTATTTTTTTTGTGGCTACAATTGAAGAGTCCCAGAGACTCTTTAAACAATTATGTATGTATATATTTTAGATTTTTGTACATTTTTGTCTTGGATTTGGGATTTTATATATTATATATATATATATATGTGTGTGTGTGTGTAGCAAGTTTATATGCTCTTTTAATTCTGTTCGATGAATTACGGAATAACTTATTTTGTATTTTGTATTTTTTTTCTCCTCATTCTACAAGTTTTGTATGTTTGTATGGGCAAATTTATTATTATTGCAAATTTATATTAGTAAAATATTAACAATTAGTATTTTTTTATTTTAAAAATTAATTAAGTTAGTTTAAATGATTAGCTAAAATAAAGAGCGTGATTAGAAAACACAATAGCTAAAGTAATTAGGTATAATAAAGAATGTATTTTTTTTGTACTTTAGTTAATAAAAAGTAGAGCGTGTGGTTGGAATTGTTCTAATAGGTCATGTGTTGGATTTAAAAAAATTATTTGGTGATTCAGGAATATTATTTGCCAATATTCATCATCAATCATCAAAGATTATTTTTTTTTGTTGTTCTTTTATAATTAAGCATAAAATCGTGAATATCACTCTTTTCATAAATCACAGCACACTCTTAGAATATTACATGATCATATCTCAAAATTATCAAATAACTTTTCTTTTAACTCCTTTTCTCCCTATATTCTAATCCCCTCCTCTCCTCTAAAAAAATAAAAAATAAAAAAATTATGTAAAATACCAATAAATTCTAAATACTAAGTTTATGAATTATTTAGTCTTTCATTTTTTCTTATGTACCCAAAAGTCACATTCTAATGTGAATTACATAAATGATCAAGTATAAACGCGCGCGTGTTATGTGTTGAAGGATAAATGCGGGTTTTCTCATAATGCTAAAATTGTTAAACCTAATATTTCAAAAAAATTCATTAGTGTACTTTTTTTAAACGTAATACTTCAATATAACACATTAAAGAACTCCTTAGTGTATTTTTTCCAAATATAATATTCCAATCAATGTAACACACAAAACTCCTTAGTGTATTTTTTTCAAACGTAACACTTCAATATAACACACTAAAAAAATTCTTTAATATACTTTTTCAAACGTAATACTCCAACTAATGTAATACATTAAAAAACTCATTCGTATACTTTTCCCAAACGTAGCATGCTAATGTAACACACTAAAAAACTCTTTAGTATGCTTTTCTTAAATATAATAACGTAACATTCTAAAAAAACTCCTTAGTGAACTTTTTTCAAAATGTAACACTCCAATCAATATAACACACAAAAACTCCTTAGTGTATTTTTTTTCTAAACGTAACACTCCAATGTAACATACTAAATTTTTTTTTACTGTACTTCTCTCAAACGTAACAATGTAACATTCCAACAAAACTCATTAGTATATTTTTTTTCCAAACGTAATACTCCAATCAATGTAACACACAAAAATTTCTTAGTGTACTTTTCCAAACATAATACTCTAATGTAACACTCAAATGTAATATCAGAAAATCACACTACTAGAAATGTAGATTTCCACGCTCGACAACCAACACTTCAATCACCAATCCCTCCAAAAAGAATTTTTTGCACCTCACATTTCCATTCAAATTCCAAAAACGAATCATAAAATTGAAAAAATAAATCATAAAAAATCACTTAAATTTAAAAGACACGAAATCAAATAAATACAATTTTCAAAAACAAAAAAGAACTAATTGATTCGTAAGAAAATTCTTAGAATTAAATGGCTCAATATTTCTCCATATGAGATTTATCGGTAAATTTTTTTTAAAAATAAAATAAAATTGTAGTCTGGTAGTTGTTTGGGATGACCTAAATAAGTGTACTTTTTGTCTTTTTACGAAAAGATGTGCAAAAAAATAGAGAAGTGATGTGATGGAAAAAAGATAAAAAGATGGATTATTTTTGAGTTGCCAAACTTTACCTTGCAATTTGGAAAGAGAGAGAGAGAGAAACACAAATTCAATAGCTGCCTGGTTTGAAGAGCTACTTTGTTAATGAACTTTATCTTACATGATTAGATGAGTCCTTGCAATGAAATGCTTAAATCTGAGCAATAAGAGCATCTCCAACCCTGAATCAAAGTTTTCATCAAATTTGAGTAAAAAAATGACTTTTTTCTCAATCTAATACCGAGTGCTCCAACGGTTGATTTTCATCAAATTTTCATCAAATCTGTGCCGGGATAACCGGTTGGTCGACCGGTTAAGCCAAAAAAAAAAATTTTTTTGATTTTTTTTTTTTGAACTTTTTGAACCTTTTAGTGGTCGATCGGTAAGGCAAAATTTTTTTTTTTTTTTTTTTTTCAACTGTTTGACCTTTTTTTTGGAACTGTTTGAACCTTTTGGTGGTCGACCGGTTGGTCAACTGGCTGGTCGACCGGTTGGTCTCCCCCAACGGTCATGCACAGTGTTTTGATGAAATGCGGAGCCTGTCCTCATTTTGGTGAAACGTTTGCTGAAATCTCGATTTGATATCAATTTGGTGAAAACGTTGGAGTATGAAAAAGTGCTTTTTTCACCAATTTTAAATTTGATGCTAGATTTGGTTCAGGGTTGGAAATGGTCTAATAGTATAATAGTATAGTGTTAAACTAATGAAATTTACATTTCTTTTTAATTTATTTATATATAATATATATTTTTGGGTAAATTACATTGACATTCCTTGAGATTTGCTCTAATTTGGGATGTTCTAAAAAAGTGCACTTTTTAACTTATTGGCTTATATGAGTTGGGTTTGGGTTGGGTTTGATGTGATGTGTTAGAGAGGTGATGTGATTTAAATAAGATGGTGTGACTTAAATAGGATAGTGACTTTTTGACTTTTTGTATTATTTAGGTCATGCCAAACTTGGCCCTTGACGTTTTAAAAATTACATTCTCACCTCTATAATTAATAGTCTCCTTTCACAAATCCCCCTATTTATATAAAAGGTAACAACATCTAATAAAAAAATAGAAGAAATTACATTGGATAAAAAAAAAAAAAAAAAAAAAGGAATGAAAATAATGCAAGAAAAGAGAGAGTGCATGAATTCAATGTTTTCATTCCATCTAAATAATTACAATGGTAGGGGGTTAGTGTAATTTTCCAAATATCAGAAGGTGATATGTATTAAATCCAAATCTCAAGAAGTATAAGTATAATTTACCATATATTTTTTGTCTTTTAACTTCAAAGGAATAGTTGTATAAAATAAAGTTAAATGATTTAATCATTTTTCTAGTGTTATCATTACACAGGTTGTTTTAGAAAGATGGTTAAAAGTTAACTTTTTAATTTATTTTGATATTTTTAAAAAAAATAGATAAAAAAATATAAAAGATGACATGATTCAAAATAAGTTAAAAGTTGATTTTTTGCTACTAATCCACTTCCCAAAAAGCCCATGTAGGCGTCTTTTGACCTAATTTAATTGATTAGTGTTAAAGAGTACTTACTATGCATGAATTAGTTACAATCCAACTAACTAAAGATTGGCCGATTAAAAAATCATTGGAAAAATTATACTGACTTATTCTAAGATTTAAAAAATATATAATAAATTTCATAATTTTGACATAATTATATCGAGTTTTTTTAAAATTTTAAGTCAATAACACTTAGCTTTTTTTTTTTTTTTTTTTTTTTTTTTTTTTTTTCTATTATCAATAATTCATTAGTTAAATGAATAGAAAAATGATGTCATATTTTTTTACATTGAAATGCATATTTTTTTCTTATTTATCATTATATCTTTACACCGTTTGCAATAATTCCAGTTCTTTTAACCTTACTAAGGAGATTAGTCTAATTATATAAAATTTGTAAAATTTACTATAAAGTTTTTCAAACTTTAGGGACGTCAATGTAACTTTCCCAAAATAGTGTAGCAAGATAGCAATACAATATTTTCTTGGCAGAAAATTTAAGAAAAAAAACCATGTACACTTTGTTTTTGTCTTTTCTCTTGTTATTTGGTTTTGATGACGATAATCACAAAAAATAGGTGTTAAGTGTTACCTAAATTAAAATTTTAAATGAGTCTAATATAATTATGTTAAAACTATTAAACCTACTATTGTAAACCTCAAAAGAGATTAATATAATATATCCTAGTAATTTTGTATCAAATCATCAATATATTAGTGCAATAAATCGTACTCTTTGATAACATGTAAAACATCATATTAAATAACAAATAAATTTGATATAAAAAATTACGGCAATGCTGGGACCCCCAGTGGGGGGTGACCCCCAGCACCCCCATCTCCACGTGGGGGGCTGCCAATGGAAGAAAAAAAAAAAAAAAAAAAATTTTTTTGGACCAATCAAAAGGGACCCCTAGCACCTTATTGGGGGTCTCATGCATTTTCCAAAAAATTAAATGATAAATCATTACTTACCATCTACTTCTCAATAAATCATTGTAGAGATGTACAATTCAAACACATGGTCCAATTGATAATGCAATTTATATTTTTGTAAAAATTATTGTCCACGCATGCAGATAAAAAGTGACCCCAACAACATAATTTTCCATCTCTCTTTCGGTGGAAAAAAGATTTGATGATTTTGTAGATATTTTAGTTTAATTAATTATATCTTAATGTTGAGTTTTAATATATTTAAATTTCATGTCTACTTCTAGTGAGACATTTTTTTTAAATTTATCAATGTCTGACGTTAACTTGGATTAATTGTGTAGGACAAGAATTGATTTAGATATGAACCTTCTTATTTTTTTAAGTAAAAGGTGCGTCCTAGCTAACATTCTTCCCGTCTATTTCAGAGTGTAAATTCAAGAATCAAACAATACTCTCTAATTATATGATTCGGGTAAATAGAATGAGCTGACAAGAGCTAACGTGAGGCGCATATCCACTAACCAACTGCAATATCTGCGTAGGACTTAGTCAAGGACTATCACTATAAGAAAAGTGGGTATATGAGACGAAACTATTTACGACGGCACACTTGCCGTCTCAAAAAGTCATTTTTTGCGACGGCAGAAAATGCCGTCTCAAAAAAGCAGAGTATTTGCGACGGTATTTTTTACCGTCGCAAATACTCTGATTTTTTGAGACGGCAAATGGTGCCGTCGCAAATGCTCTGCTTTTTTGAGACGACAAATGGTGCTGTCGCAAATACTCTGCTTTTTTGAGACGGCATTTTCTATCGTCGCAAAAAGTGGCTTTCGTGTTTTTTTTTTTAGTGAATATTTTTAAAATTTTAAATATTTTTTTTAGATGTACCTTACTTAGATGTATCTAAAAAATAAAAAATTTATGAAAAAATATTTTTAAAAATTAATAAATACATAAAAATACAAAAAAAATGTATTGAATTATTGTATTTTTTTTTTTGTATTTTTGGTATTTAGTAAATTTTTAAAAGATTTTTTTTACAATTTTTTTAATTTTTAGGTGTATTTATGTTAGGTGTGTCTAAAAATTTAAAAAAATACTTAAAATATTAAAAAAATTCAGTAAAAACAATATAACACGAAAAACAAGAAAGTATAATTTTCTCAAAAGAGTTTTTGGAAAACTCTAACCTAGCATAGTGATTGTGGTTTTGAGATAGCTTCATATATATACAGTCACAAAATGGTTTGAATAAATTCAACGGTATTTTTCTGTCGCAAAAAAAATTAAAAAAAACAATGTCGTCTTACTCTTTTGATATAACATTTCTCTTTTCATTCATTTTTTCATCTCTTTGTCTCTATCTCTCTCTCTTCTCTTTATCTCTTTTACTCATCACTCTTCTTTTTATGTCTGTCTGTTTCTCTCTTTCATTTTCTCTCTGTGTCTCTTGCCTGTCTCTCTTCTCTCTATCTCTCTCATCTGTTTTCTCTCTCTGTCTCTCTCGCTCATCTCTCTTATCTCTATCTCTCTCATTTCTTTTCTCTCTCTCTCTCTCTCTCTTATCTTTCTATCTCTCTCTATCTCTCTCGCTCATTTCTCTTCTCTTTCTGTCTCTCTCTTTTTCTGTGTCTCTCTCTCGCTCATCTCTTTTCGCTCTATTTCTCTCTCTTTTTGTCTATCTCTCGCTCATCTCTTGTTTCTCTCTCTTTTTCTATCTCTCCATCTCTCTCTCTCTCTTTCTCTCTCTATCTCTTTTTCTGTCTATCTCTCTCTCCCTGTCTCTCTCTCACTCATCACTCTTCTCTCTCTCTCTGTCTACTTGTCTATTGTTTATTTCTTCCTCACTATGTTCGCCTTGCTCACTCTCTTACTCCCATCTTCTCTATTTATTGAGCTCCTTCTCGATTTATCGATCCACTATAAGAAAATACACTTTTAGCGACCACTTTGTCTCTTTCTCGCTCATCACTCTGTCTCTTTCTCTGTCTCTCTATCTATTTTCTCTATTCGTCTCTCACTCATCTCTCTCTCACCACCCATCTTCTCTACTACATTTACCACTATTGCAAATGCCATTCAACTACCACCATTCTTATCTTTCTCTCTTTCACTCATCACTCTTCTTTCTTTGTCTGTTTGTCTATCTGTCTGTGTGTCTTTCGTTCATCTTTCTTCTCTCTATCCCTCTCATTTGTCTTATCTCTCTATCTCTCTCACTCATCTCTCTATCTCTCTCGCTCATCTCTCTTCTCTCTATCTCTCTCATCTCTGTTCTCTCTCTGTCTCTCTCGCTCATCTCTCTTTTTTTCTCTTTCTCTGTCTCTCTCGTTCATCTCTTTTCTCTCTATCTCTCTATTTTTCTATTCTCTCTCTCGTTCATCTTTTTTCGTTCTCTTTCTCTCTCTTTTTGTATCGCTCATCTCTTGTCTCTCTCTCTCTCTATCTCTTTCTCTCTTTGTCTGTTTGTTTCTCTCTCTCCCTCCGTCTCTCTCTCTCACTCATCACTCTTAATAGAAAAAATTTTTCATTAAAATATTATCCTTACTTCTACCAAATAAAAAATAATAATAATAATTTTTTATTCATTAAATATTCATTTATGATGAAAATAAAAATTATTATTTATTTATTTTTTATTATTTAAATATTCATTTATTTATTTTTTTTATTTAAATATTTATTTATGATAAAAATTATTATTATTATTATTATTTTTCCCAATCCCGTCCGCTCGATTCCCCCATTTTTTTCCATTCCCGCGCCCCCCAAAATCCCCAATCTCTTAGAACCAAAATCCCTAATTTCTACCAAATATCCCTCTCTCTCACTCTCTCTCTCTCACTCTCTCTCGTTTCGTTGTTCTTCATATCTGCATCGATCACTCTCTGACTCTCTCGTTGTTCATCTCATCGCACTGATCATCGCACCGATCACTCTCTGTGTTTGTGTTTTTCTCCCAGATCTGGTGTGTAACCCAGATCTGGTGTGTAATTTTTGCTAGTTTTAATTTTTTTTTTTTGGGCTAGGATTGTGATTCTAATCGGACTGTTATTTATTTATTTATTTATTCTAATCGGACTGGTTTTTGAAGATTGAGAGTTTTGATTACGAAGATAAAGAGGGCTAGAGATGATATGTACATGGCTTCTCAACTCAAACGCCCCATCGTCTCCTCTCGCGCCGAACCGTGAGTCCTTTCTCTATCTCTCTCTTAGTTTGTTTTTTTTTTTTAACTCTCATTTTTCTAATATTGTGATAGTGTAAGCTGTGATTATGAGTGCTTCTTTATTTAACAAAAAATTATAAGCAAGTAAAATTTCTGAAAATTTGGTGAATCATGTTTGAAATTGTTGAGTGCGAGTCTGTTAGTTATTTACTGATTAGGTATTTTGTTTGGCTTCGAATTTTAAACTTCAGTATTTTTGTTTTTCATTCTTTTACTCAGTATGTTGTTCCTTCAAGGAGAACAAAGATCTGATTTTTGTTGAATTTTTCTTTATAAAATCTGTCTGAAGTTTGATTATATATCTAGGGTTGAAGCTAAAAATAGGAATTAAGACCCACCTTTGTTGAAAGAATATATTTTGACCTAAGTTTAATGACAAAATTAGTATATTGATTTTTTTTATTTTTTTATTTGGTGTGGGTAATGAAGCTCTGGGCAATCCCAGATGATAGGTGGAACATACCCAGATCTAAGAGCTTTGAATTGCGCAGTATCTATGGCGTTAGTTCATCATATTTAATACCTCTGAGACCTTTGAATTGGGTAGTATCTAAGAGCTTTGAATTTTTTAATACCTCTGTCAGTCTCATTTTTCTTCCTCATATTTAATTTTTTTTACTGTTGATTTACATGTTAGAAATTCAAAGCAAAAAAAAAAAAAAAAACAGTTTTGAATAATCAGAGCATATAATCACATACTTATTATTATATTGTTACAATATAATAATATACACACATCTCATACTGATTATATGTGAAAAAACATGCTCTGATTAGTATACTAATCACATATAATCACATATAATTAGCTTTGAAAAACAGCTTTCAATATAATAGTAAGTATGTGATAATATGCTCAGAAAGCATGTTTTTTTTAAGTAGAATCAAAGCTGAAAGCATATAAATTCTATTGAAAGCTTTGATTATATGCTGATTATATGCTCTGATTGTATATGATTGATTTAAAGAATGCTTTGATTATATATTAATACATTAAAATAAAATATATACCAATTAATACATGCAACCCCACTCTTTTCTCTTTCCTTAACCGTAAATTACACGCAACAAGTGGTCTCTACCAGGGCTGTTTTCCTTTTCTTTCTCTTGCCTTTTAAGCAAACAAACAGACTACTACTTGGACCAGCATCACTCAGTCACTCAACTCCACATCACTTTTTATTTTTATTATATATAGTTCTCATAATCAACAATGGTATGCTTATTAATTGAAACAAATAACAACAAGCCTCTCTCTGTGAAAACCAGAAGCCATGGCCAAGATTACTAATGTAGTCAACACAGTGAGAGTCCTAACTTACATTGTCCTGAGCTTGAGCTTTGTGTTGATAGAATCAGCACCTGAAGGTGCACTGGTCACACAGGTTCCTGGTTTCAATGACACTTTTCCTTCCAAACACTATTCTGGGTATGTCCCTTTCCTATTCATGATTGTCCTTGATTGTGATGGGTCTTTATTGGTATTTCTATTTGTTCTTTAATTGGTGTTCAATTTTTATAGGTATGTGACTATAGATGAAGCTCATGGGAAGAAACTGTTTTATTACTTTGTCCTCTCCGAAGCAAAACCCTCCAGTGATCCAGTCGTCCTCTGGCTCAATGGTGGCCCTGGCTGCTCTAGCTTCGATGGATTCGTCTATGAGCACGGTATTGATTCCATCAAATTCATTTTTTACTGCACTTATTTCATATGATTTTTTTTCTTTTATTTGTTTTTTTGGGAAAACTTGATTGTGAAGCTATAATCAAAGCAATTAATCACATACTTATAGAATTTAATGTATATAATCAGGCTGATTCAGTATCATCAACATTGATATATGTGATTTTATATATATATATAATTTAGTCATATTGATAATTTATTTTATTTTAAACATTATATATATTTTTAAATGTATATAAATATATAGAGTTATATATCGTATTAAATAAAATGAATCTTGCGATTCACTATTTTAGCAAAATGATTCATTATTCGAATCATGATTTGACAACAATGGTTACATTTGTATTTAATATACAACCTTGTCATATAACAGCAAAAGGAATGGCAGGATGCATGGGATGGGTCAGATGAAAAGGAAATCGCAATTCAAGAAATTGAACATGGTATCATGCCCTTCTCTACAATTTCAAGTCATTTAGGCCCCTGCTAGCTAGATCTTTATTTTGTAATAATTTCATTTTATGTATGAAATGATTAATTTGATTACTTTGTTAATTGAGTGAGTTTGATCCATAAACCCTCTTTTTTGCAAAATGATCACACTGTTTGATATATCTTGTTAGTTTTTTAAGAGCTTTCTTGAATTGGTGGACGAGAGATTCTAGATATCTACGTGTGTGTATAGATATTCTTTTACTTGTATATTCACATGTTTTCTTTTCTTTTCTTTGCAAAATAATCGCACTATATGAAAACATGTTTTTAGTTATTTATGATTTTTTTTTTTTTTTTTTGCAAAATGATCTCTGATCTTGTTTTCTTATGTATTTACTTTAGCTCATTAATTTCTCTCTCTCTCTCTCTCTCTCTCTCTCTCTCTCCCCATCTGTGTGACATTAATTTCATGTGTAATTTGTGGCATTTCACAATTCCATGTTGCTTGCATACGTTTCTTATATAAGCATAGTTGATGTTGAAATCAAAATAAACATGTTTACATGGGATGTGTCCTAACAGATTCATTTTGGGCAAAATTAAAGATGGCTGCAGAAAAGAAGGTAAGAATGCTTGTGGTGGTCATACTTTATGAACATAATAAATATACTCACAGCACAGTAATTAATTTTAATGTGTGATCACTGTGTGCATGGAAATTATAAATAGCAATCTTTTTTTTTTGCTTTGAAGTTAACTCTCCTTGACAACCACATTTCATTATACTTTTAGTGTGGAACATAAGCATTCTACATGAAATTTGCATTCTTATCTCAGGAGAACTAGCATATACTTTTTCGATGATACTATTATTGCTTCAATTTTCTGGTTAGAGTTTCCATTTCATATTTTTCATCTCTTTGGAGATATGTTTACTCAAAAAATCGTAATAGCATATTTAATATTCATAATGAATATCAAATAAGACAACCAACCAACATAGCTAAATTACAATGATTGTTTTCGATGTATGGGTTGATTATTCGTAATGAGAGTGAATAGATATTGCCCATATAGATATAGTATCTATACGAAACACCCTTTTAGTTGGGTCTTTTTTTTATTTAATTTATCTACATGCCATGTTATTCTATTTGATATCATGTTAGGTAGTCAGAAAACATTTTCACAAATTGATCCTGTTTAAGGAGGGGAATTTGAGATGGAGGACTGTTGAGACAACTATAAAAGTAGAAATGAAACCATTTTGAGTGGGTGGGTTTTTAACATGATGAAAGAATGCTTGATTTGGGATGATTTGCTCATCTGCATTCAAGACTAATAAATTTGATGGTGGGGATGTGGTAGAACTAAGGTGTAACATGAATAAGAAGACAACCGAAAAGGGCATGGGTTGAGAAGTGATAGTGCATTTTGGTCTTTGATTTAGCGGAACATGTCGTCTTGGAAAAAGTACAAGCATTAAATGGCACAATGACATATCGTCTTGCAAATTGTGCTACACTTTGTTTCACATTAATCCCAAACCTAAGTTCAGATCATGCTTGGGCCTGCTCATGGCCTAGCCCTAAGTTAGTTGCCATTTTAGCTTCTGCTATTATTAATATGAGGTTTGTAAAAGTTTTATCTTATTAAGCTAACAAGGGATAGAGATCTGATAGAAGAGATTTTTGGGGATTCATTCATGTGGCAAGCTCATATTCCCCAAGTTTACTTATAGTGGATGTGAGGTTATTTGATATTAGGCTGGCATTAGCCAGGTGTCCAAATACAATAATAAAACCCGAGGTTGGGCATGCTCTTAATTGAGGTCTTGTCAGAAAATAGCAAAAGAAAAGATTAACACAAAATGGGCAAAACAACTAACTTTTGGTGCACATGTTATAGGTGGGTGCAACAAAGGCAGAACAATTTTGCAAGGCTTTTCAAAGCATTCACAAGAAACTTGTATGCATATTCTAGTATCTAAGAATCATAAAATTTGTCCTCCATTAAACGCTATTATTTTACTTTCCTGATTGGACTTTTTTTTATTTGTTATTATTTATCTATATAAAATAATGACTCATGTAGGTGTATGAAGAAATGAGTTTAGATGCTGCCAGGAGTTTTTTGAGCTCACCTAAAAGTTATGGAGAATAGTTTCTTGGCTCCTGAATTTTCTTGTTATTCTGTTTCTGGTGGATGTTTTACTTGGAGAGAGAGAGAGAGAGATTGTAGTTCAAATTGAAGCAGTTCGTGTTGCAAATTTGATTTTGATTTATGTTATTTAAATTTGTGAACAACATTATATATGTATTATGCGACATTATGTAGTGGCATAATTTTTATTGTTATGAATTTTTATTTATGTATTGTTATAAATGGAACGACATTATGAATTTTCATCATGTGTCAACTTTTGTTTATGTATGTATTTATATTATTATGTAATTATCGATTTTTTTTTTAGTTATTTTTCATTTAATACAGGTTATTTTAATAATTTTAATAATTTTAATACAGGGGTTTTTTTTTTTTTTTTTTTAAATTTTTTTTGAGACGGCAGAACACCCCGTCTCAAAAAGAAAATTGAACCAGGCTTTTTGCGACGGCACCTATACTGTCGCAAAAGATAGGGAATTGAATTGAAAAATAAGGCCTTTAGCGACGGTATCATTGCCGTCGACAATAGTCATTAGCGACGGCTCAGGTTGCTATCTCAAATACACTTTTAGCGACGATATTTTTGCCATCGCAAAAAACCCTTTTAGCGACGGCAATATTGTGTCGTCGCAAAAAACTCAGATTTTCATCCATTATTGGCGACAGAAATTTGCCATCGCAAAAAAGGCATTTTCCCGTCGCAAAAACAAAGGCGACGGCACATGTCGTCGCTAAAACTCTTTTGCAACCCCTTTTGTTGCGACCCCCACTTGCCGTCGCAAAAAGCCATTTTACCGTCGCAAAAACCTTTTGAGACAGCGTTTGGGGTATTTGCGACGGCGTTTTGCCGTCGAAAAAAATAATTTTTTTTGTAGTGTATTTGAAAGACTATAGAAAGGGATCCAATTAGGGTAATTATTCAGTAGATGCCGAACACCATGTTTCAAATCATGTACTAAAGTTTTTTACAGGTAAAATATGTTGATTAATTTTTGTTAAGAAACTAAGGAAAAAAGATTATTCATTTAATTTGTATTATGGTTTTTTATTTGCTAAGAATTTCATGTAACCAAATGATATTTTAAGAGTATCTAATAATTTTCCGTCAAACTTTAGTGCCCAACTACATTTTTAAAGCATGTCTCCTAATTTATTTATTTTTTTTGGGTAATTAAGAGTACATTGTATAATAGTAAGTCGGATTAGTTGTAGGGGTAAGTAAAATTTTAATTTTTATTGGTAGTTTCTTCATATTTTATAGTAAATTTGATCGCATTATGCAATAAGTAAATCAGTTTCAATGCTAAGTACTTTCCAATTTTCCACTCGAAAACACCAAAAACTACCTCAGTTTTTTATTTTTTATTTTTTTTTAATCTCGTTTTGTTCATTACTACTAAAAGTTTTGAATAAGATCCAATATATATGTGGGGACATAATTTTTGAATGACAACACGTGGCCGAAGTGTCACCGAAGTGCCAGCCGAGGTGCCACGTGTCCTGGTTGTCACGACCCAAACCCGGCCCTATGGGTTTAGCACCGTAACTGGCCAGTAATCCGAGATTACCGAAGGCCTGCTGAACAGTAATACAGTTAAACAGAGTACAGGGCCTGGCGGAAGCCAATACAGTAAGTAACTAGTGTCCATTGAGCTGTGAAAATCTGTATGCCAAAAATATTTTTCATGCATTCATACAGTTCAGAACAATACGGTCTATATACAGTCTATACAATCATATACAAACATTCAGTACGGGGACCTAATCCCTCGATAACAGTACAGTAAAACAGTAGGCAGTCTATACAGTAGTACAAAACAGTAAGGAGACCGATGGGGGACACAAAAACACCCCAAGCCATAGCATGGCAACTCGGAACCTCGCAGTGAAGCACATAGGCTGGCTTGACAAAACTGGGGACCAACCCACGCTCCTAGCTCCGGTCTGGCTGCTGAGAACCTACATATATATATAAACAGTGAGCTAAAGCCCAGTGAATAACATAACGCGTAAAGAGGTTATGAATGAATGTCCTTACAGTAATGAAAACAGTTCATTAAACAGTATTTCAGTCTTTCAGTATTTCAGTCAATCAGTTATATGTGGTACACCCATTAGCCTATAAACAGTAGGTCCAAAAGGACCGGGTCTTAACAGACCCAACAGTAATGATGGCCATCAATCAGTAAACAGTATGGTTCCACAAGGGAACCAACAGAGATCTCTGTAACAGTAAACAGTAAACAGTAAGTGCTAAGGATGCCACAATACAGTTCACAATACAAGACATACATTCATTCAGTAAGTAATATCAGTTCAATAAACAGTTCAGTTCAGTATTCAAAAGATAACCATTTTGAACATATCTTTACACAATCGTTACTCACAGAGATTGGGCTAATAGCAGCTAGAGCGCGTTTCCTCAGTCGCCAACCCTACACAGTTAACAGATCGAACACACTAAGCTATACAGGGGGGAAGGATAATAACTTAAACCTTAAATGCCTCAGTGTGTTCTACACCTACATCCTCATTAAGATGCCTTAAATACGCCCTAGGAATGCCTAGGATGGAAAGAGGATGCAAAGATGCACTTAGAAAACATTTGCAGAACTTTCAGTGAAATAGAGTCCCGCTCGAGCGCAGGTTTCCCCGCTCGAGCGGACAAGCAAACAAAGGTCCCCGCTCGAGCGGACCAAAAAGTACTGGATAGGTGAAATCTCCGCTCGACGCCCGCTCGAGCGTGTCACCTAGTCCTCCGCTCGAGCGCCCAATACTCCGCTCGAGCGGATTAATGCACAGTGCAAGATGCTGGGAGCTCGATTTCTCCGCTCGAGCGCTACTTCTTTCGCTCGAGCGGACAACAAAAATCTGGAAATCCCATATTTGAGTCCCAAGCTCAAAACCAAGTTCGAAAGCAATATTTTCGATCCTCTTGGGCTATTTTCTGGAAAACTCTTGCAAACTCAATGTACAACAAGTTTCAAAACTCAATTTAAGAAATCAAAGCCCAAGGGTGTTTAATCAAACTCATTTTCAAACCCAAATTTCATGAACATGCATGATCATACTACAAAGTGACATGCATGAGTTTAAATCAAATCAAAGCTTCCATTTCAAGCTCTAATGAGCTCTAAGTTCCAAAAACAAGTTGAAAACATGGACTAAAGTCTAATTATGAACATGCATGTACAATCTTGCCATGGATTCAACTCAAAGTTCATCAATTCAAACATGCATGCATGAATTAAGTTATAATACAACACCATTGAACCAATTCATGTCTTAGCTCTATAATTTGCCATGAATCTAGCAAGAACCAACCTTAAATGCAACAATGAGTGATTGATATTCATACCTAAGTCTTCAATTGAGAGCCTAGGAGATCAATAATGGAGTCAACACTTCAATCCTCTTAAGTTTCAAGCACAAACAAGCAAAATGTGATGAAAATCAATTCTCTTCCTTCTCTCTCTCCCTAAGATCGGTTGAGTACTCAAAATAGGCTGAAGGGAATGTTGTCTCTAAGTGTAATCAAGTCTCAAGAAGGTCCAAGTAGTGGGCCACTAAGTGTGGTAATTTAGTAATTAAGGCAACTCTTGTATTTGGCTCATTTAATCTAATTTAATCATACCTAATCACATTTTAATTAAATATACTATAAAATCACATAAATTCTAATGGTTCCACATCATCAATCAATTTACGGTTCGGCCGCCGATAAGGCCTTCAATTAGCAGTTTAAACATAAAGCATGAACAGATAAATAACCAATCAGACAGATAGAATGCAATTCAATAGATAAACTTATTCAATTTCAGTTTCGATTTCAATCAGTCCATTCAGTACTTCAGTTAATTCAATTATCGGTCATTATCAGTTCAGTTTAGCAGTAACCAGTAGCTAATTCAGTAGTTTATCGGTAATCAGTACGAGGGTTGTTACACTGGTCATGACGCCGAGATTATCTACGAGAACACCGGAATCCGGGATAAGCGGATAAGGGACAAGAGTCCTAGAATGGGAGAAGACTTCAGTTTGGGTAAAGATAAGACTCTTAGAGAGTTTATCCTAATTCTACTGGGAGTCCAAGATTAGCAGTAATCCTAAGTCTAATGAAGCTAGGCTTCTATTGAGACTAGGTTTGTGTTGGCTATAAAAGAGAGGCTTCCCCATGGGTCTAAGGTATATCTTTCGTGCTCTGTCTAGTGAGTTAAGTACTATTAGTTATCTTTGAGAGATATTTTACTGACTTGATCGTCGGAGTGCCCCCGGGTGGACGAACCACCGCCGGAATCTTTTCTTTTCTATGACAGGTCATTCGGGCAATCTATTCTACCGGTGCTCTCCAGCTGAGTACCTGTTTGGTAGTGTGGTCGGAAATTGACTCACACAATTTGGCGCTGTCTGTGGGAAAGAAAATAGAATAGATGGCCAACGACGGACAGAGAGAGAAGGTTGTGGACGACACTCCTACTGGGAGTGGAAGACCTATTGACCTTGACATCGAAGGAGACAACCGCAACGAAGAGACTCGTGATTATCACGAAGGAAAGGACGTCGGCCAAGAGGGCGAAGTACAGAAGAAATTGGATCGAAGTGGGTATTACAACGAGGACGACCTCCAAGTATGGAAAGAAAGATGCCTACGGAGGGATGATGAGGTAAAGGCCATGGTGAACAAATTGGCGGACCTACAAACAGTGGTCAATTTCATGATGCAGAATAACGTCATACAGCCACCGTTCCCACTACAAGATACGCCAATTCCAACGGCAAAGGACGATGCCTAAAAAGAGGGGCAGAAAACAGTCCATACAGTCCCCCAGCACACCAGGATCAAAAAACACTGTCATCGGCTTTCAAGGGAGGTCGGGCGAGGAGAGTTAAGAAAGAAAGAATCGAGAAGGATGCATCGCACCAAGGAAGTCGACCCCAAAGAACATCGGCATGTTCAAGGGTAGGAGTTGTGCTTCGACGTAACCAATGGAGGGAAGTCCAAAAGGACCTATAATGAAACTGGGAGTAGTGCATCGAAAAGGCCAAAGTCAGGAGACAGTCGAGCTCCTGGACGAACCAAAGAGGATCTGGAGGATCACTTACAGAAGAAGCAACAAGATGCCGAGGTAACCTCCCCGGTCAAGCCGAGAACACCGTTCTCGGTAGAATTGGACAAATTCGAAGCCCCAAAGAGGTTTAGCATACCAAGATTCCAGATCTACGACGGTAAGTCGGACCCCAACTTTCACATCGGCTTGTACCTGAACTCAATGGCGTTGTACACCGGGAACGAGCCGTTGCTCTGCAAGGTGTTCCCCTCATCCTTCGAAGAAATTGCATCGGAATGGTTTCACAAGTTGCCGAAAGGAACTGTGAAAACCTAGGAAGGCTTAACCGAGATGTTTGTGGCTAGGTTCGTAACAAACAAGCTACAGCCATTGCGGGTGGACACCCTAATGGCCCTGAAGATCGGCGAGGATGAAAGCCTTAGGGCCTATGCCAAAAGGTATTATGAGGTATTCAACCGAATACCAGGATGGAACCAAGAGGTGGCGGTCGTGTTGTTTAAAAATGGCTTGAAGGATGACTGCCTGCTTCGAAAATCACTGACAAAGACATTGCCGAAAAGCATGGAGGAGCTGATGGCTAGGATAGAAAAGTATGCAAGAGCCGAGGAGGACACGCCGGGGACAAAGGCGTCCAAACAAGAGAAGAGAAATGGTTCGCCGAAGCAAAGCCGAGATAACAATAGATACGAGAAGACAAGAGCTCAGCCCAAGTGAGCAGATCTAGGATTCCAGATTTATGATCCCAAATCCCCGAAAACAAGATCTTGGCTAGATGATTAAGTCCGAGAAGAGAAGAGCTTGGCCTAAGTTAAAGAATTTTTATATAAGGTCCACAAAGGAGTATGTGGAAGCCATGCAGAGGGCAGATCCTTTGCCCATAGAGCAATATCGTAGGGATTCTTTTGGCCTTACATACAAAAGGAAGCTGAAGCCTATGTAAAAAATCATGAAAATGCTTTGAAATCCACCTGCAACGTGCGATAGAACAACAATTCGGCTGGGGCATACCAGCAACAACTTGCTAGGGCTTACAACAAGAAGGTCAGCCCAAGAGAGTTCAAAGTTAGGGACCTCAGCCTGAGAAAGGTTGCCGGCAATGGGGCATAACGGCTGAAGCAATAATAAAGTGCTAGTTTGATTTTTGAAATCTATGTGATAGGACCGACCAGTCCTATGATGATGTTTCTGATTGAAACATGACGAATAACTTAGACTTATTATATGGTAGAGTAGAAACTTTACTTACATATAATAAAGTTGAACTAAGTTGGGTTAACCTGGACTTGTCATATCAGCAAAATCAGACACAAATTGGAGCTAAGTGCCTTAGTAAAGAGACCAAGGTTAATAACCTCGGTCGGTCTTTGTTCGAATCTTACATCGGCGACGAGGTCAAAGCCACGTGCCTAATGAGAACCCAAGTGGAACTTAAGTTTACATTAGGGGGGCAAAAGGCTGAAGAATGATGCTTGGGAGTTAGAATTTCATAAGCTAAGATTGGTTTAAACACTTGTTGAAATTGAAATTTACAAGTTGAAGTTAAACCGAGGTCGTGTTTAACACTTGTTGAAATTGAAATTTACAAGTTGAAGTTAAACCGATGTGTTTAACACTTGTTGAAATTGAAATTTACAAGTTGAAGTTAAACTGAGGACGTGTTTAACACTTGTTGAAATTTTAAGAAAAATTTACAAGTTGAAATTAAACCGAGGACATGTTTAATATTTGTTGAAATTTTAAAAATTTACAAGTTGAAGTTAAACCGAGGTCATGTTTAACACTTGTTGAAATTTTAAGAAAAATTTACAAGTTGAAGTTAAACCGAAATCATGTTTAACATTGCTGAAATTTTAAAAATTTACAAGATTGAAGTTAAACCGAGAACATGTTTAACACTTGTTGAAATTTTAAAAATTTACAAGTTGAAGTTAAACCGATGTCATATTTAACACTTGTTGAAATTTATGAAAAATTTACAAGTTGAAGTTAAACCGAGGTCATGTTTAACACTTGTTGAAATTTTAAAAATTTACAAGATTGAAGTTAAATCGATGACATGTTTAACACTTGTTGAAATTTTAAAAATTTACAAGTTGAAGTTAAACCGAGGTCATAGTTAACACTTGTTGAAATTTATGAAAAATTTACATGTTGAAGTTAAACTGAGGTCGTGTTTAAAACTTGTTGAAATTTTATGAAAAATTTACAAGCTAAGCCAATGGTATGTTAAAAGAAGTATCTACATACTTGTCGAGATTACCATGTTGCCAAGACTTAGAAGATATTTGAAGACAGAAGTCTTGCTAAGAGTGAAGTATCGAGTTGTAAATAAAACTTGTGAAAATATTGTAAAAAATATTTTCAAGTGTTAAGTCGAGGCTGAGATAAACCGATTAGTGGGTACAACCGAGGTGTTACACCCCGAGGAGATTGTACAGTTAAGGCGTATTTTGAAGACATGCAAATTATTTTAAGTATAGAATCATGCAAGAGTAAAAAGAAGACACATACAACTACGTTGAAAGAAGAAATTAAAGAAATCATTCAAAAAAGGAAAGAAGGCACTTCGGCCTAACATTGAAGAATGATTGTTTAGATTACAAAAAGGCCGGTGTGAAGTACACCAATGTCGGACAGTGGTAGTAAGTAAAGAAGTGCAACGAAAGCCTCACTGGAGGGAGATAGTGAAACTGGTTGCAGAAAGCTTCGCAAAAGCAGCAATGGAGGATTTGAGAGAGAAAGTTTGAACAAGAACGAAGATGCAGAAGTGAAAAGACGGAGAGAGAGTTGATTTTGATCAAAAGCATGAAATAGCGGCAAAATGGCAATTATGGTGTCTTGGACGACGTACTTGTCAAACGGCACACGCAAAAGTGATGCGACTTGATGGCGCGTATCAGGTACGGTCCAGTAGGGGAAAAATGCGTGGTAAAAACGGTTGAAATACTGTGCGTACCTGTTGGCTTTTTGGCTTTCGAAGGGTATTTTTGTAAATGCGAGCGTGCCAGCAAGGATCAATCAGTCCTTACAGAACTGTTAATTGCCAACCAATTATCAGACGATTGTGTTTTAGTTCTTTCAGCCTCAATAAAGAGGACTTTTACTGGTGGCTTGACTTAGGAGAAATTAAGCAAACTAACAGTTAAATGAAGAGCAATTGAAGTATTTCATTAGAATGAAAACTTACAATGATCCAAACTCAGCCTCGTAGAGGTTTACAGCAACAATCTACTTGAAACTACTCCTATGAATGAAGTGCAGTGCAGGAATTTAAAGTACAGGAATGTAAAGACTGGAAATGTAAAACTGGAAAAGAAAATATGTAAAGTAAGACTGGTTTGTATGATCTGAGTCTGGGCCTTTTTTCTGGGATCTTCCCCGCTATTTATACTTCTCAAGGATGACCATCGAACTGCACTTCAAACCGTCGAACTGCTCCTCCATGATCGCTGATCATGCTGCCTTATAAGTAGTTCCACTACGCCATCACTTGCAGTTAGGCTTCTCTCCTATATTTGAATTTGAATTTGAGTAACCGTTGAAGCCACGTCACCTTGCACCTCTTTATTGATCCAATGCTACTCAGATCACGTGAGAACCAATACTGACTGCCACGTGTACGATCAGAATCGAAGACTTGAATAGTCTTCCTATATTACCCTTATTCTGCCACGTGTTGAATTGTAACTGGCTTGTACAAAATATGAAGCCAACATTACCCCCCGCACTAATATACCCAATACTTGGTGATATTAGTGGATCAAAGCCCTTTTCCCCGTGTTTTTTTAGAACGTGCATGGGGTCTATATTCTGGAAACACAACTGTCACTTATTGATGATCATTTGCATTAATTCTCTTTCAATCTTTTGAACACCCCAATACCTTAGCACTCGTACAGACTGATACTTCTTTTATGGCCAAATCAACTTTCTCCTCCACTGATCGAGCACACGAAGAGTCATATGATGATGCTGTTCCTCCTCGAAAGAATTTTCATGCATTAATTAGCCACCTTTATCCACATTTCCATATTCAGGTCATGGATGCCTTTGCAAATTATCGACCTTTGGATTACGAACACATTGCCCTTAATCTTTCGATTCAAAAACTTGCGAATATAGATACAAGAAGTTCTTCCTCTGACTCACCCTTGTGCTTCGAACAAACTGCTCCCAAACCTTTGATTCGGAAAGTTGCAAATATGGACTTGGGAAACTCTTCTTCACAAACCTCTGCATAGGATAAAGCTGCAACTTCTTCCTCTTCTGGGGTTTCTGACTGGACAAGCTGGTCAACACCTGAGACCTGTGATTTAAGGGAACGAATCAACCATCATTTTGTTGAGTTCACTGACCCTTTAGAATTTCCTTCCTATGCTCGAAGTTCAGTGGTCTACCCCTACGGGCCCATTGACCATCGACGTAATTTGGAGGCGAATCTGCTTGTAGCATGGTACACATCTTCCATGCCTACAAGGATAGTGCACGCCGCCCGACGCCCAGAAGAGGCACAAGGGTACAATCCATCATTCTTAGCTCAGAAGGCGAAGATTTGTTCTTCTGACTGACTTGATTATATTAATGCCTTTGTTCCTTCTACCTCTGCTCCACTCCCTGAAATGGAAGCATCCACGTCTTCTCCTTTGCCAAATCCTTGCTGGATAGAGAGACTAAGGTTTGCCCTCTCTATGGACAAGGTCTTTTCACCTTACAAACCTCCGCCTTTCCCCACTCCAGCTGAGCGAAAACAAGCTCAACTTCTGCTTGCGGCTTTCTCTCACTTGCCCTTCAATGTCCTTGAGGATGAAGTCTCTCTCAAGAACCTTCGATGGGCTTGTGACATTTTGACTCGAGGTCATGTCCTCAATCCCCTTGCCCAAGCAGAGCTTCACATGTTTTTGGACCAACTTCCGTTGCTCCTCCACTGGCATCGAACCTCCATGGCCACCACACAATCCTTAGACCAACTCTCGTCCCTTCGAATTCATGCCCAGTACGAAGCAGAGAACTTCATTGAAGAATTCGATGATTTCAAGAATAAAGATTCTACGTACTGGGATGACTTGGATATAGACGAATTGGAACAAAGATTGAGAGAAGTGGCTTTCGAAATAAAGGCTGAAGAGCTCTACTACGAAGTGAGAGCACATCAACTCATGTAGCCGATGTTAGAAGAAATAAAGGATAGAATAAAGAAAGAACAGAAATTCATTAATCATAGTTGGACTAAATTTCATGATCTTGTTATTTATTTCATTCCCTACTTTTATGAACTTGAGTTTGTACCCAAATAGGGCCATTCGATGTAATTGTTTTTTGTTTTAATACAACTAAGACTTTTCCTTTGTTTGGCATTATCTCCGTTTGTTTTTAAAAGCAAATTCAGGACTTCGAACTGAACAATCTCATCCTTCGAACCTGGACTCAATTGTTTTAAATGAAACACTACAAAGAACCAATTATGAACTTTTCCAATTTATGGAATAAAGTTGACAATTTTGGCTATTTTTCAATTAGAATCAGTGCTTCGAATCTAACAATCTCATACTTAAAGCTTGCTTCAACCATAACCAACATCTGATCATGGTTAGTATGATCAATTAGTTTTAAATTGACCATCTTTTGCCTCGAACAACAGTTCATGCTGTTTTTAGTTCAACAGACAACCCCCCCTTTTTTTTATATATAAACCAACCATTGGTTTTGATGTTTCGAACTCCAATTCCCATCCTTAAGGAGTCTCAAGTCTTGCTTCGAAGGACATTACTTTCATTAAGAAACCTAAAATAGGTCTTTAAATCCTTTGAAGTAAAACAAATACTTGAGTATTCTTACATTTTTAAGTACGGAAATGTGCTTCGAAGCCGACTTCTTTGTTTCGAAGCCGTTGTTTTTTGGCTTTTGGCGCCAAAATCTAGTTTCGAAGCCAAATATTTTACTTCGAAGCTAGCCTCAGCATCTGGGCTGTGTTTTTCCCTCCAAATACTATCAATATTTGAAGGAAACTCTTCGTGTTCGTACTTTTAGTGCTTAACGAACCAAGCGTTACATATCCCCCAAACACAAAGGCTTTTGAAACTCTTTTATTTCGTGTTCTGAAATCATTTGCTCGCTCAACACACAAACCCTTTTACCTCTGCCGATCTTCCACTTCCCTCTACTTCGTTTCTCAGCTTCACCTTCTGAAAAAGCGTACTATCAATGGTTTCTTCTTCGGTGCCAGTCGTAGAGCGTGCGAGCCCATCTGTAGCCCTGAAGAGGATCATTGATACAGAATGTGAGAAGTACAAAGCTGGGGAGAAAAGCGCTATCGATGGACGAATCTTCGTCCCTCGTCGCAATGTGCAGCAAGACTACGTGCTTGGGCCCATATTCAAGGAGATCCTTACTGAGCTTCCAGCCCTATATCCTCGTTTGAAAAACCAATGTCTTCTTTACGAAGGTGGTCTTGACTGGAGGAACTGAAGGATAAACCGCTCCCACCGATGTTGGCCCACGGTGAGACCGGAGTGGCAAGAATGGTATGACCGGGTTGTCCCCGCTAGAACTCTGGACCTTCAAGAGCTCTGCCTTCTCGATGCTCTCCGACTATCCAGGGTAACTATCTTAGAGGACCCTTTCCTAATTCCTGCTGCCTTGTGTTTTTGGAATCCTATCTTTAATTTCTTTCAATTTAGATGTGGGATGTTGGCCCTTACTGTTCTTGACATTTGCCATCTACGAGGATTATCCCCCATTGGTACCCCCTTTGGACCAGATTACCCTGACCCAGCAGTTCCTTTCTCCCTCCCTTCTCTTAACTCATCCTATAGTGATTTTGCTAAGGCTGAGAATAAAAGGGAGGGCCTTGTGACTGATAGGGAATTCTTTTCTTTCTTATTGTATTGGCTTTGCAAATTCCTCTTCTGCACCTCCTCTCAGAGAATCATGCCTGAATTTGCCCCTCTTGCCAAAGCCCTTGTTTTACAGAAAAAGGTGGCCTTAGCCCCATATGTTCTAGGCCATGTATATAGAGTGTGTTCCATCTTCTGTGAGAAACCCTTAGATGCTAACCAAGGGGGGCCATTCTGGATCCTTCAGCTTTGGCTTTTTGCCTATTTCACCGAGTTACAATCCAAATGCCTTAAATTTTCTGAGCCAAACCCTCTTACTCATGGCATAAGGCTGACCAATGCTTCACTTTATCCCTCCACTTTTGCTTTTTACTTCTCTTTCTTCCACCAACTTCCAGCTTCCCTTCCTACTTTCCGTTTCCGTCCCTTCGAACCCACCATTGGTCCATCTTGGTTGAGGAATTTCCTAAGTGACAAGTCCTGCGCCTCACCTGCTCACAAAGATATATGGGCTTCCATTTTGATCCTTAGAGAGTTATTTATTGGGACCTTGAACCCCAGAGCCTACAAATGCATAGCTGAGCCGTATTGTCTTGCTCAATTTGCTAGACAGTTTGGCTTCACACAAGGGATCCCAATACCTCTCTGTAGCAATACCAATCTAAGTCTCACTAAGAGGGATCTGAAAGTTCGGAGGTCCAGGCTAGAAGAGGCAACTTCCAAATTTATAGATGACTTGGTCAATTTCGAGTATACCCCTTTCCTTCATCAGGGTACCTTGTTGAAGAGGTACCAGAACTGGTGGGTGACCAACATGGAAGTATACTTGGCTATTTCTCCTCAGAACCTGCTAATGGTATTGGATCTGCCCAAGCCCAAAGGAGCTGGAACTGTTACTTCTTCCACTGTTTTAGTTGCAGTGCCTGCGTCCACTCCTGTTGCCTCAACTCCTCCTAGAGTCACTCGGGCTGCTTCGAAGAAAGGTATACACCTTTGTTTCTTTTCCTTTGACCTTCTCTATAATGGTTGTAGTTTTATCCTTAGTTCTTCTTTTGTGAAGGTAGCCCACAACAAAAGAAAAGGAGATTGCTTGAGCTTGAAAAGAAAACAGCTGAGGTGCAAGCAGAAGAAGAAGAAGAAACAGATCAAGAGCATGAGTCGCCCTTAATAAGAAGGAAAAGAGTGATCGTCCCTACTTCTGACTTAGTCCAAGATGAGACAACTGCCAGAGAGGTAGAAGAGGAGTTCATCTCTACAGAATCTAGATCCCAGATTGAAGAAGTTGAGAAGGAAATTGAGAAGGAGCAGACAATACCAATACAGAGAAGAAAGAAAAGAAAGATGACTGTCTCTCATTCTGATTTCACAGAAGACTCTGATTCCGAGACAATTGCCAAGGCAATAGAAAAGAGAAAGAGAATGACTGCTTCTACTACTAATTTGGTTGAAGATACCATCCATGAGGCAACCGCCAAGGCAGTAGAACAAGAACATTCTAAGGCCATAATTGTCTTCGAGAGAGCTGAGAAGAGACGGCAACAACAATTTCTGAAAGATAAAGCTGCTGCTGCTGATGCATTACAAAGGGAAACTGCAAGAAGGCAACAAAGTGCCAAACATTACTCCCTTCGTAGCTCTCCCATCGCTGCCAACATTTCTGAAATAAGTAATTTCTTTCATGCTTCTACTGTTTTTCCTTATCAAATTTTGACATTGAAGCTTGACATTACGTTTTTTCCTTTTTGCAGCAACAACTACTGAGGCTATACTTCCAATGAGGACTCCTTCAATTTCAGTTGAAGTTGATCAAATGCAAAATGTAAGGGCTATTCAGATATTACTCTCACTTCCAAGGCCTGCATTTGATGTACCTTCTTTGAGTCCTAGCATTCCTGTTTCTTCTGGTCTGACTCCATATCTTCCCTATCTGACCTTTGACCTGTCTCAATTTACTTCTCATTCGAGCCCTGCTCTTCCTTCTCCTTCTAAGGAAATTTCAACCATTACCTCTTCTTCGAAGGTATCTGATTCCCCAATTGAGGGTGCTGGTAGTTCTCCAACTCATAGTTCATTACCTCTGCCTACTTCCAGCCCCTCTTCACTTGATTCATTGGTGGCTAAGACCATAGAGATTGTCAAAGATGCTCCATCCATTTCTCCTATCCCTATGCAGTCCTTTATGCCTTCCACCACAACTCTCTCTGCACCCCTCATGTCTACGGATGAGGTAGACATCTTCGAAGCCAGGCTAGCCAGTCTCTTCGATGTGCCCTCTACCTCTCCAATAACCAATTTTGAAACTGAGCCATTAGTTTTGCCCGACTCCTTGCTACAAATTCTTGAAAGCTCTCCTTTCTCCAGCAGCAAGCCTTCTGCACCTCTGATGGGTTTAGACACCTGCCTAGAACTGTTAATCTCCTTTTCGAGGCTCCCCTTCGAGGCTTTGCAAAGGCCTATAATAAGAGATGGGTTCCTCCAGTGCTGCAAAGTTGCTGAACAGTCAGGCATGGATGTCTCAAGTCACTTATCCCAGGCAGCAGCTACTATCGACTTATATATCAACATTTGCCATGCTGCCAAAGCTGCAAAGGAGAAATTGGCTAGAGACCAGAGTTTTGTTTCCCAAGTACATACTGAAGTCTCAGAGCTCAAGGAACAACACTCCTCTGCCTCTCACTTTCGAGTTCAGCTACTGGAGAAGAAAGCTCAACTTGAAGAGGAGCTATCTGCAGTGAACCAGGCCTTAGTCCGAACTGATACCAAACTGCAAATCACCAACCAAGGACTGGCCGATCGGAAAGAAGAAATGGCTGCAGCTATTCAACTATTTTCATCACTTAGCAATAGGGAATTTGTTGTAAAAGAACAATTAAGACATTGTAATGATTTTTGGGCCAATTTGTGGCAAAATGTACTTAACTCTTTATGAAAAACAAATCCTTGTCTCTCATCAGAGTAGTCTTGTGTTCTTATACTTGGTGTTTATTTTATTCCTTGTGTTTCCCAAATGGTTGGAAAATAAGGCTTCAAATATCTGCCATTAATCTTTTTGGGATGTACATAATCATTCAAATTTCTCAAATGGTATACTCCAAAAGGCAGAACTTTATGAATTTGATATGGTCCTTCCCAGTTAGGTGACCACTTGCCAAACTTATGGCTTTTAATTCCTATTGGGAGTATTGTCTTTCATACCAAATCACCTTCATCAAAGCCAATGTGTTTGACTTTCTTATTATAATTCTTGGCTGCTTTCTTCTTTTGGAAAAGAATGCTATTTAATGCCAGAACTCTAACTTCATCTATGCTTTCTAACTCCAAGCACATACTTTGATGGTATCGCTCAGGATCTAACTGATCTTGGTATCTTACCCTCAAAGATTTAACATTGATCTCCACAGGTAACACTGCATCATGCCCATATACTAAGGCATAAGGGATGACTCCTGTGCTTGACCTTGGGGAAGTTCTGTAAGCCCACAACACATCTAACAATAAGTTATGCCAATCCCTGGGATTGTCCTCCACAACCTTTTGTATTCCTTTTTTCAAGGACTTATTGGATGATTCAGCTTGACCATTGGCTTGTGCATAATATGGGGTGGAATTAACGAGACTAATTCCAAATTCTGCCACAAAGGACTTCACCATCTTCCCATCGAACACCGTCCCATTATCCACAGTTATAGTTTGTGGGATGCCAAATCTATGGATTAGATCCTTAATAAATCTAATAACCTCAGTCTGGTCTACAGCCTTGTATGGCTTAGCTTCGACCCACTTAGTGAAGTAATCAGTGGCCACTAGAATGAAACAATGATGCTTCGAAGAAGGTGGGTGTATTTTCCCCACCATATCCATGGCCCATCCTCTGAATGGCCAAGGCTTCCCTACTGCATGTAGGTCAGTTATGGGCACATGCCTTATTGTGCCATGCTTTTGGCATGCCTGGTAACCCTTTGCATACTCTATGCAGTCTTTAAGGATAATTGGCCAATAGTAGGAATGCCTTCGAAGCAACCATCTCATCTTCACACCAGGCTGATGAGCACCACAAATGCCTTCATGAACCTCAACCATAGCTGTTAATGCTTCTTTTGGGCCTAAACATTCCAGCAATAAGCCATCTCTCCTCCTTTTGTAGAGAGCATTACCATATATCATATATTGCATAGACTGCAATTTAATTTTCCTGCTGGCCTTCGAAGATGGACCAGCCAAGTACTGCATTATTGGATGCCTCCAATCTTATTCTTGTAAGTCATTATGATTGACTTCCAAGACCACATTCCTTTTATTCAAAGGTGGTATCAATTTCTGATATGTTGTTTGGTTTATGTTCCTTTGGGCATTATCCCTTCTTTTGAAGTTCGAAGCTTTTTGAGCCATATCGTTAGCTCTATTATTCAAGAATCTTGGAACATGAGTCACATTTGCTATTTGAAATTGAGAAAGCAGATGTAATGCAACAATATCGTAAGGTAAAATGCTTATGCTTTGACACTTAAAACTCCCTTTCACTTGGTTAACCACCAATTGAGAATCTCCAAATATGTCAACTGCATGAACTTGTAATCCAATAAGAATTTCTAGTCCCACTATTAAGGCTTCATATTCAGCTTGGTTATTAGAACAGGTAACTTCATCCACTCTGAAACCATGTGTGGTCTCTACCCTTTGTGGAGACCTAATCACAATACTAATTCCAGTTAAGCCATTGGCTTTCGACCCATCGAACCACATCTGTCATGGCTCAACACTAGCCATACCAAGTTCCATTATCTCTTGGCTCTCTGTCTAAGATGAATGGTCTGCCAGAAAATTGGCTAAAACTTGCCCTTTTACTGCCCTTTGAGGGACATATTCTAGATGAAATTTTGATAAGGCTAGTATCCACTTGCCAATTCTTCCCCTCAACATAGGTCTAGATAACATGTACTTAACCAAATCTGTTGTTGCAATTACCAAGACAGTTGTAGGTAAAAGATAATATCTTAATTTCATTGCAGCAAAATACAAAGCAAGACACAACTTTTCAACAGCTGAATATTTATATTCACAAGAATTTAAAAACCTACTAAGGTAATAAACAGCTTGCTCCTTACCTTCTTCATCATCTTGGGCCAAGAAAGCTCCCAACGAATCTTCTGCTGCAGCTATGTACAACTTCAAGGGCTTATCACCCTTTGGTGGCATCAGCATTGGAGGGTTGGCCAAGTAGGCTTTGATACTTTCGAAAGCAATTTGATGCTCTGCTGTCCACACAAATTCCTCTTCATCTTTCTGCCTTAACAAGGAAGAAAATACTTTAGTTTTCCCTGCAGTGTTAGAAATGAACCTTCGAAGAAAGTTAACCTGTCCAAGGAACCTTTGTAATTCTTTCTTACTTGATGAAGGCCTGGCTTCAATGATGGCTTTAGCTTTATTCTGATCAATCTGTATTCCTTTCTTGTGCACTACATAACCCAAGAAGTTTCCAGATGACATATCAAAAGCACACTTAAGGGGAATGAGTTTTAACTTGAACCTCCTCATTCTTTCAAAAGCTGCTTCTAAATGAAATAGATGCTCCTCCATGGACTGGGATTTCACTATAATGTCATCAATATAACACTCTAAATACCCTCCAATGAGGTCATGAAAGATAGTGTTCATAGCCCTCTGATATGTAGCTCCAGCATTCTTCAGGCCAAATGGCATTTTAACCCATTCGAAAGTGCCTATATTTCCAGGACATCTGAATGCTGTCTTGTGGACATCCTCCTCTGCAATGCAGATCTGGTTATAACCAGAGTGCCCATCCATCATTGATAAAACTTGATGCCCTGCTGAACTGTCTACCAACAGATCCACTATAGGCATAGGGTACTCATCTTTTGGAGTTGCTAAATTCAAGTTTCTGAAATCAATGCATACCCTCATTTTACTGTTCTTCTTAACCACAGGCACAATATTAGATAGCCATTCCACATACCTGGCTGTCCTAATAAAGCCTGCTTTGAGTAGTCTAAGAATCTCCTCCTTGACTTTCTGAATCACTTCTGGACTCATTCTTCTTGGTTTTTGCTTGTATGGCTTGAAGTTAAGTTTCATAGGGAGCCTATGTTCCACTAATGACCTATCCAATCCTGGTAGTTCATTATAAGACCATGCAAAGCAATCTTTATATTTCTTTAGAACAACCAACAACTGGTCCATGTCCAAAACATTCAGACAAGCACTTATGTAGGTGGGCTGCTGTATAGAATCTTCCCCTAAATTTACTTTTTCTAAGGGGTCTTGTGTCTGAGAACTTACTGATGCTTCTTCTTTGATTTCTTCTATCTTTGAAGCAATCTCCCTGCTTTGTTCTACTCCCAGGTTCTTTAATTCAACATCTTTGCCCTCCTCCTCATAGACAAAGTCTGTCCATAAGGCTTCCTCTTCCTGTATCTCCTGGACTTTTGTTTCAATGTCCAATGCACAGTATTTATCAAGGGTCAAAACTTTGACCTGTTGCTACTTCTGTTTGCAGCCAATTATCATGGCTTCTCTCTCTTGCTCCTGTACTTTCTGGACTATTGATTTTACATCCAATGTTGAGAATTTAATTAGAGCCAAAGACTTGGCTTCTTGTGTTTCATTTCTTTGCCTACAACCAGGCATCATTGTCATCCTTAACGACAACCTCCTCATCAGCACTCTTCTGGACTAAGTGCTTCAGGTGTGTCACTTCCTCATCAGCCGTCACTTTGGCTGAGCCATCAAGTTTCCTCAGTATACTGAGTGGTGTCACTCCCTCAATATACAGTTTGGCCTCTGCGAAGTCTGCACAAGCTATGAAAGGTTGAGGATCTGCATCAATTTCCTCTGTCTCTCCATTGCCTAAGGCCATCATAATTTTCTGATGCAAAGAGGAAGGCACACATTTGTTAGTGTGAATCCAATCTCTCCCAAGTAAAGCATTGTATTTTGCATTACTGTCGATTATGAAGAATGCTGTCATGCAATCCCCGATTCCCACACTCAGGTTGATGGGTAGAATTCCCTAAGCCATCTGTTTGTCTCCAGCAAAGCCAGCGATGGTTGTGCTGGTTGGGATTAACCTAGGATTCTTTTTCCCTAGTTTCTTGAAAGAAGATTTTGGTAGTAAATTCACTGCTGCCCCATTATCTATCAGGACTCGGTTCAATTGTATCCCATCGAAGAAAGCCTTGATGTACAAAGGCTTGACATGTTGTGTCATAGAATTCGAGGGATACTCAAAAGGATATGAGAGGTTAATGCTCACCTCTTCTTCACTCTCATATTCAGTTTCCATTGGGGTAGCCATTCCAGAATCATCTTGTACCATACTCACTTGTGAGTCTTCACTAGAGATAGGAATATGATCAATTTCTTGACCATCTTGGTCCTCATCTCTAGCTTGGAACTCATGAGGCAGTATGTGTACCATATTGACTGATACTAGAGGAAATGAACCAAATTGGATGGCTGGCTGTGCCTGTTTCTCCTCTTGGCCACCTTGTTCAGTTACTTCAGAAGCATCCTCCATGCTGCACTCTGGCACTTCGTTGTTAACTGATTCCTTCGAAGGATCTTTCTCAACTGGTTTTTCAACCAAAAATGTTTGCTTAGCCATGAAGGCTTCGAACATTTCTTCCAATTTCTTTTTCTGTCTCGCTACCACTCTCCATCAGAGCTTTCTCCAATCCTGCTAAGCTAGATTTCTCTTTGGCTTTTAGTTCAGAATGAACCTTGGCCAACTGTTCTCTGCTGCAACCCACCTTGCTTTGTAGAGTTGTCTTTGGAGTATGGTCTAACTTTGGAGTCTTCTTTCCTTCTGTCTGGACCAATGAAGAGCTCTCTCCATTTTGTTTCATATCTTTCTAGTACTGAGTGTACCTGCGCTGAATCTTTCTCCTTTGTGATCTCGAAATGACTGGGACCATATCTGGTTCCTTCATTTTTGGGTGTTTAAGCAATACCCAATTGTTCGGAGCCACCAAAGGAGGTTTAACCATCCTTCCTTGGTTTCCAACATCTCTCTGAGTGGGCACTTCCCTAGGTTTGTTCTGCATCACAAACCAATCCGGAACTCCAAGTACCCACGAACTTACTGACTCAGATGTTGAACTGCTTCTTTCTACCTTCGAAGCCATCTTCGAAGCTGGCTGTGAGGGCACTTGCTTGGTCCTGACCTCATGTTTCGAGCCTGATTCAGGCCTTTGATAAAGGTGGCCACTTTCTGTCCTGCGTGAGGTTGGTCTAGGGGGCCAATCTCTGGCTTTGATCCCATAACCTGAACTCTTCTCCAGTCTTCTTTCAGAATGACTGCTCTCCATTCTGTAATAGTTAGGTGGCCTAGACTCATACAAGGGCCTCTTGCCTTTAGCATGCATTCTATCGACTGCTGGTTCAACTACCAATGGCTGCTGCCTTACACTAGCCGGATACGGCCTTTTGTTATAAGCATTGGTTAGTTTAGGGCGTCTCTACACATCCCTATAGCATTGTTTCCCATCAATTGAAAGCCCCTTCAACCATTTATAACTCAGTCTGTACCTGGGACACATCCTTTGCATTACTGCTGCCTCTAAGGAATCATCATCCAGTGATTCTTCATCAGAGTGTTCCCTCTGGTGTGAGAAACCTTGTCCAATAACTGGCAGATTTCTGGTGTCCTTTTTGATGGTTGTCTGGTTAGCAACATGCATCTGCACATTGACTTCTTCCAATTCTGTAAAGGACAAGTTCTGGAAGTCTGACATAATAACATTGGCTGCCACTTCTCCAACTTTTGGAAATGGATTACTGTCGATCCCCATGGCCTTTTCTGCTTTGGCTGGGAATTTCAAACTTCCTTTCTGAATTTGTTCTTGGATCCTGTCTCGAAAAACAATGCAGTTTTTAGTCGAATAAGACCAAGAGTTATGTCATTTACAATATACTTTTCCCTTAAGTTCATCTGGAGATGGCAGTTTCACTCCTTTAGGTAACTTAAGGAAGTTGGCCGCAAGCAAATGATCAAAAATGTCATTTGCCTTTGTTAAATCGAAAGAGTACTTTCTGTGAAGGTCTTTCTTTTTAAACTGCTGGTCAATTGTTGTATCCTTATGAATTAATGCCTCACAGATCACAGGTTCTTTGCCCACAATCTTTGCTGCATCGATCTCATAATTAGGATCTCTATAATATGTCTTGTACGATGCATTATTTCGATCTTGTTCCGCCTCTAGTAATGCTTCATACCTAGACACCTTATAGGTTAGTTCCACCAAATCTCTGAATTCAGTTGAGTTAAACTTCTTTCGAAGCCTGAACTCTAAGCCATTTTGAGCCAATCTTACGAATTCTGGCTCTGGCAAGATGACTCTACATTTATTTCGAGCCCTTTTAAATCTAGCAATAAACTGAGTAGCCTTTTCTTCAGGCCTTTGACTTAATCTTGCCAAGTCTGCCATGGAAACCTCTGGCTCCGATTGGAAGAATTGGGCATGAAATGCCTCTTCCATTTGTTGCCAAGTTTGAATGGAGCCAGGTGTAAGGTTGATGTACCATACAAATGCTCCCCCAGTTAGAGAATTTGGGAATAATCTTAGTTTCATATAGTCATGATTAGTAAATTCACCGCATTGAGCAGTAAACCTAGCAATATGCTCTACTGTTGATTGGTTTCCACTCCCATAGAAAAAGGTAAAATCTGGTATCCTGAACCTCCTTGGGTATTCATGTACCCTATCTACCCATTCTGGGTATGGTTTTCTGTATCCAGGAGTCTGGACCCCCCGAGCCATCGGTCCACACATCTCTCTAACAATATCAGCAATTTGGTCCTTAGGGACCATATTTTATGCCTGCTAAACCACTACTGGAGGGACAAACACAGGATTTGGTAGACAAACTTGTGCTTGTGGTCCTCTTGGTCCATAAGGTGGTACATTTGGGACTGGTTGTCCCTGTGGTGCAGGTTGCTGTTGGGCGTGTGGGTAACCCCTTTGAGCCTGTCCTGCGAAAGGTGCTGGAACAGGTGTTGTGTCTCTTCCATTTGCAGGCAAACCTTCCAACCCCCCGGGTATAAATTCGAATAAGGGATTAGTGAACCCCCTTGTACCAGGTATGGCTTTGAACATGGGATTTGTGACCATTCTTATGCCAGTTTCTTGTACTGGGCTAGATCCACCAATTTGTATGGTTTCATTGAGGCATTTTGACCTGCTATAGGCCTCGAAATGGGTTCATACCAAGACTGAGGTGATGGTCTTTCATAGTTCTGATTACTACTTTGACCATTAGAATGTTCATTAACTTGCATAGGCTGTTTATCTCTAGCCAATCTTTGTTGAGGGACATTTAAAACTTCCTCGATATGTCTTGTATTTGTTGGTTGGTGGTTATTCATTCGATCCAAAAAGGATGTTGCCCACCTTTCCATTGTGTTCATTAATTGTTATCCCATGGCATCTACTAGGCCATCCCATGGATTTCTTGGATGAGTAAATGGAACAGTGGATGGTCCAATTCCTTGGTTTCGTCCAATACTATGAACATGTGGTTCTTGTCCTGAAGTACTGGTCTATTCGACCATAAGTTCTGATAATATGGAAGTTTCCACAGGATGTGTTACCACATTATCCTCTGGATTAGGTATTTCTACCTCTCCTTCTACGTCTTCTTCTAAGCGTTCATTTTCTCCTTGTCTTCTTCGTCTAGCCATTTCAATTTGTCCCACCGAGCGTGCTAAAAATATATGTTGGCTTTTTGGCATTCGAAGGGTATTTTTGTAAATGCGAGCGTGCCAGCAAGGATCAATCAGTCCTTACAGAAATGTTAATTGCCAACCAATTATCAGACGATTGTGTTTTAGTTCTTTCAGCCTCAATGAAGAGGACTTTTACTGGTGGCTTGACTTAGGAGAAATTAAGCAGAATAACAGTTAAATGAAGAGCAATTGAAGTATTTCATTAGAATGAAAACTTACAATGATCCAAACTCAGCCTCGTAGAGGTTTACAGCAACAATCTACTTGAAACTACTCTTATGAATGAAGTGCAGTGCAGGAATTTAAAGTACAGGAATGTAAAGACTGGAAATGTAAAACTGGAAAAGAAAATATGTAAAGTAAGACTGGTTTGTATGATCTGAGTCTGGGCCTTTTTTCTGGGGTCTTCCCCGCTATTTATACTTCTCAAGGATGACCATCGAACTACACTTCAAATCGTCGAACTGCTCCTCCATGATCGCTGATCATGCTGCCTTATAAGTAGTTCCACTGCGCCATCACTTGCAGTTAGGCTTCTCTCCTATATTTGAATTTGAATCTGAGTAACCGTTGAAGCCACGTCACCTTGCACCTCTTTATTGATCCAATGCTACTCAGATCACGTGAGAACCAATACTAACTGCCACATGTACGATCAGAATCGAAGACTTGAATAGTTTTCCTATATTACCCTTATTCTGCCACGTGTTGAATTGTAACTGGCTTGTACAAAATATGAAGCCAACAGTACCAGCTCATACGCGTGCTGGAACTCTTGGAGTTCTTGATTCAATGAAGCAAATACCTTGGCTAGGAGGACGGTTTTGGCTAGAAACGTGAACGAACTTAGTCGTTGGTTCTAAAGCATTGATGAAAGCAGACTATAGGTCTTGATCATATTGAGCCGACGAGTTATGACTTCGGTAATAGATGATAAAACGAGCTTAGCTGACGTGCTAAATGGAAGAAATGATATAGGTTCCATCACCTCAGGATGCCGAGGTAATAGAACCTAGGAGGCAGTTGTGGGGACATAATTTTTTAATGACAACACGTGGCCGAAGTGTCACCGAAGTGCCAGCCGAGGTGCCACGTGTCCTGGTCATGACGCCGAGATCATCTCGGCTAGGCCGAGGTTATCTGCGAGAATACCGGAATCTGGGATAAGCGGATAAGGGACAAGAGTCCTAGAATGGGAGAAGACTTCAGTTTGGGTAAAGATAAGACTCTTAGAGAGTTTATCCTAATCCTACTCGGAGTCCAAGATTAGCAGTAATCCTAAGTCCAATGAAGCTAGGCTTCTATTGGGACTAGGTTTGTGTTGGCTATAAAAGAGAGGCTCCCCATGGGTCTAAGATATGTCTTTCATGCTTTGTCTAGTGAATTAAGCACTATTGGTTATCTTTGAGAGATATTTTACTAACTTGATCGTCGGAGTGCCCCCAGGTGGACGAACCACCGCTGGAATCTTTTCTTTTCTGTGACAAGTCGTTCGGGCAATCTATTCTGCTGGTGCTCTCCAGTTGAGTACCTATTTGGCAGTGTAGTCGGAAATTGACTCACACAATATATATATATAGGGCTAAAATTGGTGGATTATTTTATTTTATTTTATATCTTCTTCTAACTCTTTTAATTAAAATTTCAATATGACAACAACCAAAAAAATGGGCAACAAAAAATAAATTAAGAATCGATCCCAAAAGACAATATAGTTTATTGGCTGTTTTGGTCTTCTATTTTCTTTATCGAATGATTTTTTACACGTATATAATATATATATATATATATATGTTGGTGAGGATCAAGTTGTCCTTAGTTGGATTGTGGATCAATTGAGGTCTTGAATTTAGTACAACTACCAAATTGAAAAAATATCTATCTATCTATCTATCTATCTTTTATATTCTATCTATTTATATTATCATTAAGTGAAAGTTTCAATTGATGTAGTAAAACATTTGCTCTCTTCTATCTATCTTTTATTTATACTATTATTAAGTGAAAGTTTCAATTGATGTAGTGAAACTTTTGCTCTCCTCATGCTATGTGACAGTATTTTCTATTTTTTTTTTTTTAAAAAAAGTTACACAAAGAGGTGGCAAAGCTTGAACTTTTGACCATGAGTTTAAGGTATCACTTAAACTAACTACACATTATGATATTAATTTCATCATTATTTTGTTTTGTTCTTATTTAATTAAATTGCATACACATCATATGTGCCACCCACTAGTATTTATATAAACAAATGAATTGGTTGGAGTGGACCTGATAGGCCTAACCCGTTCGTCCAAGGTCTCGAGTTCTATTTTGAGAAGTAAGTTAAAAATTAATTTTTTATTTATTTATTTATTTTTATTAAAAAAAGGTACAAAAAAGTTGAGAGGAGACGTGACCGAAAAAAATCAAAAAACCAAAAAATCGGTTTTTAACTAACTTTCCACAATAGAAGGTGAAAAGTTCAACTCTCTCCATTTATGTGCAACTATTATTGTAAAAGTTTAAAATAATGCTATATATAAACGAGTTTATGACTAAATTTTTTTACCACTAGACACAAAGGTAATGAGGCCTCTATTATTTAGGGTGGTTGTCATGTCGTGTTGAGTCTTATTCATGTTCGTGTTGTGTTATCTTGGATTCGTGTCAGAATTATCTCAACACTAATCCAGCCCATTTATTATTTCATGTTATTGTGTCATGTCATGTTCGGTCCATGTTCAATTCGTGTTGTGTTAACGCGTCATATCAAAAAAATTCATTATTAACTAGAAATATCAAATGTATGAAAAAAAAATTGAAAATTTATTCACAAGTTAAATTTAATGAAACTAATCTCTATTAAATGAAATTATTTATAAAATTACTTGATTTCAACTTAATTTTATTTTCTTAATTTATAAAAATTATATTTTATTATTATATTTTTTATTAGATTATCTCAAATAATAGATAAAAAAATATATTAATTTCAATTAAAAGAAAAAACAAAACCTATATTAAACTTAAAATCATATTTTTACATACTTTTAATAAATTGAATGTAATTACGTAAAAGATTAAAAAATGTCATGATACTCTTTATTCTTTATTATACAAGTTATTCGTGTCAATTTCACGTTATACAGATTTGACACTAACTCGACCTGTTTAATATTCATGTTATCGGATCGTATCATATTCGTGTCAAGAAATGATCAACCCTAACTCGCTAATTTTGTATACGGTTTAAATCATGTTATCGTGCCGTGTCGCAAATTCTCACCCTTAATATTATTAGACACATGTGGGGTCATTACTTTGTGTCTAGTGATAAAAAAAAAAAAAATAGATAAATTAAAAATACATCTAGGTTTGCTTAAAATATAGATTGTCTATTGTAATTTGAAAAATTACAAATACCCTATTGTTAGGATTTTTTATTTAACAAAATTAACTGAAAAAATAAAATTTCTAATTGTTCTCATATACAATGATAAAATTACTTGAATTATCAATCAAAATAAATTTTTGATATCATTAAAAACTGTTAATTAATTTGATGATTTATTAATTAAATAGGTTATTTGTTATGAAATAGAAACTTCAAGGAGACGTGATGTAATTTTCAAAACTACAAAAGACAAATCGTATTTTAAATAAAACTTAGAGGATGTATCTGTAATTTACCTATTAAAAAAACATATATTTATGCTATATTATACTATCATATAAAATGAACATGTTTGTTAATGCCGTGAAACTTTTTTTTTCTCGTTAGGCCAAGTATCAATTTCTTTATTCAAAACAAAAAATTAATTAGATTAAGAGGAGGGTGGGATCTGAACATAAAACCTTAATAACTCTTATTACTTGAGTAATACACTATATAATTATTATTTTATTTTATTTTATTTTTATTTATTTAGGCCTAGTTTGAAAAGACTAAATAAGTGTACTTTTTGACTTTTTATGAAATATGGGTTGGGTTTGGATTGGGTTTAAAGTGATGTGTTAGAGAGGTGATGTAACTTAAATAAGATGATGTGACTTAAATATGATAGTGACTTTTTGACTTTTTGTCTTTTTTCAATCATGCCAAACTTGGCCTTAAATTACACACGATAACTGTGCAAATCGCTAGTGTATATATGTAGAGTAAGAAGTCGGTTTATTGGTGAAAGCTTTTTAAAAAGTACATAGTGGATCAAGTAGCCTAGTTTGATTGTAAGGACTTCAACATGCCAAGTTCACCCTTGAAAATTTTAAAAAAAAGGGCTAATATAAAAGCTAGGCCCAACTTGTTTTAGATTTTATATGGGCTGGGAAATGCTAACGTGAGGGGGATTCTATTTTCATCCAAAAATTTATTTAGTACGTTTAATTCTCAATATTCTTTATTAAATTATTTAAAATTATAATTTATTCTCAATACACTTTTGTTTTTTAACGAATTACCTTTTAAAATACAATCAAATAATAAACAAATCAAAAACCTTAAATTACATTACTTTAAAATTGACAATGGAAGGCTAGAACGAACATGGGATAATAACACCTAAGAGGGGGACTTTTATTTGAAAATGCCTTCACAATATTCTTCCAATCCTTTGCAACCTCGAAAAAAAGGGCATCAGGATTGATACCAAATGCCCGAAATGTTTTGCAGTAAGTGAATCTTTAAAATATGTTATCTTTGAGTATTTGAAATCATAAGGAAAGTGGCGAAGAACACCATTGAGGTTAGAACACTACAAAAAAAGACACTTTTAGTGACCTTTTTTTTAGTCACCAAAAGTGTAATTTTTGGTTGTTGAAAGTATCTGCGACATCAACAAAATTGGTCGTTGAAGCCCTGTCACTAAATGCTTTGGAGACCAAATAATTTTTGGTTGCCTTATAAATAAATTGGCGACCAAATATTTCCATCGCCAAAAGACTAAAATTTCGTCGCCATAAATTAACATTTAGTCGCTAAAAGTAGCCTTCAGCAGATGACATGTTAAGTTTTAGCGACATATAAATGCGTCGCTAAAAATATCTTTTAGTGACTAAAAGAATTGGTTGCCTTATCAAGTTTTGTGTTGCTAAAAAAATTATTCACACAGACTTTCAGCAACATACATAAAATGTCACCAAAAGTAAATTTACAACTAAAAACCCTGTCACTAAAAATTCATTATTTATAAAAAAAAATTAACAATTTCTCTGTTCAGTACATAATTCATAAACCTATAAACATAAGCAAAATATAATTCAAATTAACAAAGTTGTGCAAAGCATCTAAAATATTAACGTAATTCAAAAGTAGTAGGATATTAAATATAAACAAAACATCAAAACCAAAACATCCAATTTAAGTACAAATCCCTTACAATCCCAAACTTCAAACATGTAATTCCAAAAAACCTTCTAAGCTTGCAAATTTATAACAAAAACATATGACAAAATATATCCAAAAATTCAAAATGTAATCCTTTGATACTTCCCGAACTATATTCTATCCGTTGCCAATCTGACAAACATATGAAAAAAATTACAATGTTAAAATGTTAACAATAAAGTTCTTGGTTTGAAAACATTGGTTTCACATTATAAATGAACAAATTAGGGGCAAATTTTCCTACGGTGAATTACAAGATTTCAATATACCAAAATAAAAAAGTAACACATGATTCACCAGTTAAACTAGGCATATATGAACTAATTACAAGCAATATCTCTACAAGTTTATAAATCAATCGCATATTGTCCAACCAAAATCTAGCTCAAATTATGTCATAACGAAATACTGATGAAATCCAATTTCAAGGTTCCAAAACAAGAGCAAATATCAACTAAGTAGGAGCCACCACCGGAATGAGATTTCATCCAAAGTGCCACATTTACTTTCATGACTAAAATGAAATCAAAAAGACCAAATCTTGAACTTGAGGTTGCTTTCACTTACATTAAGGTCAAAAAGTTGCTCAAATAAAAACTAGAATGAATATGAATAGTTTGCTAGCATTGTGCCCACAAATTATACTTTACTGCTGATGATATGTTGTGATAATTAGTTGTCTGATATTGCAAAAGCAAATTATGAGATGTGTGACATTTCTAGTATAGCATTATAGTGTTCTTAGGAAACATAACAAAAGTTTCTGAACTTTGACGACTTCTTAGTGAAGAAACATTGGGATAATGAGATTAAAACACATCTTTGGTCCCTAGATCGTGTCCACAAAACATTACTCTCAATTTGCTTTTGTGAATTTTGTATTAAAAGCTAAAAATTTTAAATGTTTGAAAGATTCATAAAGAAAGATTTTGTTGCATAAGTCTATAGTAGGTTATTCTTTAGTTATATACACACATGCATATACTATATATATATATGTCTTGCGGTGTTCTTGGCATATCTACATCCTAATGTTTTAGAAGTTCTTTTATGGTATACATATCCTTGATCTGTATTTGTACTTCAAGGAACTGCTTCTTCCGCTATATCATACCCACCCAATCACACATGCTTGTTTGGCTGGAAAGAAATGATAGAGTCTTCACCAAAGAGAAAATTCCTGAAGAAGTAGTTGTTTTAAACATCTTTAATATGATTAGGTTTAGGGTCTTATCCCTTAAGAATGTGAAGAAAAACCCACATGATGATTGCTTCCTATCTACATGGAGACTACCAGATTCTATTCTTAAACAAGCCCCTTCATTTTAGACTGTTGTATTTGTGCTGTCTTTGCAGGTGGGATTTTCATGGCTACTGCTTATCCAAGACATTGTGTGTATAGTGATGGGGAGGTTGAGAGTTGAGTGTGGTGAGCTCTCTATATTCAGGGTTGAGTGTATGTGAGCTTCCGGGAGACAAAAAAAAAAAAAAAAACCTAATTTCTACTCATTCTTTTCTTTTCTTTTCTTCTGTTCTCTTTTCTTTTCTTTCTTTTCTTTATTTATATTCTATGCAGGTTGTCAAGCTGGCCTAATTTTAGGGAAGAAGGTTGAGTGTTTGTGAGACCTATATTAGGAAGTGGAGGTATGTGAGTTTAAGGGTTGAGTAAGGTGAGTTCCTATATGATTGTTGCATTTTGGTTTACTGTGCAGGTTCTGGTTGGTAACTTTGTTAAGGAAATTTTTGGTGTGAGCCTAATGCCTGAAAGGAGCACTTTGTTGATATATTTTGGTACTTTGTACAAGATTTTGTTGAGGGTTGAGTGCTGGGAGCTCAAAATTTTTGTTTTTATGATTGTTGCATTTTGGTTTGTTGTTTCTTTTCAGTTTTTTTTCCTCATTTCCTATCTTTTCATTTTGAGCTGGGAGTGGCTGAGGGTTGAGCTTGTGAGGCCCTATAATGTGAGTTTTGTTAATAGGTTTGAGGTTTGAAATTATACCAGTTGTGGTCTGTTATCCTTCAACTGTTGTGTTTGCAGGTACTTCAGCTGGTACCAGTTGTAAGGAGTTGTTTTTTGTGGGTTGAGTGACAGAGAGATCTACATTCTTGGAGTGTTTTTTTTTTTTTTTTCGTTCAGTTGCCTTCTTTTGTTGAGCTTGAGTGTTTTAGAGTGTGAGGTTCATATAGTGAGTTTTGTAACAGATCTGAGCACAGCCACTTGTATTTGTATTCTGTCTTTATTATTGATAATCATAGGTTGTTTGATCGGTTGTTCACTCTTGGATTGTTGGAGATTGTTAGTGGGTCAGGTAGATTGTTTGGTCCTATTGTTTTTTCTGTCTTCTAGGTCTTTGGTTTAGCTTGGTTGTAGTTTCCTTGTTTGTTTGGTTTTATTGTGTAATTTTGGTAGGGCCTGGAGTATGCCTCCTTGGATTCTTGTATTTTTTCCTATTTTATTTTATAACTTATTCATTGAAAAAGAAAAATTATACATGCTTGTTGTAAGTTAATTTACAAGGTTCCAAGTGATAAACTACTTTATGCAATAAAGTTATTAGTAGCATTTAAAATTTAGTGTCAACCCACATGCATAAAAATACTATTTTATTCACAATCTAGTATGATGTACTGATATCCTAAAGACAATCAAGAAGAACAATACATCAACAAACAAAGAAAACCAGCCAACTGAAGAGCATCATAACAGTAGCTTGTTTCAACAAATATATTAAGTGAAGTGTTTTTAGTGATCTGAAAATTAAATTCTGAAAAGTATACTTACAGAGCAAGCTGTCAATAAAATTCTTTTGATGAACAATCCTCTTCATCAACCTACATGTTTGCCTGATCCTTGTACATCCTCATAAACTTTTCAATCTCTTCAAACCTTTTGTTTTGCATTTCAATCTTTCTAGCTTGCTCTTGTGTTACCAGGTTTTGGGCTACAATTTGTTCTTGCTGGACCTCAGCCAAATTCTTCAATGACTCTATTTATTTTTCTAGGCTAGAAACCACCTCAACATGTGCTTGTATACTAACAGAAGATTTGGATGAGGATGGTTTTCGACCAAATCCGAAGCCCTTTATGTATCCTGATTTACTCATTCCAAGAACCTCAATTGACAGTTGCTACTGAGTTAAAGGTACTGCCCCAGGCTCTAAAGACTCTTCACGTCGCTTTTTCAAAGCTTCCTATCAATTTGTAAACAACTTTAACAAATAGAACCAATTACATAAATATGTAACTATATTAATTGGCATACTTACATGTAATTCACCACATATTGAGGCTATCCAATCCACATATGTAATTTATTGACAAGTTGTATTAACAATAATAACTGATAAACAAAAATTACTATTCAAGTAGAGCATGCAACGTAGAGTAAAGGGTGAAAAGAATCATATAGTAAGTGATGACATAGATATGTAAATTAGAATTGCTATACAAATTATGGTCTTCAAATTGTCACATATTGTTTAGTTATTTTTGTAAAAGCATATTCATTTATTTTAGCAATTTGACTTATTTATTTGTTGAGTTAGACATGGAATTGCGATTTTTAAGCAAAACACAGCAACCACTCCCTAATTAGCATATTTGGTCTTATCTTATTTATATATCAAATAGTTCATTGGATCATCTAATTGTTTGTCATATCATGAATGCTCAAAACATTAGGATTCCATCTTTTTATGTACGAATGTGTTATGATACGTTTACAGTAGTAAAAAGAAACTAAGAATACAATAAGTGAATCCTCTAATAGCCACAAATTTAATAAAAAAAAAAAGTGTCAAAATTATCTAAATAAATTAAAAATGTCTTAACAAATAGTCAAATATTACTTGATGTAGTAATTGCCCCCAACAAACAAGTGCAACTTTTTTATCTCTCTGCATTAACCGATAACCCATAACCTTGGCAATTGTAAATCAAAGTTTAAATTAAAATCGCATTATACACGGAATTAATGGAGAGTTATGGGCTGAAATGAATGTCAAATAACATATAAGGATACTCATGTCCTGTCTTCAATTTTTTTAATTTTCTACCTTATTTGTCCTACTTCCTTACTATGGATATGTGCAAAATAAGCAATTTGACTACACATCTAAATAAATGACTATACTTCTAATCTAGACAACAATTGAATCAAGTATTCCAAACCTAAGTGCCAAAAGCATGTTTCTAATTTCGTCAGTTTAGTGTCATGCACATAGATTGGAAACTTGGATTGAAGCAAAAATAAATATCAATTAAAGCAATGGCATGGCAGCATAAATATCAATTTAGTGTCATGCACCATCATACGTAAGCACACCATTTTCCCACAACTCCTTCACTCTATACAAGACCCAAGTTCAAGCCACCACCATCACTACACACGCGCGCGCACACACACACACACACACACACATATGAATACTTTTCTTAATATATATATATATATATATTATACTGATTTTTATCAATCAAGAAAATTGTTAATGGATGATATTTTCAATCCCTTCCATCAAAAATGAAATCTTTTTTTGATCAGCAAAAAAATCTTTATTGATGAAAAAAACATACATTTCATATGAGATTACATCAATAGACATGAAAGAAGAACGAAGAAAGAAGAAAAAGAGGAACAAAGCACAATGTTGGAGTTGAATCAAGATCCCTTTCTTTATTAATCAAATGTATACAAACTGGAGTTGAACCATGACTGGTTGTTCTTGGATTGGAAAAGCTTTGGGTTGATCTTCAATTCATGGGTGAAATGAAAACACATAAGAGGTAGAGAGCGAAAGCAGTGTTTGAGAAATTGAGATAGAGAACCCAAAATAAAAAAATAAAAAAAAAATACACCACAAGCTCACAGAGAAACCAAACAGCAAACAAAAAACTAGACTAACATACAGTACATATCCAATTCAAATACTTACTGCATCTAAAGTTGAATAAGTCTTTTGAGTTGAATTACCCCATGAAACAAAAACAAGCATATTATGTCAACCTCTCCACTATCAAATCATCTTCCATAAAATCAGTGGAGAAGAAGTTACTAAGAAAGAGTTAAGCCTGAGAGGTCCAATGGAAACTCAAGAGGATGATATTGAAAAAGATCTTAAAGAAAAAAAAAACCCCCACATCTATGATTACACATATACGTCTATAACCATGAAAAGACAAAAATAAATAAGATAAAATCCAGAGCACAAAATCACAAAAGCAGCTCAAGTAAAAAATAAAAACCAATTTAACTTCAGTAATTGCATTCTCAAACACAAAACAAACACATTTCAATGGCTTTGACTTTCTGCAAACCATAGACACAGAACCTAAGGATAAAAAAAGCAAAAGAATAAGAACCTAATTAAAATCAAAGCCCCCAATGCAGACAAATCAACATTTGCACCATTACCAATGACAATCAATAACTCAAGCTAAAATCAGTTGAGCAACCAAATCAATACATAGGTAGGTCTTCAAGCAACCAAAAATTTTATTTTTATTTTTATTATGAATCTAAATTTGTATTGGAAAAAATTAAAGCATACAAACTGCAACAACAAAGAGACTACAATGACAAACTGTGTAGATTTATAGATTGTCAAGTCAATGAATAGCCAACCATGACACACCAATAAACTACCATTTTACTGCCAATATATGTCAAGGGGGAAAATTCAAAAAGAAAAAGAAACTATAACTACAAAGATCTACTGCTATTGTCAATAAAGATCCATTGCGAATTTTTCTCTAATAACTCAAAAAAAAAAAAAAATGCTTATACAAGTGTTACATATGCCACAAGATCTTAGCATTTTTTTTTTTTTTAAAGTACCACTGTCTGAGGAGGACAAAATGTTGATCTTAGCATAAAAAAAAGCTTTCAAATCTCTTCACAAGTGTTCCATTCTCTAAGATACCTAAGATGACTAACCATGTGAACCATGAACCTCAAGCTGTTGACATACATCAACAAATGGATATAGTTAAGTTTTATGCATATTTTGACAAAATCTAATCATGGTGCATTAACGATCTCTCGCATATTTGGATTTCTTAAGGGGGAGAAGGTAATCTGCATTAATAGATCAACTATTTACAACATAAAACAGAATGAAAGTAATCACACATGCAATTATAGCCAAAGCTCTATTGATTTGGAGCCACTACTAGACATATAGTTCATCTAGGTCACATAACAGATATGATAAATATCAAAAATAAAATAAAAATTAGTTTATTTCACCTCTGTAACTTTAAAAATTAGTTTTAAAGAAAATACATTCATAATATCATTTGGCCTAGAGAAGAGGGCATCGACCCAAAGAGAAGGTTGTGATTTATTGTTGCCCAGCCCTGTTGTGTCGTTGGCATCGGCGGCGCGAGAAAGCAAGAGGGAGAGAAAGAGGGAGAGGGACTACATTCAGCATATCAGAGACAGAGAAGAGAAGAGGGCATCGACCCAAAAAGAAGGTCACAATCTGCTGCCGCGTAGCACTATTGTCGCCCAGCGCTTTTGTGTCTTTCACATTCAACGGCGCAACAGAGCAAGAGGGAGAGGGGGAGGGAGAGCGAAGAAGAAGAAGAGAAGAAGACATTACCTGGACCTGTGTGTGCCGTTTCAGATAGAGTGAGAAAGTGAAAAAGAGAAGTGATGGTCAATTGTTTGTTTATTCACTCAGTCAATTATTTTTGGCAATAAAAAAATTAGGGTAATGACAAATAATTTATTGGCAACCAAATTACTTTGGTTGCCATAAATATTATTCAGATTTTCGGCGACCAAGTAATGCTTGTCGCCAAATAAATATAATTGGCGACTAAAATTTCTGTCACTAAAAATTAATTTGGTCGCCAAAAATTTTTTAGCGCTCCCGTGCAAAAAATTCACTTGGCGCCAAACTCAATATGTAATAACTCGAAAATTTAAATTGTTCCTTAAATTTTATATTAGTATTATGGTTATATGTAATAATATATTATTTAAAAAATAAATAAATATAATCATGGTAATAATAATAATAACAACAAATAAATAAATATAATAATAACAAATCTAAGCAAGAATCTAGGTGTGTATTTGCTGGACCGTTAAACCTTAGCCATCTGGGCAGTCTAGGATCAAGGAGGATGAATCAGCCAATTTAGATCATTAGTGCACCTAAGCTGTGTATATATATATATACATATAAAGGAATGAGTGAGGCTGCAAGTGTATATGGAGAAAGGAAAAGGAAATAGAAAGGAAAAGGGGAGCGAAGGAACAGCTGTGGAAAGGTAGCAAAAATAAGAAGAAAATAGTAAGGATCAATATTAAGGTGAGTTATATTGTACCTTGAGTTACAATAGTATATTTTACTTATATTTGGAGTTATCATAATTTATTTTACGTAAATGGTATTTTAATTATGTTATTTATTTTATGAACCTTATTTTATATGATAAGGAAAACTCATGGATATAACTGTTTATTAAAATGTATTTTGAATAATTATTTTATAAGTACCACTACGGAGGTTTCATGCCTTGGGGGACTTAAATAACCATTGGTCCTCTAATTAGTCACTTTGTGACCCTCTGTCTGTCATGGATTCATTGACCCTCTGATTTCTGGTATGGAGCAAAGTGTTGTACGGAGCTAAGTACTACACTGCTGTGGGAGCCACCTCTAGAGTTCGTACGAGCCACCTCTTGAGTCCATACATCTGTTCTGTTCCGTTCTGTACCGTGGTTATGGTTATTTATTTACATAATCTCAGTTTTGCTACTTAAATGATTATTTGTTCAGACTAAGTGATCTTAAATATTTTATTTACATAACTATCCATAGTTATTTTGTGTCTATTATACTCTTGGCATAATATTTCTCACTCTGCCATGTGCTTATAGCTGTTTACCAATTTTCAAGAAACAATGCAATTCAGAAATAGCTTTTGGAAAGTCTTAGGTGCGTGACTGCGGAATAGACACACACAACACTTTTATGATATTTTTATATGTAAATATTGGCCTTTTTGCTCAATAAATTTTGTAATAAAAAATAGAAGCTCCGATGATTATTTTGGTACCCTCACTTAAATATTATTTCCGCTCACGTTTATTAATTTGTTCAAAAATTAGCCGAAGATAACTTTAGTTACTAGCCATCATGATACTTAACCCTTAGATACAAGGAGCGGGTCGTGACACAATAGCAACCAAAATTTTAAATTCATCGCCAAAAGTTCAGTTTTTAGTGACCATAAATATTCTGTCGCCAATGATGTATCTTTGGCAACTAAATTTTTGTTTGGTTACTAAAAAGCGTCGCCAAAAATGCTTTTTGTTGAATCACTCTTTCTTTCTCTTGTGTTTTTGTTTTTATTTTTTCGTCTTCATATTGTTCTTTGAATTGGGATAATGACTTTCAATTATTTACTAGTGGTTTTGTTCTAATCTATTATTTAATTTAGTTCAAATTTTTTTTCTATTTGCAAATAACAACATAATAAGAAATAATGATGTTGATGATAATGGTGAGTTTTAGTAGAATGCATTAGAGTTTTGGAATATAGAAGAAGATGAAGAAATTTGAATATGAAAAATATGTATAAGTGATTAAGGTGTACAATGAGAAAAAGAATAATATTTTATTTTAGAATTAAATGTATGTTGTCCTTATTAAGAAATTTACATTAAGATATAATAAGAAGTAAAATTTTAAAATTTTGATTGGCCATATTGAATTACTATTTGAATACAAATAGAATCACCCAAAGCATGATCAGACTTAGCCCATTGTGAGTAAGGGATTCTATTCTAGAACTCGGCCCAAGATGATGAACTGGCTGATCTTAAAAGGACGAACAAACAAAGCCATATTACAGTGAACAAAAAAAAAAAACAAAAAAAACAACAACAACAACAACAACAACAACCTTCCCAATGCACCCAAATAAACCTAATTCAAACAAATCCCTTATTCCCTTTACTTAAATCGAAACCTAACACTCTGCTTTCTCTTCTGGCTTCAATATACTTTATGCTTTTTTTATTTGCCAAAACTTGCACAAAATTTTCTTGCATATATAATTAATAAAACTATATATTAAAATTTACTTAGGTTGATTAAGATTAAGATATGAAGAAAAAAAAAAAAAATCATTAGAAGGATTGAAAAAAAAAAAAAAAAAAAAAAACTGTTCTTGTGACTTTATAGTATAGCAAAATTTATTAATTTATAATAACAAATATAATCTAAAGCAATAAGAAAATATTATGTGGGTACACTAAACAAATCTAGATTTTAGGCTTAGATTGGGCTCCCCACTTGATTAAGGCCTAAAAAAATATTTTATTTTTGAGCTTTATATAAAGACTAGACTTAATTTGAAACCTTATTTTTAATCAAATTTTTAGAGTCCAAAGAGGCGGCTTTGTTTTCTTTTACTCAAGACCAGTCATGATCTTATTTCCCTCCTACCAAAAGTAAAAAAAAAATTAATAAAAAAAAAAAGGAAGAAAAAAAAAAAAGCAAGGGGTCAAAAATAGGAATGGACCCTAGAATAGATTAAAGAGGGCCGTGGCCCCTGTCTTTTTAGAATACGTCTTTTACATACAATTGTTTAGAAGAACACTAATTTATTTATTTTTATTTTTATGCTCACCAGCCCACGTCTTAAAAAGTAAATGTTCACCTAAGAAAAATGCTTGGGAGCACTAATTAGTGCTCCCACTAATTAGGTGGCAGTGGGTCCCGCCAGAAATGATGTGATATTTTGGTCTTGGAGTTGTATTTTTTTTGTTTTTTTTCTATTTTTTTAATGCATTAGTGCTATTAGTGGTGATATTTTTAGTGGGATGAATCATTGTTGGTTCACCTAAATATGACAATTGTGTTAGGAAAACGTGTCTTCCAAATCAGAATCGGTGAGACACAAAAAAGTAAATAAAAAAGATAATCAAATCAAAGAAATCAAACACACACAAGAATATAAGAATTTACATGGTTCACTCCAGAATAGGGCTATATATATGATTGCTGCAGTTTTCACTATGATCAAAAAAAAAAAAAAAAATAACTCTCTTAACCTACCAGAGATGCCCCTTCAACAATTTATAAGTATAAAATAAGGGCAATATGGAAACAACAGGGAGAGGTCCCCCAAACCTCACATTGAACTTAAGGTTGAGTGAATAGTACTTATTAAATCCACAAACCCAACAAATCAAATATACTATATGTTAGGGAATAGATTTTCAACCATACATGCAGCATCATATATATAACAAATATAACTTACTCTAACAATTGGACCTATTTTGTAAGATGTTTAAACTGTGATGAATTGTTATTTGATTCTTATTAATTAATTATGCACAAGTATTTTTTTTTATCAACCCAAAAATTAAGTTCTAGCTTTTTGGCCCCAAAAAAATCTAAAAAATAAAGGTCAATAGCACAACTAAATCTTTTGTGAGCAACTTGCGCCTAACTTGAGCTAAATTTATTGACTTTGGATTGGATTTTGACTTGACGCCCTCAAGCAGGCAAACCCAGCCTAGGCAATTTCGAGGGCTATCCAGGCTAAATTTTAGTAGGTCTTGAGCGCAGTTGGATCCGCCCAACTTGTATCTTATTTATGGCCTCTCTCCGGTGATGAAATTTTGATTTCGTGCCTAATCAGAAACTTGTATAATTAGGATCATTCCATCCATATTCATTGATAAACCTCATTGACAAAATATCGAACTTATAAATGGCAATGAAGTTTATGAGGTGTTGGGATTTTCCTTCATGGAATGATGGACATCCAAAGTTGACATTTCGTCTTTGTCATAGAGTGAAAAAGATGAACCACAATTCAATTTGTCAATTTGTGACTCTAAAAGAAGAATGAACATGAAGTAATTGAACACATATGCACCACACGTTCATTGAAGCCAACATATGCATTTTATGTGTTGACTAAAGGTTCTTCAAAGTGCCCATGATGAGGCAAGAGAATTATACTAGTGGAGTTCCATTTCATTCCTAAAATGAGGTTTGAGCATTATTATTCTCATCCACACATTTTTTTTTAAAAACCTTTTCAACCATTTTAAAGCCAAAAATATAAATATAACTTTAAACCATAATTTTTGTTATACTATTAATGTATATATAGTATATATTCCTAAATATATTAGGTATTGATTTCCTAAATATATTTGTATTGTCATAGTTAAATTTCTTATAAAATATTCTTTCTCATAGTTAGGTTTTTAGTAGGATATTCTTTCTTAGTCTATATATGTAGGCATTCTATTGTATAGGATCAATTCATTGAATATAATACATATTATTTTTTCTCTCTCTACTATTCTAACATTGTATCAAAACTAGGTTCAGTTCCTAGTAATTTCGTTTCACCGGCGGGCGGTAGCCTTGCCTTGGCTACCCGTCAGATTTCAACCTATTTTGCTATCATATTTTCCTGACAGTATCGTTTCGTGGTGATCTCTTTATTTATCCGTTGGTTTATTCCTACCCCAAATATCTCTATCATATATATTTTTTTGTTTTTAATCACAATCCTTTTTTTTTTTTTTTTTTTTTTGCGCCTCTACTCCACTCTGTCTTTCCCTCTGTTTCAACTTCAAATAGGTTTCTATTTTCAAACCTATTTGAGTTTGAGAGGAGTATTATACCTATATCATGGTGAACGTGGTTATACACCATGCAAACCACCTAAGTCGTCCCCTGTGGCGCACAACTCAAGTCGCCCTCTCTAGCGCACAACCCAAGCCTCCCCTTGACGCACCACCAAAGTTACCTCCTAGCGCACCATCCAAGCTGCCTCCTAGAGCACTCAGTCATCTGTTGCCATCATCGTTCAACACCATGTCATAAATTATGTGTATGTCACGCTTGCTGGTTCAATATCCAGTCTTTACAATGGTCTGACATGACCCCGTAAACTGTCCCGACATTGATTTCGGTTAGCTCTTACAACGGTCTAGCATGATCTTAAACTATCCCGACATTAGTTTTGGACAATTTCTACAACGGTCCGGCACAACCTTAAACTATCCTGGCATTAGTTCCGGCCAACTCTTACAATGGTCGGACACTACCATAAACTATCTTTCAGCATTGGCTCCAATCTCTAATCTATCTCAAGCACCTTTGTGCTTTCGTTCGGATTTTGCAATCTATTTTCCTTTTATTTATTTATTTTTAGTTTTAGTTTATATGTTAGTTTCTCTCTCCAAACTCAAGATATTTATCCTCCTTGAATTTGAGGGGATGTTAATGTATATATGGTATATATTTCTAGATATATTAGGTATTGATTTCCTAGATATATTTGTATTGTTATAGTTAGATTTCTTGTAAGATACTCTTTCTCATAGTTAGGTTTCTAGGATGATACTCTTTCTCAATCTATATATACAAACCTTCTATTGTATAGGATCAATTCATTGAATAAAATATATATTATTTTCCCTCTCTTTCTTCTATTATAACAAATACAATGTGATTTTTTTTTTTACTTGTAAAAGAATATTTTGTTGATATCTACATGGGTAATGTAATTAACAGCTTAATTGTAGAGGACTTCTAATTATGTTGGTAATATTTGAAGGTCAGATATTAATTTTGTATCCAAGAAAAAGAAAAAAATGGTTAGACAATTAGCCTTATTATCCTCAAAATGCATTTAATATGATATTTAGCATTTGAGTAAGACTAATCAAACAACATTTTAAATGAAATGACGTGACTCATGATTCTTTTATTTCAAAAAAAATAAAAATAAATCCATTAATCTCAAAGGATTCAGCTTCTTTCCATTGTATTAGACTTCCATAAGGATGGAATTCACACCAGACACGTACCTACTACCATCCCTTGTGAGAAGTCCAATGCATTGGAGAGAAATATGTTATTCAATTTAATTTACTTGTGTCTTTGCTTAAATTTAATCGAAATTTAATTTGAAATTATAATTTTATATTCAAACTGACACTAAGTTCAAAAATATGTTATTCAAATTTAAAATTAAAAAAAAAATACCTTAAAATTTTTTGAACTAAACTTGAGTTACTTATTTAGATTACCCAAATTGTAGCCCTAGGCCCAAGAATGACCTCAAGTCCTCAATTAACATTTGTGGTATGCTTTTAAGTGTATAATGTACGGATCCAAAAACATGACCTCAAGTACTCAATTAAAATTTGTGCCATGCTTTTATCATATCAGGTATAGAATTAAAAATATATATTTTTAAGAATGGGAAGCAAATAAAAATGAGTTAAATTAACTGGGGATGAAGCTCTTCATATGATTAGGACGAAGAGACAATGGACCCAAGTGACATGTATACCTGGGTTCATTTTCTGGTACACGTCCACAATCTAAATACAAACCTACCATCAAATTAATGCAGACAACAAATTAATAATCAATAAAATCATAAACTCTTCAATCATGTTAAAATATATCACAGTTAAGCATTATTATTAGGATAAATTATACAAATAATCTTTATAGTTTATACGATGTGTCAATTTGGTCTCTGTTGTTTCAATTTGTTCGATTTGCCTAATTTAACGGATTGTGTCATTTTAGTTAAATAAATAACGGTTGTTTAGTCTGGTGGACAGAAAAACTATGTATCAATTTAATCCCTGTAGTTGACACATTGTGTAAACTACAAGAACCAAATTGACACATTGTGTAGACTTTCTATCCACCAAACTTAACAACCGTTATTTATTGGACTAAAATGACACAATCCATTAAATTAAGGGACAAAATCGAGCAAATTGAAACAATATGGATCAAATTGACACATCGTGTAAACTACAGGAACCATTTTCATAATTTACTCTTATTATCATTATTATTATTATTATTATTTTGGGTTAAGAGATTGACCCAGCTTACGAGTTGGCTAATCTCCTAAGGGTCTGATGTTTTTTCGCTACATTAGGAGTTTAATTTTATTCACACTTAACAAATTGCGTGAATAAAATATGAACGCCATTTTATTGATGAGAAATTTGGAACCTTTCATTTTGAATGGGTTCATCGCATGGAGTCCATCAAAATTATTTGATTAATAAAAAAAATGATATTTCATTCACACGTTAATATGTGAACAAAATAACTTTTGTCATGTGTTCACAAATTAGCATTATATCAATGAATTTGGTGTAATTTTTTTTTAAATTGAAAGTTGATAATCATAAAGTAAATATTAAATGCACCATTTTCTCAACTTTCATATAATCAATTTTTTTCTAGTTTACTTAAGCTAATTTTGTTAATAAACTATAACAGAAACTACACCAAATACTATTATATGAATTTTCAAAAAAAAAAATAATAATTAAATTAAATTAAATAAAGGCAACTTCAATAAACTACAGTACTAAATAGGCATTATGTATTCTCGAACTCATTAATGATAGATCTGGCCAGTAAACTATAGTTATGAGAGGTTGGTGGGTTTCACAATGGGAGACTGTGTTCATTAGAGGGAACTTCATAATATACTTAATGAATATTTATTAGTACAACAATCTTTTTTAAATACAAAACTTAAATACTTGTAATATGTGTAAAGAAAAATTTAAAGTGTGAAGTCATGAGTTCATTCTTAATGAATCAATTTTCTTTCATGTGAGATCCACAAGCCTCCTACCGACATTCTTGATAATGTTTTAATAATGTTAGAAGGTTTGTTTTTTAGGGCAAAATAGCCTCTATACTTTGCCTTTTGTGTCGTTTTAATTCATTATAATTTTAATTGGCTCAATTTTAATCATAAATTTATGATTTTATTTCAATTTAGTCAAATTGGTTACAATTTTTAGTAATCTTTTATAGAAAATTTGCGCATAAGCAACATGTGTCTCAACTAATTTAGTGACCATTTTTCTTCAAAAACCATAATTGGTGTTATAAATTAGACTAAATTGATACAAAATCTAAAATTAAGAGTCAAAATCAAACTAATTGAAAAGACAATAACCAAAATAGCATAAGGGTCAAAATGCAAAGATTACAGTTGTAATTTGTCCTAATTTTTATTATCACAATTTATTTATCATCTAATGTATCAACTGAATTGGTTTAATAAATTTCATCACTCCTAATAAACAAAACATAATTAAAAAAAATATGATTATCATAATATTATTATTGATTTGTAACGTGTAACCTCCCCTAATAGTGTCTTTCTCTTGTAAGTTGTAAGACACCTCTAAAATTATTATTTTTTTAAAAAAAATAAAAATAAAAATATCCTTTAAATAAATTATAATGAAGATGTAATAAAGAGAGACATGTACAGTTGGTAGACAACCAGTTTGTGGGCCTTGTGGGCCGCCAAGGCTATCTTATATGGTAATAATATTGTATTATTGTGTCACTTTTTTGACATATATATTTACTGCTACATTTGCGACCATTGTTTTTTGTTCTAAATTCAATCCCACTTTCCAGTAAATGGGGGATTGAAATCTAGTCAGCGTTGATGAATTTCACACTTCTCTGTCAATGGTTTTGAGCCTTAATTTCATGAATGTACCAAATTCAACCCACTGAACTTCCATGAAAATCTCATCATATTTCACTAGACCTTGACTTGGTGCAACCAACTGTAGCTCACTTACTTGTGGTGATGTGTTTGGATTAACTTGATACTCGTTATTAGTAGATGATTACGTGTATATAGAATTTATTTTACAAGAGTAGGCTTAAAATAGACACAGAAAAAAGGCAAAAAAGAAACTAGACAACGCGATTTAAATCTATGTAGTCTACTATGGACCTTACTTTCTTTCTTTTTTTTTTTATCAGTAAAAAAAAGGAAGATTTTATTGATGAAAATCAAATTGAATACATAATGGAACATCAATGAAGAATAGTGAGTGCAAATGCATCATAGTAAGCAAACTATCCCAACTATATTGACACCGAAATACAAGCCAAATCATGTGCTACCACCACATCGAATTGGTGGGTAACCAACCAAATCACAAACAACAGATTAACAATCCAACAACATCTAAAAAACACACAGATTAGCAATACTATGGACCTTACTTTTGATAACTTGATGCCTTCATTCTGTTGGTTTATGTGTATAGATCATCTATAAAATAAATTAAATTGATCTGATAATCATAACTATATGATTTTCATCATGTTTGTTTTTACAAAAATGAAAAATCTAGTTTCAAAATTATACTAGTCGCCTATTTTTATTTTTATTTTTTGAAGACACATGATTAAATCATCTTATTACGATTATCAAATTAATATGATTTTTTCATAAATAATCTACTTAAAAGAACTTACCAAATGAATGGATCAAATCATCAAAATGAGATCCGTTGTAGACCCCATGAACTTGAACAACACTGCTTACTCCAAATTTGAATTAGAGAGAATCCTTATCTAAAAAAAAAAAAAAATTCCTCAATTGGCCGAGTTTTGTTCTTTGCATTCTCCACTAACACGAAAACAACACTGTCCAATTTTGAATTAAAGAGAATCCTTATCAAAAAAAAAAAAAAAAAAAAAAACTTCCTGGATTGGCCGAGTTTTGTTCTATACATTCTCCACTCTCTCTAAAGACCATCCTAAGACTTATGCCCAGTAATTACTCAGCATATATAGAATAGAAACTACATATGTATCTAAAAATTACTCTAAGAAAAGTCACTCATTATAATATCAATATAAAAAAAATCAACAATACTACATATTTAGAATTTTTACACAAAAACTTACTCAAAAATGTTTCAAATTTATTTTAGACGCAAATCCTCGTTAAGAATATAATATAAATAATGAAATTGTCCACTTCTCTAACAATTTTAAGCTTTTAAATTAGTTAATGGTCAACAATCTAATGATCCCACTATCCGAGAGTTAAATCTAGGGCATACATTAATTTTTTTAGGTGAGTTTTTGGGTAAAAATTTTGGTTACTTAGCTTTTCTATCCTCCAAAAACTAAATAAATAAATAAAAATTCCATAGACCATGAAAAACATACTTTGAAATTTATTTCGAAATGAGTTGTATGGTGTAAATTTAAAGTGGGTGTGATATGAATCGCATCTAAATGATTGTGATTTATAAATTTTTTTCGTTCTAAATATTTTTTTTCCCTAAATTTGTAATATTGCTAAAAAAAGTATTAAAAAAATAAAAAAAACTTTAATTTGGGGTAGGGAGGTCAGCTATTGCCAGATTGCCACACATCATTTCTTTTGTCACCCTCCACTTGCACAGTGTGCCCCCATCTGTTGTACCAATTTTGACTTAACTATATTTCTCATCATCATACCCTCCACTAAAAAATCCAATCGGCAAAACCCTAGATTACAGTAATGTGTTTTCATATCTATGCTTCATACCCAACCACAAAATGTTTTCGTTTTGCTAACATGCACTCCTTTTTGACTTATTATTTGATATGATAGCTACCCCCAAACATCACTCACACCCATGCACTGTGTCTGTATTAAGATTGTGTATATAAATGGACTACTAGCTATCGAGGTTTATTGTGCAACAAAAACTCATACAAAACAAAAGAGTCACAAAGACAGAGTCTCAAAGAGTGTGTTATAGCAATGGAAAACTCTTCTCTTCTTCGTCTGCTAGTGGTTCTATTAGGTTTTTCATACCTAATCTGCTTGAATGCTGTCCCAACTACAAGTAAACGTTCATCAACTCTCTCTCTCTCTCTCTCTCTCCCCTTCTTCTTCTTCTTGATGATGATGATGAATATGTATTAATTCATTTTTATGTGCAGGAACAATAAATATAATGCTTGAATCTGACGCTTATCGAGTTTCAGAGAATTCCCACATGGTACTTCACAATCTTGATGTTCCCCCAAAGCTAACCATGAATTAATTCATGTTTAATTCATTCTTTTAAAGCATGTTTCAGGTTTAACTAAGTTTCATTTATTTATATTTTCTTATTTTGCTCTCCTTTTGTTGATGTAATCTCAGTGTAATCCTCTTATTTTTGCTAGTCAAAAAATTAATAATAATAATTCATGTTTTCAAACACCATAATTGGTACTTCATCTTGTGATTCCATATTCTTCTCCCTTTCTTTGATTTTCTTCCTCCCTCTTCTTTGTTGAGCACTGTGACCTAACCTTGATCTTCCATTATAAGATCTAGGGTTTGGTTGTTGATTGAAGTGCTCTATTGAGTATATCTAGTGAGCTTTGTGAGCTTGACAGTCAGTTTTTTTTGTGTGCGTGTGTGTGTGTTTTTGGGTGTTCTTGAAGCCTTGGATGACTTGGTTAGAGCTTGGTTGGCTTAGATCTTCATGTCTCTATGTTCTCCCTCTATTTTCTTTCTTGGATCTTCAAAACAAGTAGGGTTTTCTACTTTATTTGTATGTAGATGTCATGCTAGGGCGTGAGAGTTAGATTTTAGTGCATTCTTGGGTGTTCTTGAAGCCTCGAATGACTTGCTTGGAGCTTGGTTGGATTAGATATTCATCTCTCCATTTTCCTTCTTCGATTTTTGAAACAAGTAGGGATTTTACTTTATTTGTATGTGGATGTCATGCTAGGGCTTGAGAGTGAGATTTTTGTGTGTTCTTGGGTGTTCTTTCTTAGATCTTCAAAACAATAAAGATTTCTGTTTTATTTTTATGTAGATGTCATGCTAGGGCTTGAGAGTAAGATTTAGTGCATTCTTGGGTGTTCTTGAAGCCTTGGATGACATGCTTGAAGCTTGGTCGGCTTAGATCTTCAACTCTCCATTTTCTTTCTTAGATCTTCAAAACGAGTAGGGATTTGTACTTATGTAGATATCATGCTAGGGTTTGAGAGTAAGATTTTTGTGTGTTCTTGGGTATTCTTGAAGCCTTGGATGACATACTTGGAGCTTGGTTAACTTAGATATTCATCTCTCCATCTCTTCTCTCCATTTTCTTTCTTGGATCTTCAAAACAAGTACGGATTTCTACTTTATTTGTATGTAAATGTCATGCTAGGGTTTTAATTTGATTTAATCCATGTATTTCATGTTGTAGTTGGTAGATCCATACCAATTCTCCATATATTTCTCTTTCTTTCATATTTTCCATGGCGTATGAGCTCGCTTTGATCATTTGGCTTGAAAATAGTATATATAGATTTCCTTATCTTTGCTCACATTTTATTGATGTGATCTCAGTGTAATCCTCTTGTACTCTTTTCAATTCATGAAATAAGTTCTTCTTTGCATATAGAAATAATAAAAAAATAAACTCATGTTTTCAAACTCCATAATTGGATCTTCATGTTTAACTATGATTCATTTATTTTACATTCTCTTGTCTTTTCTCTCCTTTTATTGATGTAATCTCAAAGTAATCCTCTTGTACTCCTCGATTTATCAAAAAAAGTTATTCTTTGTGCACTCTCGCGCTTTGTTGATGTAATGTTTGCATGTTTATGCTTCATATCAATAAAGTTTTTTTGCTGATCAAAAAAAAAAAAAAGGTACGTGTAAACTAATCCGGACATCTGATTGTAAAAAGAAGAAGAAAAAAAAAAATCATGTTTTCAAACACCACAATTGTCATTTTATGTATGGATATATACTAATATGTTTATACTACTAACACATTTTTTTTTTTTTTTTGGATACTTAGGAAAATGCAGAAGAAAGCTTGGAGGCAGGAGGGAATATTCGGAGGATGGAACTGCAGCTAAATGATTATGCACCGCCTGGAGCTAATCCCCGCCACAATCCTCCACCAAAATCACCATGAAGAGAGAGAGAGAGAGTGGCTGTTGAATCAGTTTATTGTTGATTGTTGATTGTTGATTGTCTAATTTCTAGGTAGTTAATTGTTGTTGTCTCTCTACTCATCAGTGTGTGGGGTATCGTGTTAAGAATGGTTGTGAGCATATGCTGATAAAAAAAAAAATGGTTGTGAGCATTTTTTTTTTTTCCTGCTTTCTTAACTAGTAATCAGTTATTTAAGAATATTAAGATAGTGTGACCAATGTTTTTCAGACGTGCGAACAAACTAGGTCAAAGTTTGAGAAAGTCCAATGTCTGTGTGCATTGTATGCATTGTTGCTATGAATTTGTGCAAGCTTCAGTGGTACCAAGAGTGTTGACAATAATGAACCTGTGTTTTTATTATCTGGGTGTTTATATTTTTCCTACAATATTAGTTCATTCGTGTAATGGCATTGGTGGGATATACGTTTTTTGTTTTTTGTTTTGGATCAGATGTTATCATTTTGGTTTTTACAAAATAGTGGAATAAGTGTCATAATATTGTGATGACAAATCTTTAATGTTAGAATGTCAATAATCATTTTCGAGGCTTTATATATAATTTTGTAATCTAGTCATTTCATATATGAGAGATTAGATTTTCTCCTCTAATTCTCTTTCAAATTATTTGAATATTGTATAGAGATTTTAATTATCAAGTATACTATAAATATTGGAATGGATTTTAAGAGTATAAATGTGAATGGTTTTAAACAAATTTGCTCTTTTCCGTTTTATTATTTTTATTTATATTTATTTATTTATTTATTTATTTTGATCAACAAAATAGGAATCTTTATTTAAAAGGGAAAGTACGAAATACACCACAAGCAATAGAGCAGGAAGAGCAAAAAGCATCATAGTTAAGCTAGACGATTCCAATTAGGTTGATACCGAGAAAAAAAATTCAATCATATGTTAGCTCTAACTCAGGATGGTGAGGAACCAACCATGCCAAAGCAAAACAAAATACAAAAAAGGAAAAATGATAATAACCAAGTACCAGCAAGCAAGTAATAATGCCACTCTCAAAGGCAGACCCGTACATGTCTGAGATTGAATAATAAGTCGTTCACTAAGTAATGGAAGTCTTTTATTGAGGCTTTGATCCATAATGCAAACCTAAGCTTTATTAGCTCACTCAACTCAAAGTAATTAGGTTGCACTCCATTGAAAATGCACTCACTCCTCTGTTTCTAGAGTGACCAAAGAACAATTAATGGCAGAGCTTTTCACATCCTTGTTTCCATTCTTTTAAACTTGCCATCCATCCACCAATGAAATAAACTATCAACCGAACTTGGTATCACCCATTGAAACCCCCACAACTGTATTATTTTTGCCCAGACATTCCAACAAAATGGGCAACATAGTAGTAAATGACTAGTTGATTTAGTTTCTATTCTGCAGAAAGCACACTGAGTGGAAGCATTAATACCAAGGATCCCAATTTTCTAAAGAAAAACACCTGATTTAATTCTATCTTTCCATGCCAATCAGCTGAAGAATTGAATTTTGGGAGGGATATCTTTATTCCAAATGAATTTGCAGATAATGAGACAGGGGCCAAGAGAAGCAGTAAAAAAATTATACACATCAGCAGCTTTGTAAATACCTAAATTTGAATCAAGCCAGACAGGGCTGTTAGTCACCCCAATCCTGAGTAAGGGGGTTGAAGATAATGCATTTGACAGTCTAACAATCTCCACATCTTCCCACTCATATGAGCTCTTGAAAAGTAAATTCCAATCCCCTGAACTTGTTCTTCTTTCATAAAACAACAGTAGCGTGCCTTCCTTATTAGTTGATAATCTGAAAAGACTTGGGAATTCATCTTTTAGATAGATGTTTTCACACCATTTACCAAACCAAAATATGACTCTTTTTCCATCACCAACCTTAATGAGAAAGTTGTCCAAAAAGAAGTTACGAAGGGGCTGCCTGTGAATGGCAAGAGAGACAATATCACTCCACACCCTAAAATAATTGCAAGAAGTCCTCAAAATTGGTTGCTACCTATCTTCATTAATAAAGTATTTGCTACAGAGGACCTTTCTTCAAAGAGCAGTGAACTCACTTCCAAACTTCCACCACCATTTTAGTAGAAGGCTAGCATTGACATCAGTGATTCTTTTTATTCTTAAGCCTCCAAGACTTGTGTTTTTTATAACTTCTGCCCACTTCACCATATGGATTTTCTTCTTTAGATCAGCATCTCCCCATAGGAAATTTGTTTCAATTTTCTCAAACTCTTTGGCCACCCTTCTAGTCATTTTGAACAGGGACAGGTAATAGAGAGGGAGATTAGATACCACTAATTTGATTAAGATAAGTCTACTTGTAAATGATAGGAGTCTTCTCTTTCAACCTGCTAATCTTGATTTGACTTTGTCTAAGACAGATTTTCAGGTGGACTTCCTTCCAGGATTGGCATCAAGAGGTAGACCTAGGAATTTTATTGGCAGGCCTTCTACTTTACAATTAAGAAGATCAGCAAAGGATGATAAGATCCCATCATCAACACCAATTCCACATAATACACTTTTGTAGTAGTTTATTCTCAATCCAGAGAGTAGCTCAAAGCATCTTAACACCCTTTTAATGTTCACTAATTGCTCCCTATCAGCTTCACAGAAAATAACCAAGTCATCAACAAATTGAAGGTGAGAAATAATTACTTCATTCCTCCCAATTTTCACACCCTTAATAAGATTCATCTCATAAGTTCCAGTCATAACTATGTTGAGTCCTTCTGCTACTAAGTTGAACAGAAATGGTGAAAGGGGGTCACAATGCCTCAAACCTCTTTGTGAAGAAAATTTTGCAGTTGGTGATCCATTGACTAGTACAGGAAGCCTTGCTGAGGAGTTACATTCTTTCATCCAAGCAATCCATTTTGGACCAAAACCAAAGTTAGAGAACATAGAAAATAAGAAGTTTCAATTAACTGAATCAAATGCTTTTTCAAAGTCAAGTTTGATGATGATACATTTTTTCTTAGATTTTTTCCAACTATCCATAACTTCATTGGCAATGAGTACAGCATCCAAAATGTTCATTTTTCCAAGAAAAGCAGATTGAGTATCCCCAATTACTTCAAGAATAACTTTTTTCTGCCTATGAGCTAGGACTTTTGAAAGGATTTTGTAAATGGAGCCCACCAAACTAATAGGTCTATAGTTCCCCAATTCCACAGGATTTTCATTTTTGGGGATAAGAGTGATGAAGGAACTATTGATCCCATATGTAAGCTTGCAATGTGTATGAAAGTCTCTTATGAACATGAGAATCTCCTTTTTTATAACCTTCCAATATTTCTAGAAGCATAGCAGGTTAAAACCATCTAGGCCTGGTGTTTTATTACCATTGCACTCCTTAATGGCTGTCTTAATTTTAGCTTCAAAGAACTTTGTTTCTAGCTCATGGAAAAAATGGTTCACTTGCACTGATTTAAACACACCACCCAAAGATGGCCTATTTGCCCAATCTTCTGTGAACTGTTCCTCAAAGTGTAAAAGAGCCTCATGCTTGATCTTATCAGGTTCTTTATGAATCACTCCATTTACAGAGATAGAATTGATGACATTTTTGTATTGTCTATAGTTGGCCATTACATAGAAGAACGTAGTGTTTTTGTCCCCATTAAGAGTCCAATTAACTCTAGATTTCTGTTGCCACAACCATTCCATCATTTTGCTTAGCTTCCATACTTCACCTTTAATACCCTCATTCTATCTCTTTTTGATTCAATCAATGGTCTTTCTTCAGCAGATATGTCAAGATCATGCAATTCTACCTCAGCTGCTTTTAGTTTAGTTGAGATGTTACCAAAAACATCACAATTCCACTTCTTGAGAGCTAGCTTTAGCAACTTTAGCTTCTGCAAAAGATTATGCCTAGGTCCGCCACTGATCGTAGCTTCCTTCCAAGTGCTTTCCAAAAAAGAGGGAAAATTGGGGTGTAAAGTCCAGGCATTGATAAACCTGAATGTCTTTGGGCCCCAATCCATCTCATCATCCCTTATCAAAAGAGGGCAATGATCAGAGAGTAATCTAGGTAAGCCCCATAACTTCAATTTGAATTTGATTAACCATTCAGAACTAAGCATAATTCTATTAATCCTACTCCACTTCTCATTTTCTTCTACCTTACACCAGGTGTATTTCCTTCCAAGCAATGGTAAGTCAGTTAACTCATATTTGTCTATGAATTCATTAAGCTCTCTCATCCTTTTGTCCCTTCTAGAGCAGCCAATCATTTCTCCAATATTTCTTATCTCATTGAAATCTCCTCCCTTACACCATGGATTAGAGAAGATACTCTTTAGCCTAACAAGACTTTCCCACAATATGTTTCTACTATACATTCACTAATACGCATTCAAAAGAATTAAGAAGTGTACTTAAGAGGAGAATGAATCTCCTATTGCTGCAGCAACCATATAACTTAAAGATCTATGGGTTCCAAATACACAGTAGGCCTCCAGTAGATCTTTCTGAATCAATTGACATATAATCCATACTTCTTCTTGACCATAGGGATCTAACTTCATTCTCCGAAATTGAAGTTTTTTTGGTTTCTTGGAAAATGTTATTTCCATTTGCCTCTCCCTAATTAGTTTCCTCACTCTTTCTTTTTTTTTCTTTTTTTTTTCTAGCTTTTCCCAAGCCTCTAATATTCCATGACAGTAGATTCATTAATAACAAAGGTTGAACACCAAAATTCACCTGGTTTGAATCTGTTTATAGCCTTCCATTCTCCTATCCCCCATTTCTTTCTTTGTCTTTGAGATCTAATTCAACAATTTTGTCAAGTGTATCAGATTTCTTTCCTTTGAAGTTAAGCCCTAGAACTTTCCCCATCTACATTGTAGCTTGAGCTTCGTTTAGGACATATCTACCCCTTCTATCACCATTCTCAGATGAAGCTGAAAGTGATATAGCTGCAACAGCTGCTCTGAAAATGGCTCTTTTTGGATGAAGCTTATTATAAGAGGCTCCTTTATGCTCATAGAGTCTGACATAGCTGGATATAATTTCAGACTGTGATAGGTCTTTAGACTTTCCTTTCTTGTTCCCTTTTAATTTGACTTTAGATTTGGGCCTACACTTCCCAAGTTGAGCCCCTTTATTATGGGATGCGTCTGAGTTTGACTTGTTTCTTATGGGCCCAAATGATCCACAACTGGCAGAGCCAGTAGCAACAATTCTGTTAAGAATTATATCTGGTGGGCCATTCTCATGGAGAATATGGCCCAACTCAATCTCCAAATTTATGCCAAGCTTAAGCCCAACAGATGTGCTGAGGCTCTTAATAAATCCAGGCGTGTACAGATGGCTTTCTAACCTCTGATTGTCATTATTAACAACTTTTCTGAGTTCAGCCACCTTTTCCTTTATTGGGTTTGCCATGCATGCATCATCCTCAAAGCTGCTCCCAATGCCATCTTTTATCTCTTCAATTACCGTATCCACCTCATCTCTACCACAGTGATGCTTTTCTTTTGATTCTTCAGCTGCCTTGTCCACATCATCAAAAGATGCCAGCTCAACTTCATCCATTTCTACTCTCTTTGCCAGTTCACCTTCATCTTCCCTAAGCCTTATAGGTTCTTCATGCTCTTCTATGGCTATCTCATGGATCTGCAATCTTCCTCAATATCAGAGGATAAATTATGATCACTCACGGCATTAATTTGTTCTTCACAGACCAAAACTGAAACAATTGTGCCCTTGCACTCCAGATTGATTTCTTTATTAATCCATTCTATGCATTTAGTTGCAATTCTAACTCTACCATAGCAGAATGATACTGGTTGGCAAATATTTTCATCAATATTAAGGACATTTCCCTAAATTCCTCTTAATTTGGTGAACGTATCTTTGTTCCAGAGATTTTGTGGGATGCCAAAACACCTCAACCATAAGCATCTCTCATGTTCTAAGTGCATGTCTGGATTCCACTCTGTAACAAATTCACACCACTTTTTCAGCCATTCATTTACTAATCTGAAATTTGATTTCATCTCCTCTTTGGACTTGAATGTTAGGACTACATCCCTCCCTCCTCCATTTCTGACAAGAGTATGGCCCAACCCTTTTATCTTTTAGGCCACGTTTGTTTGGTGGATTAGGTTGGATGGGATTATTAGCGAGAGGATTGTTAGTGAAGAGATTGTTAATGTGTGGATTGTTAGTGAGGGGATTAAGTGAAAGTATGTTTGTTTTGATGATAGTGTGGGAGATGATTAGTGATGGGATTGTTAAATTATTTTTATATAAAATAAATAAATAAATTATTTCTATATTAAAAAAAATTAAAACAAATATTAAAACAAATAGGAGCACTTGGTAAAAAAAATTAAAATTAAAATAATAAATTTTTTATATAAAATAGACTCAATCCCCTCACTATTTTCCTAATCCCACCCAAAATTCACCCAAGCTAATCCCCCTACAGAGGGGGATTACTAAGCCACCTTCACTACTAATCCTATCACATTGTGTTACATCCAAACAAGGGTTTGGTAGGTCCCACGGATTGCTAATCTAATCCACCCTCCCAAACCCCCAATCAAACATGGCCTTAGTACTTTCTTAATGCTGAACAAAGTGTACTCATTTTTGAGTCTTACTAGTATACTTTCATACAACCACCCATAGCCATCTTCATTCATTTTAATGGCAATGCAAGTTTTACATTGTGTTATACCTACACTTGTTTTTAGTGCATCAGCAAAGGATTTACTGATGTAATCTTCTCCATTACGTGGGACGTAGGCTGCTCCATCTCTTCCTTTATCTAAAGAATCTCTTCTGGTGGGGTTGGATTGAGGTTTGCTTCTGTTTTGTTCTCTGTCATACTCAGCATATTTGACTTTGATTGCCTTATCCTCCACCCATAACCCATTTTCTTTCTGAACTACTATGCTTGCTGCAACCGAGCAATCGAATCTCACAAATCCGAACCTTGTGTTTGTTACTTTCCTCTCTTTTGTGGGATAAAGACATCCTTGACTATTCCAAGCTTAGTGAAAAGTTTTGACAAACCTTTAGGTTCCAATGAGTGTGGTATATTGTCGACGAACACAAACACAGTAAGCTTTGGCACTCGCCTCTCTTTATTGATGTTTATCTTTGTATTATGTATATTTGATTTTCATCAACAAATTTTCTTTTGCTGATCAAAAAAAAAAATTGTCCACGAACACAATAAACCAGCCCTTTGTTGAACTTTTGCCCTATGCTCCTCTACCTTGTCTGTGCTTCACCACAGGAATCCACCCTCCTTGCTCCTCTACCATTTTTTCTAATAACATGTTGTGTTTGTGGTTCAGATTTATTCTACATATGAATTTCACACTACACAAATTTAATTTTCACTGCATTGCTCTTCTTCGTATAATTCTCACTGGACACTCTTTATCATGATGGAATGTTTAATCTATTTCTTTTTCTTTTTTTTCTTTTTTTTTTGAATCAATAAAAAAAAACTTTATTGATGAAATCAACACATACCTACATATAGAAGTAATGGTAAAAAAATATGCACATGATTATCATAAATAGAAATAATAAAGAGATGAAATAACTTAAATTGATATGAGATGCAAAGTAAAAAAATATATAAATTTGTTTAATTTGACTAAGTATATATAGTTATTGACATAGAATGATGGTTTGCTTAGTTTGGTACTTATGCTACTTTGCAAACTCTACACATGAAATATAGAAATGCTATGCACCCAAAAAATGGGATATATAGTTTAGATATAAAATTGATGTGATGAGAACCACACTAAGGTCTCATTTGGGAACAGACTATTTTCATAATTTTTTAACTTTTTAAAAAAAAATGTACAAAAAAGTAGACAGAGTAATGTGATAATTTATAGTGATTTTTTAACTTTTTGGCTAAAACTAAAGATTGCCAAACGAGGCTTAAGAATGAATCTAGTTCATGTTTGGGAATTTTCTAAAATTTAAATGGGTTAATTTTTGGATTTTTCAAAAACTTTCCTCGTTTGCATTAAGAAAACTTGAAATAAACTTCAAGTACTTATCCCACATTGAAAAGGAGGAAAACATAAAAACAAATAAAAAAAAAACATTAAGTGCTTAATAAAGAGTTTCACATAATATTTCTTTCAGTATTAAATTGGGGAGAAAGATGTCTTGAAACGAACAATTTTTTTGTGTTCACAATATAGGTGTTTTCCAACATTTCATAGCTTTTATTTATTTTCTATGTACTTCCTCAGTGATTATATTTCATTTTGGTTCAATTGACCAAAATTCATGCATCTTTTTAAAAGGTATAAATTCTCAGAATCTTTTTTTTTTTTAAGGGAGATTTATTAGAAAATCATTTTTCAAGTGTTTGTATCTCAATTAGTCCATAAGATATTCTTATATTCCAATAAGTCCTATTATTTGAACATTTGATCTACTAAATCATAATTCTCATATTTAAGATATTTTATCGACATTTCTACCTTTACAAATATTTTTTGAACGGTTAACAATTTGATAATGTGAACATTCATATTTTATAATGTGAATATTCATATTGTCAATGTGAATGTTCACATTCACATTGACAATATGAATATTCACATTGACATATCAATAGTCACATTGATGGTGTGAACATTCACATTAACGGTGTAAATATTCACATTATGGAACATTCGTATTGTAAATATGAATATTATTAGGGGTATTTTGATAACTATGTCACCCATAGGACTTATTGGAATATAAGAAAATAATATGAATTAAATGGAACATAAGTAGGTGAAAAATGATTTTTGAAAAAGTGTCCCTTTTTTTAATTCAAAAAATTACAATCTAGTTTGACAAAAATAAATATCAAAAACATTATTTTTGAATTTTCTGAAATCATTCCCCCCCCCCCCCCTCCCAAAAAAAAAAGGGAGAATTGTATGAAAATAGTGATTTTTTTTTTTTTTTTTCACCAAACTAGTTTTAAAAAAATTTCAAAAATAGATTTTGAAAACTTCACCAAACAATCTTGTCAATCTAGGTTTAGCCTTGAGAAATCTTGGGTACTGATTTTGCATGCATTAGAACTTGCAACCAAAAATATGATGAAAGTTATTTAGTTTCCTTATTAACCTATGCTTGACAAAAAAAACAGAGAGCTTTTTCTTTCATCAACAAAATTGAAAATACTAGTCTAATTAGCCAAAACTCTTACATCTCATTATTAGGAGGTCAGTAATTTGAACTTCTCTACTTGCGTGTGGGACTTATTCCCCATGTATTAACTCGGAATTTCTCTCCCATTTAAGAAGTTTCTTTGTAAAGTTGTATTTGATTTTCATTATAATTGTAATTCATTGAGTTTTATTATAATATCTTAGATGAATCAACTAAAAAAAATAAAAATATATTGATGTAAAACAATTTAGTACAAAGAAAGTACATTATATATACATAATACATCAGGGCCCTCAGGATTAGTCCTGGCTTCCCTTAAAATCAACGGGTTGGGGATACCTGAGTTATCAAAAAAAAATATATACATAATACATCAATGAACTACCAAGAAAAATCTATCATTGTAATAAAATAAAATATTTTAAAAAATCCCAACCAGGTTAGAAATAATACCTTATATTTGAAGTGGGATTTTTGTTTCGATTTTCTCTGTCACAAACCCTTTTCTCTCTACATAATTTGTCAAAATAATTTATTTCCATGGAAAATATTCAGTTTTGGAAATATGGCCTAAACAAATTGAAGGAAAACTGCTACAATGATGTAAGCATTGCTTGTGCAAAGAACCACACAATAGGGCATTAGATAACTAAATTATAAAAATTATTAGATATTTGGGAGTATCACATAGTTAATAATCTTGGCAAATGAAAAATCGCAACATACAATAAATAAATTATTTTTTGTCTTTTAATATATAATAAAAGTGAGTCAACATGTTCCACCTGTAAAGTTATTAATTTGAAACACTATATATAAATAACTCTAAATAGTAAACTAGAACTGCTAAATAATTACCTAGTTGCCAATTCTTGTCACCATTAACCATAAAATTGCTTAGCTTATCTGTGTGCTAAATCCTTGTTTTGGTACGCAAGTGAAAAGAAACTTGGAGAAATAACTGTACCGTGTTACAATAAAAAAATTTACAAAATCATAAAAAAGTATAGCATTTTAATTATTAAAATGTATAAAGTTTAACACTAATTTGTAATTTATTTTTTCTGAATCCACTGATAAGTAATTCCCAAGAAACTTCAAACAAAAAAATATATTTATTAATTAATTGCCCTCCAGTTTCCACAGGTTGGTGTTGAAGCAACGAACATGATTTGTATACAAAAAGGTTATACAATAAATATTTTTAAAATGATATGTAAATAATATTTTTAAAATTATGAATATTGTGGTTGGTGTCTTTGATTGGAAATGAAAAGTCTACAAGAGGATATATTATTCTATTAAAAAGTTCTCTATATATATTTTATCGGAAAAAGAATAAATTTATTGATGAAAGTAGTAGCAGCATAACAAATTTATATCTATCAATAAGAAAGGTAAGGACAAAACATTCTATTTGTATATCACTAGCAGTGGTGCGTTTGTAATTTTATATTTAAATTTTTTTGATAATCTAATAAATAAAAGATGAGTTGAATTTGTTAACTGCTAGTAGTTATTTTGTAAGGCAAATAACAATATGAATAATTTTTTTTAAAAAAAATTACAAAGTTTCAAAACCTTCTGAAATGTGTACTTTTTTATATAAGAAAAAGATTGAAATTCTTAAAAAAACTCTCCTAATTTTATCTGACATTATAGTACAGTGTTAATTTTTTTATTTGTTACAAACTCAATAATGTAAAATCTCTAATTTCCTTACTATATTATTGTGTGTAGATTATGGATTTTAAATTATAAATCCATACCATTCCTCTTTTATATAATAGTATAGATTACATTAAAAGTAAACATATTGTTAGGTAAACCACATCAAGTTCCTTATAAAATATCTGCAGCAACTTATTATGGCTACTTTTTTATATGTTGAAGTGGAGGAAAGTGGATTGTGTGGTAGGCAACCACTTTCTTACCACTATCTTTCCATCCCATTGGGCCTTAATTTCTCGGATGTCTCCTTTGTGAATTTTGTAAGAGAATAATGTTATATACATCGATTAATATATTAATTGATAATATGATATAATTTTAAAAAAAATTAATATTTATAATTTATATAATGAATAAAATTAATAATAATATCATAATTAATATTAATATACTAATTAATACATTAATCAATATATATAGTACTACTATTTTACAAAAGGCTTCTTATGGCATTTATAAGCAAACTCATGGTCCCAATGTATGAGACCTAATAATTGTCCTCTGGCTTTAAGGGACTTTGCTCATAATGACATTTGTCGTTTTGGACACCCTATTGCCATTGGAAGAAGAAAACTCTCTAAACTTATGTTTGAATTACATTGTTGTTGAATTTATTTCTTAATAATTTTAATTTTAGAAACAATTGATTATTTAACTTTAGATATAAGAACTTTCTATTTGAAGAAGAGATTAAGTCTGGTTACTTTTATTATCTCTATCATTGTCTCTTCACCTATTATGCCTCTCCATATGTTTCAGTCATGTATATCGTTTGCAATACAAAAATGCTAGTATTATTAATTTTTATTTTTAAAAAGAATTGTATATATAATATAGATTTAAAGTTAGCCAGATGTGAATAACATTTATTGAATTTAATTTTTTTTAAATATGTAATATTGTCGTTTGTGCTAAAAAAATAGAATGAATGGTTCATCTTAAAGAGATGTGGATTACATGTCAATCTCCATTAACGAGGCTGACGAAAACTAAAAGTACATGGACCAAATTGAATTTTTTGATAAAATACAAAGATTAAAATGAGATTTTAGTAAAAGTGTAAGGATATTAATGAGATAAGAACAATATCATGTATAATGATCGCATGACAAGTTTCATTGACTTTATTAACATTAGATGGATGGAATGGTGATGACATTGCAATTTGACTCAAAGTATAAGAAATTGATTGTCATTATTGGAGTGGCTAAAGTAAAATTTTGATAAAAATATAAGAATATTAAGTGTAATTAACCCATCTTATTCTAGTGACCACTTTGTTCCCTCATTGATCAACCAACTAAAGCATGATTCTGTTGTAGATATAGTTATCAATCTGACAAACAGGGCTCTATCATAATTCCATATGCAATAATTGTTTATATTGATGAGTCCAGGTGTTAGAAATTCAGGTTGTATTGCTTTGCTTCCTCTTTTGAAGCAATAGGTTTAGGAACAAAGAAATCAAATGCAGAAGTGGTCTCAGAAATAAATAATGTAATTTTATGTTTAGTTTTTGTATTTTAGCATTATTGCTTTTGAAGGAGTCTTTTGCATAGTTGTGAAGTTTGAAAGTATAATAATGTTAAGAGATGACCATTTTATTTATTATGTGATATGTTAATACTATATTAATAATAAACATAATGATAACATGAGAAATAATAAATAGAATGTAATACTCCAAATATTTGGAGTGGGAGCAACCTATTGGAATGCTCAAAAAACAAATATTTATGTTTGAAAAAAAAAAGAAAAAGAAAGTATGAGTATGCATGTATACTTAGTGAAAGTACATTTGCACTTTATACATCATTCATAAAGCAAACCTTTATTAAGCTATTGTTTTTAAAAAAGCTAACTCTTAAAGCTGATTTCAAGCAGGGCTCATGTCGTTTTGTAGACTTCTTTTGAATTCATAATCCAACAGGGTCAATAATGAAAAATTTTAAGTACATAAAATTTCATTATATGAGATTGAATTTATTAAATTTATGAGTCATACGTCATGTGAGAGAATTGTATTAAATTTTTGTTATCAAATTCCTTGTACATAAAAAATCTGATCAATAATATAGAATCGTAAATAGGTGTGGATTACATGTCAATATAGGTCAACATTTTTACATTGAAACTACATTTACACAGTTAGTGGTAATAATTCTAGTTAGTGGTAACAAGTCGACCCATATTCACACTTTTATATTTTAAATCAAGTTTTAAAGTCATCTTTTCATTTATCTATTGTTAATGAGACCGACAAAAATTATCTTGCATGACTTACAAAACAAGTTTCGTCAACTTTATTAACATCAGATAGATGAAAAGATGATAAGATTATAATTTGACTCAAAGTATAAGAGATTGATTGTTATAATTAAATCAAAGAAGTTAAAAGTAATATTTTTAGTGAAAATTTAAAGGGTTAAGCGTAATTAACTCCTCTTATTCTTGTGTACGACTTTGTTCCCTCATTGCTCAACCAAATAAAGCATGATTGTGTTGTAGATACAGTTATCAATCTGGCAAACAGGGCTCTATCATAATTCCAAATGCAATAATTGTTTATGGTGATGAGTGTATGTGTCAGAAAATTCAGGTTTGTATTTGCCTTGGTTCCTCCTTTGAAGCAATAAGTTTAGGAATTAAGATTTTTTTTTTTTAACAAATAGGAATTAAGAAATCAAATATGGAATTAAACATATAAAAATTAAATAAATGTATAAGAGTTTTAAGAATTGGGTCTCACAAATAAATGTTATAAAATATTGTATGTTTATATATTTTCTGTATCCGGTCCTCTGTTTATTTATATATTCTAGCATTATTGTTTTTGGAATCAACCTACTCAGAATGTTAAAATATATGTATATGTATATATATATATATTATGTTTGATAAAAGTTTAATATGCATATTTATACTAACTGAAAGTACATTTGCACTTTACACATCATTTATAAAATCAAACTTTCTTTTTTTTTTTAAGCTATGTTTGTTTAAAAGCTAACTGTTAAAGCTAATTTCAGGTGAACGGGGCAGATGTCGTTTTGTGGACTTCTTTTGAGTTCACAAGTCAATGGGGTCGGTCAATAATGAAAATTTTAAATAATATAAAATCCAATCACAGGATCAAACTCGATCTTCTTGCATGAAATTGGACATATTAACGAGTACGAAATAATGTTCTCGTATAATTTTGTTGATTAAGTATGCGCTTCTTCAAACGTTGTCGTTTTATTCCCTGAAAACATAAACGTGAACTAGCCAGCAGGTGTGTGCCGGATACCTGTCCGATGCCTAAGTTAACCAAATAGACAAATAGGTAAAAGCTCTGCGTATTCGAGAATCAAAATTGTGATACCTCTACATAGGTTCTGTCATGAGCTTTTATAGTTTTTATCTGGCACAATCCTAGTAGGACTCTTATTTCTCAATGCAGAGTCCTCCTAAGAATCATACTCCTGAAGGATAATATTTATCCCTCAACACCTTCTTCACTGCTTCAACCAAGTGAAATGGTTTTACTACGGTTGTATGAATACACAACCGAGCTAACACTGCTATACTCGAGCAGCAGTTTCAACCGCGCTTCACCTAGCTCGGTGATACTTTGCTCTTGCAATTCAACTCAGTGCGTCCATAAGTGACGCCTTAACTCGGTTATCGCTCAACTATACCTCGGACCGAGGTATATAGACCGAGCTATGTACAGCCACGCATTTCGACCGAGATAATTGTCACCACAATTAGACCGAGCTAACAAAAACTAGGTTCTAATTGTGAAGTCCTTTTTACTACGGCCCACGAATCGGTCCACTGCAATGACTGGGCCTAGCTCGGCCCTAAGTGCGCATATAAACTCCCTCTCAGAAGTTTTATCTTATATGAAAAGATTGTGTCTAATTTTATAATTAAATTATATAGACGCAAATAAACTGATCAATAATATTGAATCCTTTTACGTGGTGTTCCAAACTCCTAAATTGCCAGCATGGTATAGTGGGGAAGTACAAATTTCTAAGATTAAATTACCCTGTGCATCCTTCAACTTTCACATAAATTTTATTTTGGTTCTTTACTTTTTAATTGTAACAATTAAATTCTCAAATTTTAACTTGTGTTTCAATTTGATTCTCCCATCATCCCATCTTTTAAAGTTTGAGTAAAAATTTAAACATGATGAGGGACTGAATTAGAATTTAATTTGCCATTAAAAAAATGTCAAATACCCCCTAAAACAAGATCACATTAGCACTTTCTTTTCAAAACTTTGACATTGAGTGACGGTTGAAATACAAATTAAAATATAATGATTTAATTGTTGCAATTAGAAGATGAAGAAATATAGTGAAATTTAACCCGATTTCTTCATAATGAACACTTCATCAAATTTGGCATTATAATACAGCAAAATCACTTCTTTATGGTTAAATTAACTAACAAAAACGCATTATGTAGACTACTAACAACCCATTACGTAGTGAGCTATAAACAGCATTATAATTTGAATGTTGAATTTTTTAATCTGAAAAAAATTATAAATTCAAGTGTTAAATATAATCAAATTTCATTGTTCAATACAATTAAACAATATGAAAACCATAATTAAGTTTGTAATCAAACCATATGGACACTTATTTCATATAACTAAACTCATCAAAGATTACAAAGAAAAATTAAATAGCTTCTGTAGAGAAATATGGAGAATCATATTTTTTTGAAAAACCAGAAAACAAAAAATGAAATTATGCAGCTGGGGATGGAGCAATGGCAGGTGCAGGGGAAGGACCATTATTTCCATTATTTGAAAAGAGTTTTTTGATCATCACGTTTGCGATTAACTCGTTAGCGCTATCTGATGGGTGGTATTCATCCCAAAACACATACTTGCTTCTATCTTTGCACAATACTGATACAGGAACGCATGTTAGAGCTGGCCTAATCTTTCCAAATGAGCAACATGGCGAGTCGGAGTTGTTGAATCCTGCAAATTCCAAAAAATGAAAATTTTTACTCCATCATAAACAATTGAAAACTTTATGTAATATTTCCAAAGTCGAGTTTTTCCCCTTTTAATGGTGTTAAAATCTAATATCTTCTTCATGAATTCTTGCTCCATTTATTCCTCTAGTAATCTCCATTGTAACAAGCAGTTTTGAACCGCTCTTTATATTTTCTCGATATAGTTTTAATTCCTAAATTTATCAAACCAATTGAGCAGTATATAATCATCATAAATAATAGTTCACACAATATAAAGAGAGGAAGCAATTTTATATTTTTTAGCATACCATATTTGTGTGGATTGGTGATAACATTATTGACAACATCATAGGCATCTCCAAATCTATAGCTTGCATTAGGAAGTTTGCTTGACAATTGATTCACAAGATTGCTAGTGGCTTGATTGAAGCTTAGAGCCAATTTGTTAGTCTTGTCTTGGCAAGCCCCTGTTGTACTCAGCACCCTTTGAAGAGGAATGCACCCCATTGGTCCTAGCCCAAACACTATCAGCTGCCTTGCCCCTAAACTATGCAATAGCTGAAAAAACAAAAAACAAAAAAAAATCTCTTAGTTTCTATATATAGAATTAATAGGAAAAAAAAAAAAAAAATAGCAAACAGTCTCAATAACAGTAATACTGCAAATACAGAAAAGTGCATTGGTGCCCCATGTAAGGTGAGTTAAGGGTGGGCATTGATAGCCAGCTTGGGTCTGGGCTAAAATTATAAGAATGTCTCATGCCAAATCTGACATTGGGCCTACAAATCAAATTCCAAGCCGGACTCTAAAACGATGTTTAAATTTCAAGCATGGTCAACAAACCCATAGTCATATTAAAAATAAATATTGATAAATTTGTAGTTTAGCTTGCACAAACATTTAGTATTTATCTATTACATCCTAACACTATGTTTGGGAACCTAGGAGAGAAAAGAAAAGAAATAATTACTTAAGTAATAAGAGAAAAGAAAAGAAAAGAAATGATTGTGATTTCTCTCCTTTTTGTTTGGATAAGGAAGAAATAAAAGAAAAGAAATAATTGTGATTTCTCTCATTCTTGTTTGGTTAGGTTTCATTAAGAGAAAAGAAAAGAAATTATTTTATGTTATATTACTAAAATAACCTTTTTATATTTTCAATCATTTTATTTCTTTTATTTTTATAGAGACAAAATTGGTATTATGAAAATAGTAGTTTCTTTTCTCTCCCAATCTCTCCACTTTTGGGAAGATTGAAAATGGGACATATAAGAGAAATGAGTTTCTCTCCATTTCTCTCCATTTCTTCCCATTTCTCTCTACTTAGGTTATCCAAACAAATAAGAGAAATACATATCACTCTATTTCTTTTCTTTTCTCTCCAAATCACTCAATCCAAACATAGTGTAAGTTCAAGTTCAGTAAGTGTATTTTCCTTTTTAAAATTTACTTTATTGAAACAAAAATAAAACTAAATAAATGTAAAAACTAACATATTATACAAATTAATAAATGTTACAAACTTGTCATGCAGTAATAAAATTTTAAAAATTGAAACAAGACCCACTTCAATAATATAATAGGTGTCCTATTGGTAAATAAAATAAATTTGTAAAATTTATTAATTTATATAACAATACTCATATATTATGTCTATAATATAAAATATAATCAGGTTGGACTAGGCTTCAATGATTATTTCCAAGTACAAACAAACCTAAAAATTAGTCCATCACAATACTGTAAATCTGGAATTTTAAAAAACATGTTGAAATGGACAGGCAACCGAACCGTCCTAAAGTGAATGTTGTGTTTGTGCACATTTCTAAATTAAAAAATAAAAAAAATTATAGTTGGTATTGATATTGAATAATAAAAAGGAACAAACTAAAACAAATTTGGTTTTGAGATTACTCTAAGTTGAGTTCCGAGAGTGTCCATTAAGTAGGTCATGAAGGTCTGGTCATTGTAGGTCCATGAATCACTGTAAACTGGCATCAAGTAATTGTTTATGAAATCATTGCTTCCCAAAGCAACCACATATCTTCCATCTTGAAAGAACTTATCTGATGCTGCTTGCCCAATTTTGGCTACTATTAGATCTTGTGTTCCTTGAAACAACTCTATTTGTTTGTAGAGAGAAAACCTTTGAATCTACAACAAAATAATATATCACCATACATTAGTCTTGAGAACCAAAAAAAGAAAGAGGGGGGGGGGGGGGGGTTGTGGAAATTATAATTTGCACATTTACATTTTACGTTAAATTTTACTTTGCTTTCTCTCTTTTTAATTGTGATAGTCAATCTTACGCTTTTAGTCAAGTGTCAATGTCTTCATTTCTCATAGGAGTCAATGTTGAGCCCCATGATGAGCTCACTGAGGATCTTTTTTCATGATCTGAACTGTTTAATTTTAAAAATTTGCCAAATATAAAAAAATTAGGTTAATCAGATATCGGTAACCCTATAACTATGTCACATTTGTTTTAAAGAAAATATATGATTTTGAGAATAGATTATTTATTTTTTAAAAATAAATTTGATTCAATCATATAATTATTATTATCCAATCAATTTAAATTTTTTTTTTTTTTTTGAGAACCATTTTAATTTTTTTACGAACATGAACTATTCGATCAATGCTATAGAATGGTTCAGATCATACAAATAAAACCTGTTGTAAGTCTCACATTGGGCACAACACGAGCTATTATGCCAAAGGATACAATATTTACCCCATGCCGCCTTTCCTCCAAATCTATTAAATATATTGGCAAAAAAATTTCACGTGTTAACATCAAAATTAGGCCACGTGTTGCTCAAAAGTAAGTTTTTTTTTTTATTTTTTTATTTTTATCAATTTATATAATGATCTAGAAAAAGAGGGGACATTAATTGACTAAAAATGTAAAAATTTGACTATTATAATTGGAAGGCGCGAGTAAAATAAAATTACGTATAAACTATAAGTGTGCATAATGTAATTTATTTTAAGAAAATAAATATATATATATATATTCTTGATTTAAGATACTTACAAATAAACCACCAGTTTCATTCAATATCCCTGCACCTCCAGAGGCATAGTTCACTCCATTTGCAAGAATAACATCTTCTGTCAGAGATGGATCCATGAAAGCTGGTGGTCTTGGAAGACCCATTTTATCCCCTGAAATATATAATTCACATCTTAATTTTTGTTTTCTCTTTATTTTGAATGAAGAAGAAAAAATAGATTAAGAATTTAAATTTGTTATGGGAGTAAGTCATGTTCAAAATGAATTTGATTAACATATTTCAATTTCTAACTAATTTTGGTACCTAAGTCCATAATATTGTTACAAGGAGGCAGCAGGTTCTCGAGGTCTAGTGGAGGACCCACTCTGATCTCATCTTATTTTAGTGATATGAACCATTAAATTTAGCAGACTAATATATTATTCATGTAAAAATAAATAAATAAATAATTTGATTGAATATTAATAGCCGCAATATCATATCAATCATGTCTTAAATAATGGACGGAAACTATAATTTTTAGAATAGAATAATTCTATTATCTAGTTATTAATACCAAATCAATTTAATTTTTACATGAGTGAACTTTCACAAGCCCTATAAATTGAAAAGTCTGAATCAACAAAAATAGATCCAAAGTCGACCCACAACTGCCCCGAACGAACCCGTGCCTATATACTTGATGGTATGGTATGAGTAGAAATATTGTAAATATTTTGAGCAGAGAAAATTCCATGCCTATATGTACTTGATGTAGCAATGAATAAATTTATGTTACCTATTATATCGGCAACTGTTCGACCGTTTGTAAACCTTCCATTAGGCAGTCCATTACCAAAATCAATACCGTACCATGGCAAGTTTGCGTTGGCTAGGGTCTTCGACAAGTACTTGTTGTTGCCCACATCGGAAAGAGAATCTCCAAAGATGAATTGCACCACCTTGCAATGGCACCCACCAATTGAAAACCCTAAAACCGCCACGATCATCAATGCCGCCATCAACTTCATGTTTACAAAAGATTTACAAGCTTTTCTTCAATCAACAAATCTAAGTTATATCTTAGAGAAATATGAACACCATATATGTATGGTTGGTTTTTAAAATTTGGTGTTAAAGGTAGAATATAAGGGGGCTGAGAAGTCATGTGAAGTGTCAAACTGGTGAAGTTTGGGAAATGGAATGTTTTTAGAGAGAGAGTGTGAGTGATTGGTGGTAGCGGGAGTTTGATGAACTAACTGTTGTTGGTAATTCAGACCAACTACAACTACTTTTGTTGTGCTACAAAGGTAGAAGAAGTCTATGCATAGGTTTGTTTAGGCTTTACAATATGACCAAAGTGGCCTTAACGTTTTTTTAAAAAAGTTTTTGGTGAGTTGGCCTACCATTTGATTACGTGCATTGTGATACTCCCAATATGTTTGGGGGGAGGGCGGGGACCCAGAATTTATAAATAAAATTTTTATACAAAAATGATGTGGTAGTATATTTTTTAAATTATGAGTCACAATGATTAGTGTTTTGTTTCGAAAGTAGACGATAACAAATTGTTATATTATTCTGTATAAAAAAATTTATTTATATAGTATTATTCATAAATTGCTATTGTTCCGATAATTGCTACTCTTCCTTGGGCAAAACAGTAATATCAAAGTAATAAATTTACAATATAAACTAATCACATTCAAATTTGAGCAATAACTTCTCTAACAAAAGGATATATGCATATACAAACACTAAAAATTCAAAAACAAAAAATTGAAGTAAAATAATATGGCCCTCTTTTGCTAGCTTTATATTAATTTCTCTTCACACCCTTTACATGTATTGTAATGTGGTTACAGAGGGAAATTTGATGGTTGTATTCAGAATCTCCCCTGTTAGCTTAAAAAAATCTCAAATCTTGAAATAATTTCTTTTTTGAATGATTTTACTCTTTTTTTTTTAAATAAATAAGTTGAAATTGTAAATTTTTTAACAACAGCATAAAACTTGATACAATTTTTTTCATATGAGTATATGTTTGGTTTGTATTTGGGAGATGAATTTTAGAAAAAAAATTTCTAAAAAATGGTTTGGTTTGAGTTTTTCTCAAAAAATTTTCAAAATCACTTTCTCTCTCTTACACATCAATCAATCACTTTTTTCTCTCTCCTCCCTCCTTCTCAATCACTTTTTCTCTTACACACATCTACTCAAATTCTCTCAAAATATCAAATCATTCCAAACTCCCAAAAAAACAACTCTCCCAAAATATACAACCAAACAAATCAAAAAAATTTCTAAATTCTCTCCCCAAATTTTTTTTCAAAAACAACTCTTCCAAAAACAAACCAAACAAGCCCTATAACTTGTTCCATATAAGAATATTGTGTCTGATTCTGTCAATTTGTGTGTTTGTAAATTTTCTGTTTTACCAAATGAAACCATGTTTGGCAACTGTCAACTTCTTTTGCCACTACAGTTGGTGTTAGTTGATCTGAAAATCAATTAACATATATGTAGGTGAGAAATATATCTGACAACAACATCCAACCTCCTTTTTACTACATTTTTTTATTTTCCTGACCTGTCAATTAGAGTAAACAAAATGAAATAAACAAAGTTTTTATTCATTATAAAAGCTCGTTTCTTGAGACTTGAAATTCATTGCCACTCTCACCAAACCTACCTGCAATCTCAGCTTTTCATCCAACAAAACAATTCATTTTCTTTTTCTTTTTTTTTTTTCCTTAAAAATATATAAATTAGTTTGACAAAAATAATTATTAAAATATTATCTTTAAATTTCTAAAAACATTTTCATCCCCAAGCATTCAAAATTATATGAAGATGATGAGTGAGTAAGATTTAAAAAAAAAATAAATAATACAAGTAGGCTCCAAATGTTTCTATTATCTACATGATAATACCGTTGCCATAATGCTTAAATAAGTATTTACATAAAATAAATTTAGCCTCAAAAACCAAACATTCTAAATTTAAAATTAAGAAACAACCAACTAACCTAATCTTGCTAATTTAGGAAAACAATAAAATGAAGATTAATTTTTCAATAAAATTAGATATTTCCAAACAAAAAAATATGAATAAAAGAAAAATAAGATATTGCCAGAATTCTATGTAGTTTGGACGCCGAATTAAAGAGGAGATAAATAATCCCACCCCTACGTGTGATTAGTTAACCTTCTTCTAAATTATTCATACTCTTCATTCAATTATTTAATTTTTTATTCTGCCCTAACCAAACATAGTGCTATTACTTAATCCTCTAATATATAATTACATTACTTATTCCTACTAATCTAATCTACAATCTAATGGTATCTTATGGACCTTAGTAATAGAAAATGGAGAGAAAGAATTAGCCATATAATCATGGTTGTCAAAAATTATGATCCTACATAAGATCGTAAAATTCTACTTTCTATTAACATAAGATAAAAATAAAAATTAAAATGATACCTATTAAAATAAAGTGAAAAATCGCAAATTCAACGATCTAAGTTACAATTCTACATGCAATGTGCTGTAACACCAATCACAGGCCCAATCCAATTGTCATGAAAGGCCAGAAGAAACCCAAATTGATCGATCCAAACAAGATGGATGATTTTATGCAGACCCAAATTTATAACCTCCCATTCAAAAATGAAAGTCTCATTTTTGATCCCACACTCAAAGAATGTATGAATAATACATAATTTATTATTATTGCAAACTATCAATTTTTTTTTTTTTTATTTTGGATGAAATTAATACAATTTGTGTATATGAGGCTCCATATTTTAAACTAATCATATGATGTATTTTGTTTATTACTAGGCACACAGAAAAGTGTGTAAACGAATTTATTTTGCTAAATCAATTGTGCTATTTCAGTCATTGTTGAACTTTTTTAAATAATTTATTATTTAATTAGACGTTTTTGTCTTAACAAAACACATATATATAGGACTATTTTGGGAACATTTTAGCAAAAACACTACTACAAAAAAGTCAATTTTTTTCTTTATTTGTTTATACGTTTTTTTAATAAAAATACTAAAAAAATCAATTTCTAAAACAACCTGAACTTCATCCTACTTAAATGATAATTTGAGATTGGTTTGAGCATTAAAAATTTTAATTATTTTTTTTATTTTAAAAAAAATATATTAAAAATTAGATAAAGTAAATTAATTTTTTGTAGTGACTTTTTTTTTTTGGCTGTTCATACGATGGCTCTTATTTTTGCTTTTTCCCATTTTGCTCTTTTGTGTGTTTCTCTTTTTTATTTTTTATTTTTGTTATGAACGGTATTGGGGAAAATTCATTCCCTTAGAGCATCTCCAACGGTGAATCAAATTTTTCACCAAATTTGAGTAAAAAAAAGTCAATTTTCTCAATCTGATATGGCTTGCTTCAACCGTGCATCAAAAGGGAAGGGTCAACCAACCGGTCGACTGGTAAGTCTAATTTTTTTTTTTTTTTTAACCTGCTTGAACCTTTTTGACCGGTTTGAACCTACCTATTTGAAAGGGAACCGGTCGACCGGTGGGTCAACCGGCCGGACATCCGATTGATTGACCGGTTGGCCCACCCCAATGGTCAAGTACAGTGAAATACTAATATACAGAGCTTGTCCTCGATTTGATGAAATGTTTATTCCATTCTCATTTTGATATCAAATTGGTGAAACCATTGAAGCTTGAAAATGTCACTTTTTCATCAAATTTTAAATCTAATGCATGATTTGATGCACCGTTAGAGATGATCTTATGTCTTCCTCGATTTTCTTTCCAGCCATAGTGATCATCATTGTCTCTTCTTTTTCTTTGTTTTTTAATACTTTTGTCTGTTTCGTTCTTTCTCTGTTGCATCTTTTTATTTTTTTTCATTTCTCCATTTTGATTGATTCTTTAAATTTTATTTTAATTTGGCTCCTTTATCTTTTTAAATTTTATTATTTATATTTATTAAAATATTTATCTTCAGAAAGACTATGTTCACACCTCTTTACTAAAAAATTATGAATTTGTTATGGTGTTGATATTTGTAAAGATAATTATAAATAATTTTGGTTATATTAGGAAAGTTTTGTTTATGAACCATGATGATTTTATTAAAAATCATTCTGGTTGTATTATAAATATTAAAAAAATAACAGATCATTGTGATTTTAAAAAAAAAGAAAAAAGAAAAATTGATCTAAGATCTTTGCCCAACTTTTGATAGAAGGATAGATCCACAATAATATTTTTTGATGCCTAAGGTCCCTCAAACTTATTTTACTTTATAAAATACCTAATTTACCCTTCTTTACAACATAAGTTTGTTTAGATTTTGACAAACTGAATATTCTATTGCTGTTTTGTAGAAGATTTCATGGGAATGGACTTCACGGTGGCGATTTTGCAAGTGTTGCAGTGGACTTGACAATGGAGATTGCTATTATCGTCTAGGTGTTACAGTGGTGTTGATCGTGTAGATTTTTCAATGGAGTTGAATCATGTATGTTTTCGATCGAGATTCCACATGGATTTCGATTTTTGTTTTAAATTTTATGTAAGGATTCGGATTTCATATTAGTTTTTCGAATTTATTTTTGCACTAGGTTTTTGTTTTCAGTTTTGATCAACTTAAAAGAAAGGATATCTCAATGATATAAATTAGGTGAATATAAGTTTTCTGTGATTTTATTTTTGTTATTTTAAAGGTGAATATAAGTTTGTAGTCTCTGGACTTTTATTTGAGTTCAGAGAAAATTATAATTATTAGAAATTTCTCTAGACTTTTATGTTGTTCTTGTGAAGTGTTTTTATATTGAACAAATTATTTTTCTTATTTTTTCTTTCAGTTTCGATGGACAATGCAGTGTTGTTGTTGTGCAATAATGGAAATGATACTATTGTCATTAATGTTTCATATGAATTGAATTTTGAGGAATTGGTTGACATTTTGTGTAAAACATGAAAAAATTTGAAACCTGAGACGATGTGTATTTCATATTCTATTGTGGGCCATCCGAATTGTATGGTTCGAAATAATATTGATTTTCTGAATATGTTGAGGTTTGTTTGTCCACGTGGTGTTGATATAGTTGATATTTCAGTTGTTAGGTATAGTACTTCTGATCAAAAGGATGAAGTGGGGTCTAATTGGGTTGATGTTGTGCATGGTGAATGTGATAGGCTCGTGGATTTTGAAAAGAATTCACTCTCTAAGTTTTGTTCTCACCAAGAAAATATGTTATTGTCAGCTGGTTAGCGAAATGATATTACGAGTATTAGACAAAAGTTTGAGGGTTGTGTGGTTGAGTTCTGTACTATTTTATGCAAGTATGTTATTGAGGTTGATTTTCAGTTTACGTATGTTAAAAATGACAAGCTGAGGGTTATGGCAGAATGTGCATATAAGGAATCAAGGGGATATATGTGGCGTATACATGCTTCAGTTAAAAAAACAAATGGGTTCTTTTACATAAGAACTTTGAACAATGAACATACGTGTAGTGTGGCGGTTCGCACTAATAAACATGCTAGGATGACTTCCAGCTTAGTTTCTGGGCTGATACTTGAAGAGGTAAATGCAAAACCTTTAACCCATCCAGTGGATGTTGTCAAAGAATGAAAAACAAGTATAGGGTCTCAATTAGTTATAACTGTGGTTGGTTGGAGGTTGAAAAAGCAAAATGTAGTACATATAGGGATTCTTGTTTGTCACTCGATCAATTACCGTGGTATTTTGATGAGGTATTGAAAAAAATCCAAGTAGCTATTTTGAGTTAGATTTTGAAGATAACAAGCATTTCAAAAGAGTGTTTGTGGCTTTTCATGCATGCATTACTGGTTTCAAATATTGTCGGTCATTTCTGTTTCTTAATGGAACATTTTTTAAAGGACGATACAAAGGAGTTATGCTTGCTGCGACGGGGAAAAATGGGAATGAAGGTAATTGTAAATATATCTAATTTTAACTAAGTACGTGAATTTTCTATACATATGGGAATTGAGTGAATTTTCTATTTTTGTGGTTATGTTTTGTGATTTTTCTCTGACACTTTGAATTTTCTCTAGTTTTGGCCACTGTGTGAATTTTCTCTGGTTTTGGCCACTATGTGAATTTTCTCTAGATTTTAGTCAGTGTGTGAATTTCCTCTGAATGTTGTCAGTGTGAATTATTTGTAGTTGGTCACTAAGTGAATTTTCTCTGAATAATGTTATTGTGTGAATTTTCTCTATAGTTAGTCACAAGTAAATTTTTTCTAGATGTTGACAATATGTGAATTTTCTCTGGAGTTGGTCACTAAGTGAATTTCTCTAGAGGCTGCCATTGTGTGGATTTTCTCTAAATTTGGCCACTGTGTGAAATTTCTTTGTATGTTGGCAATGTCAAATTTCTCTGGTTGTTTATTGTTCTAATTTTCTCTACATATGTATATCTAATATGCTTGTTCCTATTTGTTTTGTAGGTTTTTTTTCTATAGCTTTTGCCGTTGTTGATGTTGAGAATAAAGACAATTGGTGTTGGTTCCTTAAATATTTATGTGAAGTATTGGGATCGGAGAGGGTGATAAGTTTCATATCAGATCGACATTGTGGTATTGTGGAAGGAATTGCTAGGTTTTTCCCTAATTGCTATCATGGATTTTATGTTGAACATTTAAAGAGAAATTAGAGGGATAGGTTATCTTGTGGAAATACAAATTTGGTTAGAGAGACGATTGTATCCAAGTTTTCAAAATGTACATATGCGCCAACAAAGGTATCATTCCATTTCAAGTTAAATGAATTAAAAAGTGAGGAATGAGACATTGTGAGTGTTTTCTTTAGAAGTTTACCATATGAAAATTGAAGTAATGCATATTTTGAGGGGAAACGTTATGGTGAGATTCAAATATTACTGAGTCATTCAATTCATGGATACAAGAAACTCGACACTTGCTAATAACAAATTTGATGGACGTGATACGGTTGCAAATCATGAATATGAGGTCTAATAAGAGACTGATCTCTAGTAAATGGAATAAAATTCTCTGTCCTCGTATGGATAGTGTATTGGAGAAGGCTTTCATGGATGGGAGGACATGGAATGTGAGTTTATAATCTGATAATGTCTTTGAAGTGCATTGTTCTTCTTCAGTTATGATTAATCTTGGGTTGAGAACTTGTTCATGTCGAAAATGGGAAATAAATGGGTATCCATGTCAACATGCTATTGCTGTAATTTTTAGGAGTGGAAAGAATTTCAATTCATGTGTTGAACCATTTTTTCATGCTGATATGTATTGTCAAGCATACTCGTTTTCGATTGGTCCAGTTTCAACTGTTGAAAAACCTGTGTGTAGCATTGATGATGCTATGATTTTACCTCCATTGAGTAAGAGACCAGTTGGGAGGCTAAAGAACAACAGAATTGCTTTTACTAGAAAGTTTAAAAGAGTGATGAAGTGTAGTCGATGTGAGAGTATTGGTCGCCATAATAAGAGGACATACAAGGAACCATTGTTAAATAGTTGAGGATAATACATTTTATTGATTGAATAATACATTTGATGATTACTTTGTGTATTTTGTTTTGTGAAATGTATTTTTTGGATAGTGTCTATATAATAATACTAATCAAATTCATCCAGAGAAATTTTCCAATAACAGTGAAAATTACTTTTTGTATTGTGTTTTTAGAAACATACTTTGGGAGTGCCTTTATAATACCAGTCAAATTCATCCAGAGAAATTTGCCAAAAGTAGAGAAATTTACTATGGGCATTGTTTTTGTTGAAATATGCATTATGTTTTGTGAGGTCAAATTTATCTGGAGAAATTTGCCAAAAGCAAAGAAATTTACTATGGGCATTGTTTTTGTTGAAACATACAATAGGCAATGTGTTTATAATATCAGTCAAATTCATCTAGAGAAATTTGTCACTAGCAGAGAAAATTCTCTGTTCATTGTGTTTTGTGAGATCAAATTCATCCAGAGAAATTTGCCAATAGCAGAGAAAATTACCGTGTGCATTATGTTTTTTGAATTTGATAATTGTTTTGTACCAACACAATGCATTACAGATTACATGATCATATAGGCACCCTCTTGGCACGATACGAGTTAAATTTCTCTGTGAATTTCTGGTAACTTCATACCAGTCAAATTCATCCAGAGAAATTTGCCAATAGAAGAGAAATTTACTATGGGCATTGTGTTTGTTGAAATGTGCATTGTGTTTTATGAGGTCAAATTCATCTAGAGAAATTTACCAATAGCATAGAAAATTACAATGTGCATTGTGTTTGTTGAAACATATTATAGACGGTGTGTTTATAATACTAGTCAAATTCATCCAAAGAAATTTGCCACTAGTAGAGAAAATTCTTTGTGCATTGTGTTTTGAAACTTCAAATTCATCTAGAGAAATTTGCCAGTAGCAGAGAAAATTACTGTGCGCTTTGTATTTTTTGAATTTGATGATTGTTTTGTGCCAACATAGTGCATTACATAGTACATAATCATATAGGCACCCCCTTGGCGCGATATGAGTTAAATTTCTCTGTCAATTTCTGGTAACATCATACCAAAGAAATTTTTGCAGACAATTTTCTCTATGTGGATTGTGTTGACAATCACCACTTAGCATGCATTATAAAAATATATATCTATATAACCATTGATAGCTATGAAATTTAAATTAGTCAAAAAAAGATATATACATATATGTCAAACATCATCATTCCTTCAATGTATGAAAAAATAAATTGAAGGGTTATTCCTAATTACATTGTGTGTATTGTCTTCCTTTCACTAGTATGCTTTCACAATTATACTTTTGGTTCTTCTTCTGGTGGTATTTGAATTGGTTCTGTCTATAACCGGCCAACTTCGGTCACAAATCTCTCTATGATTTTTTCCCTCATCAACCTTACGTCTTGTGTCAACAATTTTGAGCTAATAGGTTCATGGTTGGTATATTGTCTCATTATGTAGTATACAAAGAGGCCACAATCCACATTGCATATAAATTATAGGTATAGTTAGTTTTAAGAAACATTCAAATTAGATTATCTTATTTATAGATGTTGTATGAAACTTATAAATCATTGTCTTGTTGTGGAGCATTGTTGACATATTCAAAGTCATAATTTGTGTTTTGTGAGTCTATCAATTTGAAAAAAGGTTGTGATTGTGCCTCTCTTTCAAGGCAAGCTTTCAAAAAATTCTCCACATAATCTTGCCGCAAAAAAATAATTTTTAAATAACAGAGAAATTTATACACAAATTAATGGGATTCTATGAAAATTATCATCACATAAACATTATCATGGATCAGAGAAATTTGCACTCATTACCAATTGTTTTGCATCTTTGATATATTTGTCTTGTGCATCATCCCTCCTCGGCCTTAGTAAGTTATAGTACCTCCATAAATTGTCTTGTTTGTCCAAGACTAGCAAGGTCCAGTGATTTCCATCTGTTGACTTCTCATTGCCCCGGTATTTATTAGGAAATGGAGGAACCTATAGTTCCTCCATGCTGTTTGAAGATGCTTGTCAAATAATAAGACTCAGAAAGTTTGATTTTCCTTCATCTTGATAAAGTTCTACGATCAAAGAAAATCAAAAAATGGTTATAAGAAAGTTGAAATGACGGGAATTTAAGAAATATACACACAGAAATTTTAAATGCACACAACTAGCTAGAGAAAATTAGACTAGAGACATAACTGACTTCAAGAAGTATCTTAATAAGAGAAAATAGTCAGTAAATTCCAGATAAAATCAAATAAAAGAGTAGTAACATACCAAGCCCATACATGTGAAAAAAAAATGAAGTTGGTTGTTATTCTTTTCTCCTTTGGTCAGCAAATAAGATCTCTCCATAGCCATCAATGACCTGAAAAATATCATTTATAATTGTAACATTGGTTTATAAAGGCGGATGGAACATTGCAAAGAAATTTTGATGAAAGACTTACATTGTTGGCAATTTCTTTTTCCTTTATTAAGTTTCCAATATCTTCAAAGGTAACGAAATTCAACTCACTTGTCCAAATTAAAGCCCTGCAAGATGACAAAGAAGGGATTTAATAGTTGTTAATGCAATATAAGTTAGTAAATTGTTGTTTGTTATACTTACTCGAGTCCAGACACATTTGATATATGCTGCAAGATGTCTTTTACATATTCTTTTACCAATTTTGAAATCGGTAGAGTTTATGGAAAACCCCAAGATTTTCTTATCCTTGTTGGTTGAGACAAGACGTACTCATCGGCATCAAATACTTCTTTGTCTTAGGTGGTTTGCTCTGTTTGCTTTGCAGCTTGCTTTGAACCTCTAGTCACCCTCGCAACTTTGGGATATTGAAATTATGGATCTTGCTGCTTTGCTTTCCTTTCTTTTGCCTTTAAATTCTTTATCATTGATATAGGATCTTTTTTCACTGTAAACAGTGAAAATATCAGTAAAAGTTAAATTTCTCTGAAGTAACAGATGATATTTCAATATGTAAATTTATTTGATTCAATATTTTCCAGTTACCATAGACTTTTGTCTTTTGTTTTGGTTGTTGTTTGTATACCACTAGTTCTTGCTGGGTTGTTGGTTGTTATTCCACTTCTATTTCAACTGTGAAAATCAAACAAGCCCCAAAAATCAAAGAAGCAAATAGACAGAGAAAATCAAACTGGCCAAACTAATGTGGTCAGAGAAAATTACCATTAACAGAAAAAATTGTAATAAATAGAAATTTTTCTGAGTTATGTTGACACAAGGACATAACTTTTCAAACTAATGTGGTCAAAGAAATTTAACTTCCAAAGAAAATTACCATTGACAGAGAAAATTATAATAAATAAAAATTTATCTGAGTTATGTTGACACAAGTACATAACTTTTTGTGGCTCAAGATTTTCACTAACCTTAGGGTTGAACTTGTATTGGTGTTCGGTAAGGTTGTGTTGCTAGTTGGACGGACAGTTCTTAAATTTGTTCATGCAATCTACCATTTTCAGTTTCAAGCTCTGAAATTGAATACTTCAACTGTTGAATTGTTTTTGTATCATCTTGTTTTTGAACCTCCAACATCCTTAGTTTCATTTTATTTGTGCTGTCTCTTTCTTGAAGTTTTGAGTTATTTGATGTCAAGGTTCTTATTGCAATGTCCTTTTCTGCAAGTAATTCATTCCAATTTTTCTCTTCTTCTATTTTGGATTTAGAAAGTGCCTTTAGTCTTTGATGTAGATCAGCAATTTGAGCATCCTTTGATTCCTCAAATTGTTGAGGCTGATACATTGTTGAGCCACAAATGCTATCATGATGTTGGTCCATCGGCTCATTATGTTCTTCTTCATCACTTTCCTTATTATTTTCTTATTCCTCTTTAGATTCAGTGCCTTCATCTTCTTCTTAATTGTCTTCTTCTTTCTGTTCATTTTCTTCTTTGTCTTCTACTTCTACTTCTTCACTTTTTTCTCTGGCTTCCGCTTCTGCATTGCTTGCTTGATCTTCTTCTCCATTGCTTGCTTCTTGTTCTTCTGTGTTACCTTCTCCTTCTTCATTCCCTCCTTCTTCAGATGAATCTTCTAATGTCTCCTTGAATTTGACAATTGCCTTTTTTGATTCTTTCTTCTTCTTTTTACCAAGACAAAACTCCTCTGATGGGTTTTTAACCAGCTCCTTGTTATCTATCTGTAACAGGAGGCTCTTTTATTAGAAAAATGTTAAAAATTCACTGAGAGAAAAAATTCAAATAAGGCAGATAAAATTCATCTAAATCATACTATTGGGAAACAAATTTCAAAGAAAATTGTATGGATCAGATAAATTTGCAGACAATGAGATAATTTGATGAGTCACAGAAAATTATGAAACAAGCAACATAATTTAGATATCAGAGAAAATCAATCAAGGCATATAAGTTAATGTTACTATAATTGTGTTAGAGAGATTTGGATTTCAGAAAAAATTCATTACAAGGGTAGAAATAAACAGTGGTAATCAAAAAGTAACATAAATTGAAATTTCAAAGAAAATTTATCTCAATCAGTCAAGGCACATAAGTTATGGGTTAGATAAAATTCATCTAAATCGTACTAATGGGATACAAATTTCAGAGAAAATTTTATGGACTAGAGAAAATTACACACAAGGACAAATAGTTTTATGGGCCAGAGAAAATTATGAAACAAGCAACATAATTTAGATATTAGGGAAAATCAATCAAGGCAAATAAAATAATGTCACTATAATTGTGGTCAGAGAAATTTGGATTCCAGAGAAAATTCATTACAAGGGCAGAAATAAATAATGTTAATCAAAGAAGTAACATAAATTAAAATTGCAGAGAAAATTGATCTCAATCAGTCAAGGCACATAAGTTATGGGTTAGAGAAAATTACACACAAGGTGAAATAAATTTATGGGCCAGAGAAAATTATGAAACAACCAATATAATTCAGATATCAGAGAAACTCAATCAGGGCATATAAATTAATGTGTTACAATTGTAGTCAGAGAAATTTGAATTCCAGAGAAAATTCATCACAAGGGTAGAAATAAATCAGTGGTAATCAAAGAAGAAACATAAATTGAAAGTTCAGAGAAAATTAATCTCAATCAATCAAGGCACAAGAAGGGAAACAAACCAGTGGTCAGAGAAATTTTAGAATTTCACTGAGATTTCAGTGGCGATAAAAATCTAACTTGTCGAGGTGCAAGAGAGTGGACAAGTGTCTTCTGCAGCTGTTTGGTCAAGCTTTGCAGGTTCTACTTGGCACATCTTGGAAAGTCAGTTGTGTTACTGCCTTCTAAGTCAATGATATTCGTATGTTCACATAGCCAATACTGTGATAGAAATTAAAGTAATTAAACTTTGCTAAGCACACAAATTTTTAAGTATCATAACTGTAAATTTGAATGAAAATTATACTTACCAGCAATGCAATGACACACCTCATAACTTTTTTTGGAGTTTTGTGCAATACTGTGATAGAATCGATCAATGTTGATGTGATTGCTTCTGGCCAATCATACTGCTTTATTGATTCAAGAGGTTGCACGTACTTTATAAAAACCCACCCTATTGAATTCCCACTTGTTGCAAAAACTAGGGTGAGACACAAGTACAAGGTAATAATGATTGCTACATCTTTGAAATCGGTTGGTTGCTTGTCTTTCATTGCTTTGACCAAGGCATTTTTAAAAACAAGACCAGTAAGCCTTGTGTCCTTTGGGAATCTTCTCCTTAGGAATGAAGTTTTTGGTTTTTTTCAGTATCTTAATTGTGATAACCCTATTCTGTATTATGCTAATTGATCTTTATTATGAATGTAATTATGTGTTTGATATGATTTTGAGTGCCATTTATATGAATATATGTGGTTTTGAATTTCTATCTGTTTGCTGTAGGAAAATCTATTCAACTTACTGTTATAAACTGAAAAATTGAAGGCTTTATCAGCCACAGGAACTAAAATTGATTGCGCCATTGTGATTAACGTAATTTTTAGAGCCTACAGTGAAATTTAATTGAAAATTGATTTGGATCAAATTAAATAGATTAAATTGATGATATAGTGCTCGATTAATTAGTATTAATGAATGTGGTTAAGGGAGCTTATATAAAAGGGACCAATATACACTTATATTCATTTTTGTTTGAACTCAAAATTGAAGTCACACTCTAGAGAGAGAATGAGAGGCCGGCTCTAAAGAGAGAGAAAGAGGGAGAATTGTGTATTTGGCTCAAAGTTTGTGAAATTGGAAGGCTAGGCTCAAGATTTAACTACAATTGTGAGAATTGAAGCTCCTAGGTAAGTAATTAAGCAAAGATTTATGAGCCTAAGTTTGTAATTTCATGAATTCAAAGTTTGATTGTGGTCAAAAACATAATTTGAATTGAATTTGTTGAATTTGAAGCTTATATGTGCATGCATGTGCATAATTGCCATGGTTATACACATTCAAGCATGAAGCATGTTGAATATGAAGAATTGAGCACCAAACTTTACATGCATGAGTAATTTTGTGTAGCTTCATGATTTTGAACACCATTTGCACCATTTGAAATGGAATCAAGTTAGTATTGTACATGCATGCAAGATTCATGTAAGTAAAGAGCTTGGTTATTTGAATCTTGAAGAATTTGAAATGGTTTGAGAAATGAACCATGACTTTAGTCAATTTGCTCCCAATTAATAATGTCCTTATGTTAGGTGATGTCCCTCAATGTTTTTGTATTACAAATCATGAGTTTAAAGCCTTTGAATGTTGAATTTGAGCCTCAAGAACAGTTCTGAAAAACCCAAAATTTGGCATGTCCGCTCAAGCGTGAAATGCGAGCTCCCAGAATTTTTTGCAAACATTGATGTCCGCTCGAGCGAGGACATTCACGCTCGAACAGGGAGCCATGTAGTGTGACTTTCAGCTCGAGCGTCTGAATTCACGCTCGAGCGTAAAAATGAGGCAACCAGTACTTTTGCAGACCATGAGGGTCCGTTCGAGCGGCGAAACCCACGCTCAAGCGGGGACCCCTGTTTCAGAAATTTTGTAAAGGTGTTCTGTGTTTCATTTTTTGTTCTCTTTCATTTCTAAGCACTCTTAGGCATGCATTGAGCATCATAAATGAGTTAAAAGGATAAAAAAGAAGCCTAAAAGGGATGTATGAATTAAGAACGGATTGAATCGTTTATGACCCATTATGTTCATGAAATGTGTAGAGTCAAGCACGAGGGCAAATCCATCGGCAAATCACAGTGAGTAATATCTTAATAAAGATATTTGAAGTATGTTATTTGTCCAATTGCTTACTTCCATCTAAGTCTTATAAGTTTGTTAAATCGAATTGTGAACAAATATTTGTTATGCCATATGGTTGGGCCAAAGGCCGTTGGATGCCATTGATTGGGCCGAAGGCCGTTTGATATGAATGATTGAGCTAAAGGTCGTTTGACATGAACGATTGGGCCAAAGGTCGTTTGACATGAATGATCGGGCCGAAGGCCGTTTGACATGAATGATCGGGCTGAAAACCGTTTGACATGAACGATTGGGCCCAAGGCCGTTTGACATGAATGATTAGACCGAAGGCCGTTTGACATGAATGAATGAATGAATGGGCCAAAGGTCGTTGGATACAATTGTTTGGGCCAAAGGCCGTTTGATATACATGAATGAATTGGGCTCGAGGCCGCTTGTTAAGGAATGAAGTGGGCCAAAGGCCATTTAATACGTTCGGGCTTAAATCGTCTAATGTACCAAAATAATGCACTAAATAGAATTCTATATGGGCCCAAGGCCGTTCGATATATGTGAATCTCATTTGTGTACCTTCTTTATTTGATATTATTCACTAGGCTTTCGCTCACACTCATTCATGTGTATGTAGGTGAGCAAAGAGATGTCCAAACCCAACCCCGGTGAAGTCTGTGAGAAAGGTCAAGTTTTGGAGAGTCAGCCCAAACGTCTCATGCATGAGACTTGTTTTCGCCTCTTTTGATCTTTTGTTATAATCTCATTATGTTGGCGAAATTGTTGGATTACCTTTGTATATAAGTTTTGGGTAGGCTGACTAAGACTTGAATGATCATGTGGGTGTATAACATTTTAAGTTGATTTCCCTTTTGGTGTGAGTTATTAATGAATGCAGATATGTGTTATTTGATGTGCCATGTAAGCACAGCTCTATGGACAAAATTTTTGAATTTGCTTCCGTTTGGCCCCTTAACTCTGATGGAACATGTTTTGTTTGGTTTGAGGTCGCGGGTAATCCCTTGATTACTGGCCGGTTATGACTTTAATCCATAGGGGCGGGTTCGGGTCATGACATTAATGACATGGCTCATTTACCTCCTTGCAAACCATAAATCAAGGTCATGTCATTGGTTATAAAGGTCAAGTTATTTTTACTAACTGTGAATGCTTTCGTTTTTTCATTGTAACGTTGGATTATTGCAACTACATCATCATCAGATTTCCTAGACTTCCTTGGATCTATCCTTCCAGTGGTTAGAGCTTGGATCAAATACCAGAATGGGGTCTTTTGAAGTTCTTCAAGTTGGTTTGAATTGAATTTAAGTGTTTGAAAAAAGGAGACAACAGATGAGAGGTTGGATCGGTATTGAATGTTGTAATGAGCTCTCTTTCTTTAGAGTTTAACAGATTTTTTCCCCCTTAAGCTTAAGTCTTTTGAAGTTAGGGTATTCATCTTGATGCTAGTTACTTCATCACTTTGGACTTGTGTGTTTTGGCGAGGAGTTTGTGGTGTTTTGCTACTTTTTAATCTAAGATCAAAAGAAGACTGAGAGAGTTTTTGTTTCTTACTCGATGTTTCTAGTGTTTTGTTGCTTTTACATTTTGCCATTTCTAGACAATGATGAAAACATAAAGATGTCAACATTGAATCCCAGAGAAAATTGAACATGCTAGAGAAAATTGAACATGTCAGAGAAAATTACACATAACGGAGAAAACTAAGATGGCCAGGAAAAATTATAAATGTCAGAGAAAATTAGACACTGAAAATTAAATGTCAGAGTACTAATTGTTTTCCTATGGAATACATCTAGCCACAGAAAATTTTCATTCCTAGAGAAAATCGACAAAGCATGATAAACATGCTAGAGAAATTTTCAATAATTGTTAAAATTACATATAGAAGTAAAATATAGCCAGAGAAAATTCAAAAAAGAAACATATATCTAGTAAGCACAGAAAATGAATATGACAGAGAAAAGTAAACATGGCAAGTTATAGAAAATTTCTATTCCACAATTAGTAAGTAAAATAAACAAAGCAACGTAAACATGCCACAAAAAATTACACAACATTGAAACCAAGAATTGAACAAAATAAACATACCACAGAAATTTGTAAAAAAGAAATATAAATCTAGCAAGCCACATAATATTAAGATGCCAGATAAATTTACAGACACAACTAGAGAAAATTGAACATGGCAGACAGACGCAAAGGAGAAAACTAATGTGGTCAGAGAAAATTATTAATTTCAGAGAAACTTAGACACTGACAAGAGAATACTAAGTGTTTTCGTGTGGAATACATGTGGCCACAGCTAATTTTCATTCCCAGAGAAAATAATCAAAACAACATAAATATGACAGAGAAATTTTCAAAAATTGTTACAAATTACATATAGATGTAAAATATAGTCAGAGAAAATTCCATAAAGAAATATAAACTTAGCAAACACAGAAAATGAAAATGCCAGAGAAAATTACACATCCCAGAGAAAATTACACATCCCAGAGAAAATTTCCAGTCCACAATATTAAAATGCTAGAGAAATTTACATACATAACCAGAGAAAATTAAACATGATAGAGACCCACAAGGGAGAAAAGTGATGTGGCCTAAGAAAATTATAAATGTCAGAGAAACTTAGACACAGACAAGAGAGTAATATTACATCACTACAAGAAATTACACTTTCCGCGACCAACGTTTTTGGTCGCGAAAAGTGCCATATTTGGTCGCTAAAAGCTTTTCGCGACCAAAAATGTGTTGATCGCGAGTTGGTCACTAAAGCCTTGTCACATATAGTTTTCTGCAACCAAAATTATAGTTGGTCACCAAAAGGGACCATTAGTGACCAAATAATTGGTCGCGAAAAGTCCAATTCATATTAGCCAAAAGGTAACTTTTAGTGACCAAAGTTATAGTTGGTCGCCAAAAGTCAGCGCCTTCACCCAAAGAAAAATATTCTTTTGCTCTACCTGGGAGTTGAACTCCTAACCAAGGAGTCACTCTCCATGCGCCCAGTCCACCTTGCCAATAATATGCTTGTTGTTCACATATGGCAGAGAAAATATATAACCCATAAAAATTGAGTTATATATTATTTCATAAAACCTTCAATGCCTAAACAAAAAATAGAATGTAATTACAGTAGTACCCATTTTTTTTTTTAATTTATCCCACCATAACTTTCCGTGACCAACTTATTTTTTGGTCCCCAAAAGGTGATCTTCCACGACCAAAATTTGTAGTTGGTCACCAATAGTTAAGTCATTCGCGACCAACTTATTTTTTGGTTGCCAAAAGACGACCTTCTGCAACCAGATTTGTATTTGGTTACGAAAAATTAGCTATTAGCCACCAAAAAATTGTGGGTCGCGAAAACATACCTATCAGCGACCAAAAAAAATTTAGTCGCAGAAAGTGGACTATTTGCGACCAACTGAAAATAGGTGGTCGCCAAAAGTGTTTTTTCTTGTAGTGCATATAGATGTAAAATATAGCCAAAGAAAATTCAAAAAAGAAGCATAAATTTAGCAGGCACAGAAAATAAAAATGCCTGAGAAAATTACATATTCTAGAGAAAAATAAACATTCTAGAGAAATTTACAAACAAAATCACACAAACATGTTCAAGAATAAGATCAAAACACAGAGAAATAATTTTTTTCAAAATAAACATGCCAGAGAAAATTCAAAGAAGAAACAGACATCAAGCAAATACCAGAGAAATTCAAATGCCAAAGAAATTTACAGATGAAATCACACAAACATATTCAAGAATAAGTTCAAAACACAGATAAATAACTTTTTTCAAATTCATGTAGCTTTTTATTACGAAATTGAAACCCTATTAATTGAAGGTTAATATAAAATGCAATCAACTGTGTTTCTAGAGAAAAACTCGTTGGATTGTAGAAAAACTTACCAGCATTAGGATGAAACGCTAATTACGAACTGATATGCCCTGAAATGAAGATGCAATGTGACGAAGATGAACTGAAATGACAATGAACAGTGAAAATAGGGTCGGAGAAATTTATGAGGAAGGAATGGAAAAGATTTTTGCAGAAGATAATGAAACTCTAATGTCGATAGTGAAAATGATATTGAAATCCTAATTCTGTTGTTCTCTTGCTCGTGAAGACGGTTGAATGTTTGGAATGGAACTCAGTCGTCGAAATCCAGTTTAGTTTCTGTGTTAATTTGTGAAGGGTATTTTGGTCCATGAAATAATTAAAAATACACGCAATATAGTTGAGGGACCTAATGCATCACCCCCTTTTTTTGGTGTCCTCTATTCTCTAAATTACTATTATTAGGGACCTTAAAAAAAATTCTCCTAAAAAAATATTATTGTTTTTTTCATTTCTCTATTTTGGCTTATTTTTGTGTTTTATCTTGTTTTTGTTTTATTATTTATTAATATTTATCTGTAGAAAGGTCTCCACTAAAAAAAATTATGAATTTATTATGGTGTTAATTTATGTTGTGTATAGTTTATGGCAAATTATGAATTGGAAATGTATATTTATTATAGAATTTTTATACATGATTTGACTTTTTATCTCTAATTAATTTTTAATCAAAACATGTATAATTGTCTTTAGGGAAATTTTATTTGCATAGCACCATTCATTTCAGTAGACGCCATTTCTTAGTTCACACCCCACACCATTTTTATTTTTGACTATTTTCTAAATTTACACCATCTAATACCCAAAATACCCCAATCCTAACCCTAACCCACCCTTCCAACCCAGCCAATACCAGCTCTAGTCGCACCTTCTTTTGCCATCCCCAGCTCCGGCGACCCACTTCCTGCCATCGTCCGCCATCCACAGCCTGACCCCGCAGCTATCATCCCTCTAGCCATTTCCTACATCAACCCCGTCCTTTTCCACTACATGCACAGCCCTTCGCCGCCATCATCGCAATCCAGATCTGAAAAATCCAAATCTCTCCTCTCCATTGCAGCATCAACGTTGCATCGGCATCACCATTGTTGCACCATCTAGAAAACCCAGATCAATCAATCTCTTTCTTCCTCTCTTCCACGTGCACTTATTGCTTCTTTTTCTCTCACTGTAAGAAAATGGTGGTTAGAGATGAAAGCTGCAGAGGATGAAGGAAAAGAAATAAGGTTGCGATGATGACTAAGAAGGAAGGGGGGTCATTGAAGGATTTTTACAAAAGGGATGCAGCATCAGAAATGAAGGTGGCATGGCGAGAGGAGGGTAGGATGTCAAAGCTAGTAGGAGAGGGTAGGAAAGTGGCCACCAGCGTTAATAGGGCCGGAAGGAGATGGAAGTTGGTGGCATTGAGTTGAGAAAGAAGGAATGAGGGGTGTGGAGGCAATTTGCTTGAGGGATAAAAATCTAATAAAAAAATGTTGACTACATATTTTGTAAAAGCTAATCGCAGCTTGACACGTGGTATATGAAAGACAATTCGGGGAGTTAATACAAGTCTCAAGTCAAAGATAGACACGTGGCAAGTCATATTAGTTATAATGGGTCTACGCAGCACTAGAATAGCTAGAAGGTGCAAGATGACGTGGCCCAATGGTTACTCACAAATTCAAATTCAAATATATTAGAGAAGCCTAACTACAAGAATGGCATAGTGGAACTAACTGTGAGAAAGCATGATCAGCAATCATATGAGGACATTTCGACGGTTGGAAGCCCACTTTGACGGTTACCCTTGAAGAGTATAAATAGTAGGGAAGGCCCCAAATTGCAGGACAGAGACGGAGATCCAAAAACCAGTCATTTACTTCATTTTTTTTTTCAATTTTTATATTTCCAGTTCTTTATATTTTCAGCATTTTAATTCTTGTACTACACTTCATTTCCTAGGAGTAGTTCTTAAGTAGTCATTGCTGTAAATCTTTTCAAAACTGGATTATTTCATTGTAAGTTCTTATTCACTCAATGAAATTCAGTTATTAAATTGTGTTGTACTTGTTATTTCTTATAAATTTTTCCTCAAACAAGCCACCAGCAAAGTCCTCTTTATTGAGGTTGAAAGAACTTCAACACAGTCGTCTGATAATTGGTTGGCAATTAAAATTCTGTAAGGACTGATTGATTCTTACTGGCACGTTTAAAATTACATAATTACCCTTTGAAAGCCAAAAAAACCAACAAAAAAGAAAAAATTGGAGAGATGGTGTAAATTGAGAGAGATAGTGGTGTGTAAATAAAATTACTTTTATCTTTATAATTCTCTTTTTCTTTCTCTTTTTTTTGTATAAATTTTCTTGTTCTGATTCAGTTTTCTAAACATGATATATGAGAGGGTAATTTATATCTAAATTGGGCCGAGCTAAAGGGGAGACTTGGAAATTGGGCCGCGTAATGGACCGAGGTAAGGATAGATTTACTTCGGTCCAAGAACTAAACGAATATGGGCCGCGGTAGAAAAGACTAGCAAGTGGGCCGCGGTCTAAGTGTTAGTTCGGTCCAAGTGTGGTAGGGACTTTTACCTCGGTCCAAGTGTTAGTTCGGGCCAAGATGTGCCTGGCCAACCTAGTCAGTTTGAAAAGTAAAAAGGAAAAGTATTAAGCACGGATCGTTGGACCATGCTAAAAGAAACAAAGGTGAAATAAATGGAGTCCTCGCTCGGCTAAGTGGAACAAAGGATGCGTAGCCCGGTTGAAGGCACTGAAGATGAAAGTAGCAACAACGAACACAAGCTTCGCGGAGGCGGAGTTGAGGACTGTTCAAATTTTGTGGAGTACGAAGGCCACAGTTTAGCTCGGTTGAGAGGCTAAAGTTTAGCTCGGCTGGAAACAAGTAATCCCAAATCATGCATGGCAGATGGAATTAAGGGGCAATTGAGAGGGTAATTTATATCTAAATTGGGCCGAGCTAAAGGGGAGACTTGGAAATTGGGCCGCGTAATGGACCGAGGTAAGGATAGATTTACTTCGGTCCAAGAACTAAACGAATATGGGCTGCGGTAGAAAAGACTAGCAAGTGGGCCGCGGTCTAAGTGTTAGTTCGGTCCAAGTGTGGTAGGGACTTTTACCTCGGTCCAAGTGTTAGTTCGGGCCAAGTGTAGAAGAAACTTTTTCAAGTGTTACCTCGGCCCAAACGTGATTATAAGTTACCAATCGGAGTAGAGATAGTTATCTCGGCCATGGCAGTCGGAGTCGAGGTAATGGCTTCTCTTGGTGGGCTTCGCTCTGGATAGCGCGGTAGAAGCTTACTCCGGTTAGTTCGGTCCAAGAGAAGCCTTGAAGTTAGATCGGTCCAAGAACGCCTCGGAGTTAGTCCGGTCCGGGAGAAGCCTCGAAGTTACTCCGGTCTTATGAATGCTTTGAAGTTAGTCCGGTCCAAGGGAAGGTTGAAGTTAGACCGGTCTAAAGATGCATGGGAGTTAGACCGGTCGTAACATGTTAGTTCGGCCTAACCACGCCATGGGTTGTACATGAGAAGCCGAAGTAAGAGTAGTAGAAGGAAGAGCCGAATTAAGGATGATTCGGCCTATTCTGCGGCTAAGCATAGTCATGTTTACTTCGGTCATATTGGAGTCCGGTGAGGGAATGTTACTTCGGTTGTATGACATCTTGCCGAAGTAAAACCATCTCACTTGGTTCAAGCAGTGAGGGGGGTGTTGGAGGATAAGCATTATCCTTCAGGAGTATGAATCCTAGGAGGACTCTGAATGGAGGAGTGAGAGTCCTACTAGGATTGTGCTACGCGGAACCTATAAAAGCTCACAAACATCACCTATGGAGAGGTAACACAACTTTGATTTCTGAACACATTGAGCTTTTGCCTATTTGTCTTGTTTGCTGACTTAGGCATCGGAGAGGTTTCCGGCACACACCCGCCGGCCAGCTCACGTTTGTGTTTTCAGGTTGAAGAACGGCGACATAAAGAGGAACGCAGACTTGATCAACAGGATTATACGAGAAGGTGTATCTCTTTCCCGTACAATTGGCGCCGTCTGTGGGAAGAACAGACAAGAACAACCTCTTGATCAAGTGTTTTTCTCTCAAAATTCGATGGCAAACAATGAAGAACTGCCTCAGTCCGCCATTGACGGGCAAACTCCAGACGGAGGTGCAAGGCGCGAAGGCCTACCTTTGGTCCCTCCCATGGCGAACCTGGAACCACAAAGGCAAAATTCCAGGAGGGATGCGAGGGGACGAAGGAGGAATAATAGCCCTCATCTCTCTCGTTCGCAAAGCCCAGAAAGGCAAAGGCGCAGGATGGATCCTCAAACTCTGGAGGATCGCGTCAGGGAGCAAGACGAGTTGATACGGCGGATGGCGGCGGACATGGAATCTCTCAAACGCCAGGTGAAAGGAAAAGAAGTGGCGATAGGAGAGGGGCGCACAAACAAGACGCCCCCTCGCCACTCAGAGGGTCGTAGTAGGAATTCTACACCCTCCCAAGCAGAAGACAGAAGCCTCAGGACAGGCGATACGCAATCAAGATCTTCCAGAACTCGTCACTCCAGGTCTGAGAGGGCGAGATCTGTGAGGTCTTACACAGAAGGGAGCACATACTGGCCTTCACATACGCACCAAACGAGGTCCAGACAAACGGAGTTACCCAGGTCGTCCGACCTACGAACCGTGCTAGAGGAAAAGGCACGATGCAGGGAGGACGCGAGGGCGCGTGATCCACATAGAGTTTCGGCCTTACAGCGGTTGGCTCCTCGAACGCATGGAAGCGTCGAGGTGGGAATGCCACAACCGCGCCCGGCCTATGAACCGACAGACAAAGTATTGGCGAGGCTGCAGACCTCACCGTTTGTCCCAGCAATTGAGAACGCGCCTCTACCATCAGGCTTTCTACAACCTAAGTTCACTACGTACGAGGGGAAGACGGACCCCTACTTGCACTTAAGCCACTTCCGCCAGGTCATGGCTGTATACCGGCGAAACGAGGCTCTAATGTGCATCCTATTCCCCTCAAGCCTTGGTGACCTAGGCTTGACTTGGTTTGAGAAACTCCCAGAGGGCAGCATAGCCTCCTGGGCGCAATTGGCAGAAACATTTGTCACAAGATTCAGAACAAACACTAAAACCCCGGTGGAGATTGACCAGCTACTCTCCATCGACATGGGCGACAAGGAGACCTTGCGATCCTACAACAGTCGCTACTGGGAGACATTCAACCAGATTGGGGATTGTCCCACAAATCTCGCTATCGCGCAGTACAAAAGAGGTCTTCCAGTCGGAAACAAGTTGCGGGACTCAATCACCATGACACCGCCCCATACGATGGAAGCCTTGATGAAGAGAGTACACCAACATATTCGTGTGGAGGAAGATGGCAACCGCGCTAAAGAAGAATCTGGCACAACCGCAATACATTTGACTTCGGCAAAAGTCAACACGGTAGAACGTCCAAGCAGAAACGGGCAAGGCAAGCGGGACAACGGAGAGGACCAAGGCAAGAGAAGGCTGAGAGTCCACACTGCCATTACCACGGTGTTCAAAAAACCAATCTACCGAATTCTCAGCGAGGTACGCGATGAACCTTTCGTCCGATGGCCTGCTAAGTTGGGAGGAGCGCAAAAAGACTACGACGAAAGATCGCGGTGCACCTTCCATGATGAACAGGGGCATCGCACTGAAAATTGCACGCCATTGAAGCAGCATTTTGAGGAGTTAGTGGCAGCTGGGCACTTGGACCAATACATAAAAGGAAGAACTTGAGAGCAAAGAGCTGTCCGCAGATGTTAGCAAGGCAGCTGAACAGAAGACAGTGGAAGACTTGGTACAGGAAATGATAGATGTAAAGAACCCAGAGAAGGCAGGCTAGGGCCCAATAGGGAAGGACCATACAAAGTGGATGGTTTAGTTGAAAAAGGGGCATATCACTTGGAGGATGGAGCCAACAAGGCTATCCCCAAACCATGGAACACTGCTAATCTCGAGTTATCTGTTCGATAGAGTACTTGTAATTTACATTTTCCTCAATAAAACAAGTAGTCCCCTTTTCAGTATAGATTATTTTCTTCTGTAAAAGTTGTTTTAGTGAGCAAGGGGCATTGAAAGCAGAGTTGGCTGGAAAAACCAACACTTACCTCTCCTAGGCCGAGGTAAGGACCTAGGCTAAAGGTGGTTGGCAGGTTTGACTAACAAAAACTTTTTTGCACCCTTTAGGCCGAGGTAAGGACCTAGGCTAAAGGTGGTTGGTGAGTTTGACCAACAAAACTTTTTTGCACCCTTTAAGCCGAGGTGAGGACCTAGGCTAAAGGTGGTTGGCAGGTTTGACCAACAAAACTTTTTGCACCCTTTAGCCGAAGTAAGGACCTAGGCTAAAGGTGGTTGGCAGGTTTGACCAACAAAACTTTTTGCACCCTTTAGCCGAAGTAAGGACCTAGGCTAAAGGTGGTTGGCAGGTTTGACCAACAAAAAACTTTTTTGCACCCTTTAGCCGAAGTAAGAACCTAGGCTAAAGGTGGTTGGCAGGTTTGACCAACAAAACTCTTTTTGGACCCTTTAAGCCGAGGTAAGGACCTAGGCTAAAGGTGGTTGGTAGGTTTGACCAACAAAAAACTTTTTTGCACCCTTTAGCCGAAGTAAGGACCTAGGCTAAAGGTGGTTGGCAGGTTTGACCAACAAAAAACTTTTTTGCACCCTTTAGCCGAAGTAAGGACCTAGGCTAAAGGTGGTTGGCAGGTTTGACCAACAAAAAACTTTTTTGGACACTCTTTTGCCGGGATGATGGTTACCTCAGCCAAAGGAGTTTGGCAGGAATGGCCAAGCATCAAGCTCTTCTTCAGCCGAAATAAGGATCCGCGCTGAAGCGTGATTTGCTAGAAAAACTAACCTTTAATACTCTTCAGCCGAGATAAGGATCTAGGCTAACGAGTGGTTGGCTGGAATAACAACTTTTTTGTGATCTTCAGCCGAGGTAAAAACCTAAGCTGAAGAGGTTGGCAGGTATGGCAAGATAGATTGCAAGGTTAAGACCGAAATGAGTATCTCGGCCAGAGAATGTCATACTTCATTCAAAACATAAGTGGAAAATAAATGCAAGCATGGAGCAAGCCGAACAAGCAGTTGAGAGAACTGAAGATTCCATTCCACAAGTGCATTACAAAAGGAGGGGCCGTAGCCCGGTTACAAACTCCTTTGGTAAATAGAAGAAAAATCATGCAAAGAGATCATTTAAATCGGCGTCCAAATCAACCCTGGCTTCACCTAAAGTTAGCTCGGTCGTGGCAAGCACACTTTGGTTGAGCTCAGTCAAAGGCACCGCATCAGACACAGCAGGCAGAGGTGGGATGGAGACCACATGAGTTGGAGAGTTGGACTGGCAACCGAGCTGGGCGTTATTGTCAGGCTCTTGGGATACATCATCTTCCTCAGTATTGAAGAAATTTTTGCTGAATGGCATTTACATACTCCACCATGGAGCTTGGTATAAAGTATGGAGGATATTTTGGGAAGACCTCGGTCTCTTGGCTATGACCGAGTTGCGCCACAGCTGCTTCCCACCCACACTTGACGAAGAGGTCTTTGACAGCCTCACGTTGCAGGATATAGCTCGCGCAGTATCTCGGTTGAGCATGCAAAGATGTGCCTGGCCAACCTAGTCAGTTTGAAAAGTAAAAAGGAAAAGTATTAAGCACGGATCGTTGGACCATGCTAAAAGAAACAAAGGTGAAATAAATGGAGTCCTCGCTCGGCTAAGTGGAACAAAGGATGCGTAGCCCGGTTGAAGGCACTGAAGATGAAAGTAGCAACAACGAACACAAGCTTCGCGGAGGCGGAGTTGAGGACTGTTCAAATTTTGTGGAGTACGAAGGCCACAGTTTAGCTCGGTTGAGAGGCTAAAGTTTAGCTCGGCTGGAAACAAGTAATCCCAAATCATGCATGGCAGATGGAATTAAGGGGCAATTGAGAGGGTAATTTATATCTAAATTGGGCCGAGCTAAAGGGGAGACTTGGAAATTGGGCCGCGTAATGGACCGAGGTAAGGATAGATTTACTTCGGTCCAAGAACTAAACGAATATGGGCCGCGGTAGAAAAGACTAGCAAGTGGGCCGCGGTCTAAGTGTTAGTTCGGTCCAAGTGTGGTAGGGACTTTTACCTCGGTCCAAGTGTTAGTTCGGGCCAAGTGTAGAAGAAACTTTTTCAAGTGTTACCTCGGCCCAAACGTGATTATAAGTTACCAATCGGAGTAGAGATAGTTATCTCGGCCATGGCAGTCGGAGTCGAGGTAATGGCTTCTCTTGGTGGGCTTCGCTCTGGATAGCGCGGTAGAAGCTTACTCCGGTTAGTTCGGTCCAAGAGAAGCCTTGAAGTTAGATCGGTCCAAGAACGCCTCGGAGTTAGTCCGGTCCGGGAGAAGCCTCGAAGTTACTCCGGTCTTATGAATGCTTTGAAGTTAGTCCGGTCCAAGGGAAGGTTGAAGTTAGACCGGTCTAAAGATGCATGGGAGTTAGACCGGTCGTAACATGTTAGTTCGGCCTAACCACGCCATGGGTTGTACATGAGAAGCCGAAGTAAGAGTAGTAGAAGGAAGAGCCGAATTAAGGATGATTCGGCCTATTCTGCGGCTAAGCATAGTCATGTTTACTTCGGTCATATTGGAGTCCGGCGAGGGAATGTTACTTCGGTTGTATGACATCTTGCCGAAGTAAAACCATCTCACTTGGTTCAAGCAGTGAGGGGGGTGTTGGAGGATAAGCATTATCCTTCAGGAGTATGAATCCTAGGAGGACTCTGAATGGAGGAGTGAGAGTCCTACTAGGATTGTGCTACGCGGAACCTATAAAAGCTCACAAACATCACCTATGGAGAGGTAACACAACTTTGATTTCTGAACACATTGAGCTTTTGCCTATTTGTCTTGTTTGCTGACTTAGGCATCGGAGAGGTTTCCGGCACACACCCGCCGGCCAGCTCACGTTTGTGTTTTCAGGTTGAAGAACGGCGACATAAAGAGGAACGCAGACTTGATCAACAGGATTATACGAGAAGGTGTATCTCTTTCCCGTACAAATGGCATTATCATAAACATCGTTTCATATTTGTTTAATTTGACAAAGGCAATTTTAAATTCTTAAAACTATAAATAGAAAAGGCCTTTAATACATTTCTACTAACACTTTTACAATAATAATAATAATAATAATAATAATAATAAATAATTCAAATTACTCTCAATGAATTTTTATATTTTGAAATTATTCCGTAATCATTTCATTATTAATGCTATCAAACATCTCATTTTCAATGTATGTGATTAAGATATTTAATTATCAACTGATAAGCAATTAGTTTTTTATGAATTTAATATTTAAAGGACTTTTGTCACATTTTTGTCCATGATCATAAAAGCAAAAAGATGAATTTTTTTACTCCCTCTATCTCATCACTATGGGATTAATTTCTTTGAACACTAAGTACTGTTGGTAATCATTTCATTTTCAATTTTTAGTTTATATTTACAAAAATTTTAAAAATTACCATAAAAACTTATTTAATAATTTTTTTAATTTATAAATGGTTGTCTCAGTTTATAAATTTGAGAAAAAAAATGTAAACTCATTTAAACAAAAATTTAAAATTTTGACTAACAATTTTTTTTTTCAATTTTTTTTTTCAAATATTTTTCTTCCCATTAATTTTTTTCAATTATAATGTGTATGATCCCATTGTCAAAAATTTTAAAAAAAAAATTATAAATATTTTAGGTCTGAACAAACATATTTTTTAGTTTACGTTTTTAAAAAATTTCAAATATTTTGTTCAAACCAAACGCATTTGTAATTTATGTTTTCATAAAAATAAATAAAAATCAGTTTATAAAATTTTTATAAACATAAACCAAAAATATAAACGTTACCTAACACTACCTAATTAACTTCAAAAACATTGAATTGTTTATTTTTTTAAGTTTTTCTATTTTTAATGAACTTTTTTATTATAATATTTTAAGTAATTTTTTTATTTTTTAAATATACCTAATCTAAATATGCTTAAAAATATATAATATTTTTAAAAAAAATTTAAAAAAATTCACCAATTATGAAAAAATACAACAACAAAAAAAAATCAATATATTTTTATATTTTGTTGTATTCAATGAATTTTGAAAAAAAAAATTGTACAAATTTTTTACTTTTATAAGTATGTTAAAATTTAGTGAATCTAAAAATAAATAAAAAAATGATTAAAATGTTTAAAAATTTTATTATAAATATAAAAATATGAATTGAAAACTCAAAAAATTATTTTAAAAACTGAAAACCAAATAGGGTAGTGTGGTGAGAATGAGTTTTGAGATAACAACCCTAACGTTTTATTTATAAAATTGATTTGGAGAGAGACTTGTGGAGTGAAATTAGATTGAAACATAAGTAATATATTTTTTTCATGAATTATATTAAATGTCTCTGTAGTTTGAAACTTATATCACTTTAATTCTTGATCTTTTAATTGTGATATATTTGATTCTGAACTTTAAATCTTGTTTCAAATAAGGACAATTGAAGATATTGTTGTTCCATTTTAAGGCTAAAGTCATTAATTTAATAAAATATAAACCAACTTGGCAAAAATAAATGTCAAAAAATTATTTTTAAATTTTTAAAAATTATTTCTACTCATCAAAGATAAAATTATATAAAAATGATAAATATTTTACTTTTTTATTTTTTATCAAATTAATTTTTAGTGTGCGTTTAGATAATGATCATGTAATGGGTGGTTATTTTTATTAATATTTTTGGATGGTTATCATGTAATAGATGGTTGTATTTGTTGTTAACAAATATTTTTAGATGGTTGTCATAATTGATGGTTATTAAGTTTTTAATGTATAATCGATATATTTAATATATGAAATGCTTTTAATTTTGAATTTTTTGATTTAATGGATTGGTTTAATAATGACATCAAAGTTATCGTCATGTTTGACTTTTGAAAAAATAAAAATTAATTTAACGAAAACAAATATAAAAAAATTATTTCTTCCCTTCCAAAAGATACAATTATATAAAAATAATGTATTTTTAATTTTTTTTCACTAATTTAATTTTTAGTTTCTTAGGAAAAAAAATTGAAAATATATTCTGAAAACCAAATTAAACAAAATTTTATAACAAAATAGTTTCAACATTATTTATTAAAAAAAAAAAAAAACACCCTTATATTTTAAATAATATGTAAGTTAACCAACACAAAATAAATTATATGATGACTTTGCCTTTCAAATAGAGTAACAATGTCTTCAATTGTCTTTATTTAGAACGAGATTCAAAATTTAAGATCAAATATATCACAATTTAAATGTCAGGGACTAAAGTGATACAAATTCCAAAATATAAGGACGGTTAATGTAATCCGCCCTATTTTTATTCTTTCATTTCACAAATTGCTATTCAATTTCAAGATTCAAATAAAGTCTAAAAAATAAAAATAACTTCATAATTAAATATGCTAAAACTTTTAAATTTTCATTTTAACTATTTACGGTGGATTCAAATTTTGTAAATTATATCAATTTTACTTAAAAGGATAAATAATATTTTTTTCAATAGTATTTAAAATTAGAACACTTTTTCATAAATCCATTTTCACCTACTTATATTTCATTTAGTCCACATTATTTTTTTATATTCCAATAAGTCTTATGGGTGAAATAGTTACCAAAATATTCTTTATAACGTTTACATTTACAGTGCAAATGTTCCGTGATGGGAATGTTCATATCGTTAATGTAAATGTTCACACCATCAATATGAATGTTAACATGTCAATGTGAATATTCATATTGTCAATGTGAATGTTCACACTATCAATGTGAATATTCACATTGTAAAATATGAATATTCACATCACCAAATTACTAACCATTCAAAAATTATTTATAAGGGTAGAAATGTTCATAAAATACCTTAAATATGAGAATTATGATTTGGTAGATTAAATATTCAAATAATATGACTTATTGAAATACAAGAATATCTTATGAATAAATTGAGATACAAACTTTTGAAAAAAGATTTTCTAATAAATCTCCCTTTAAAATTCAATAAAATTCATTAATAATAAATAAGATCCCGTGCAAATCTTTCCTAGTATGTTTATAAGAGAATTTGGGAGATCAGTAGGCCTCTATTAGGAGTGTAAAAATGGCTCGTGGCCCGTGGGCTGCCTGAAGCTTGCCCGCGGCCCAGGGTGAGCCTGAGCCATCGTTTTGAAGCCCGTCCCGGCCCGAGACCCGCTCAAGGCCTACTCAGAAGCCAGGTCCGAGGCCTAGTGTTATTTTTAATGGAAAATAATAAAATTTTGGTGAAAAAAATTAAAAAATTGTTTAGGCCCGCCCAAAGCCCGAGCCCTAGGCCCAGCCCAAGCCCAGCCCACTAGCCCACCCAAAGCCCCGAATACCCTTGGGCCTGGGCCTAACCCGTGGGCCGACTCGGCCAGGCCTGATTTTTGGCAAGAACCCGCAAGACCCGACATGAGCCGGGCCGGACCAAAATTACACCCCTAGCCTCCATGAGTCTCATGTTCATTATATAGAATTTTTCATGTATATTTACATGAAAAAAGTTAGATTGATTTAATAATTATAATATTGAGTGAACACCAATAAATTTTAAATAGTAATTTTATGAATTGTTTGGTCTTTTTTTTTTTTTTTTTTTTTTGTAGAGCTAAAAGTCCTATTTTAGTGCAAATTACATAAAAAAACAAAGTATAAGCGCACGTGTGTTATGCGTTGAAAGATAAATGTGAATTTTCTTATAATGTTAAAATTACTAAACGTAACACTTCAAAAAATTTCTTTAATGTATTTTTCTCAAACATAACATTCAAAAAATGTAAAACTCTAATGTAACACACTAAAATACTTTTTAGTGTACTTTTCTCAAACGTAATAATGTAACATTCCAAAAAAATTTCTTAGTGTATGTTTTCCAAACGTAACACTCCAATCAATATAACACACAAATTCCTTGATGTATTTTTTTTCTTTCCAAATGTTGCACTCTGATGTAACACTAGAAAATCACACTAACAGAAATGTAAATTTCCACATTCTATAACCAACACTTTAGCTACCAATTTCCCCAAAAAAATCTTTCACACCTTATGTTTTCATTTCCATCCCAAAAATGAATCAAAAAATTATAAAAATAAATCACAAAAGGGCATTCACATAAACTCAAATGACACCAAATAAAATAAATACAAATTTTCAAAATAAAAACAACTAATTGGTTCATAAAAAAAACTCTTAAAAGTAAATGGATCAACATTCCTTTATATGAGATTTATGAATAAATTTTCCTATATTTTTATTTTATCTCATTTATCTTCAAAAAATTAAATTATATATATATTTTAAATAAATCATTTTTTTAAAGACAAATACAATAAAATAAAAATATTATAACTATCAAAGTAAACTAATTTTTTAATAAATAATATATCAAAAGATTGTATAAAATAAACTATTTGAATTATTGTACACCCCACTAAAGATATGCAAAATATCGCTCAATCTGTTAAAACAGTACCAATCGACACCAATTCGCATTGTTCCATCCGTTAATTGTGAATTAAACTTTAAAATTTATAATTTACCTTCAAAATCGCTCCACTTTGTTGTAGTTAATACATATATATTTTTAACATTTAATGTAATATTAAAGTAAAAACAAATACTCACCGGAAAAAAAAAAAAAAAAAAAAAAGAAGGTGAAAATGAGTTAAAGAGATTTAAGACATGAAATGTGTTACACATTAATAGTTATATATATATATAAAATATTAGTATGTAAAATTAGTTTGTATTATATATATGAAAAATATTATACAAATTAGTGTTATATATTTTTCAATCTACTAATTCGTCCCAAACTACCTAAATCACAATTTAATTATTTATCAATCTACCAATCTACTATTCAATTTATAATTTTACTTTTAAATTGTCCGAACCTCGCTCTACACACCCACATATTCAATGAAACCTCAAGTTGATATTTGAATACTCATCAAAGAAGGGACTCACCATTAAAACACCCAATAAAATTCAACCACATGCCAAAAAAAACAAAGATCAAATATCAATTAAAGCCAAGTGGTTTTTGGTGGTGTTTGGCAAGTGGTTTCGGGGTTAAAATAGTCATAAAAAATAAAATAGACTATTTTAACCACAACAAACAAAATATCACATCCAATCCATAATCATTACACTCTTCTCTTATAAAAAAAGTCAAAAAAGTCAAAAAATTAAAAAGTTTTTTTCAAACTAAACTTTTTAATCCAAATTAAAATAATTAAAAAATCAAAAAGTCAAAAAGCCAACCCACTTCCCAAACTGAGGCAAAGTGTCATACAAAATCTTCAAAGAAAATTACGTAAACAAAACAAACATCCTGCACCTCTAAAAATCAAATTTGACACACCCTGTAGAACTTCTGAGGCCACCACGACGGTGGTGAATGACAAGAACATGTCAATTCACCAAAAGTACCCCAGCGTGGCACAATTGTAGCCACTCTATAGCACATGCAAAATCAGAACCATATAATATCACAGTAAATTACACTATCATACCATACATCATCATCCAGACGAAAATCCAACCCCCATTATCCACATCAAATCACAACCGTCCATCTCACAAATCCAACGGTCCAAACCCCCAAAATATCCCAAACCATATCCACCAATAATATTTAAAAACAAACAAAACAAAACAGTATCAATTCAACCGTCACCACCCCTCACTCCCCGCTCCACTGTTCTCCACCCCCCAAAAAATGGCCTCCCTAGCCCTCAAAACGTTCGTCGGGCTCCGCTACTCCACGGCGGACCACCACCACCACCACCACCCCACCTCTCTCTCCAAACCCACCACGACCCACAAAAGACTCCACATCATCGCCGGAAAATCCAGCCCCAAAATCACCGGCCGGAACCTCCGCGTCGCCGTCGTGGGTGGCGGACCGGCCGGTGGCGCAGCCGCCGAAACCCTAGCAAAGGGCGGCATCGAGACCTACTTAATCGAACGAAAGCTCGATAATTGCAAACCGTGTGGCGGCGCCATACCGTTGTGTATGGTCGGAGAGTTCGACCTACCATTAGACATCATAGACCGCCGAGTCACCAAAATGAAGATGATCTCTCCGTCCAATGTGGCGGTCGACATAGGTCAAACCTTAAAGCCTCACGAGTACATCGGAATGGTCCGCCGCGAAATCCTCGACTCCTATCTCCGTGACCGCGCTGCCTCCTCCGGCGCCGCCGTGATCAACGGTCTCTTCCTCAAAATGGACAAACCCAAAACCTCCGACGAACCCTACGTCCTCCACTACACCGGCTACGACTCCAAAACCGGCGGCGCCGGCGAGCGGCGGAAGTTGGAAGTGGACGCCGTTATCGGCGCCGACGGAGCTAATTCCCGAGTGGCTAAGTCGATCGAAGCAGGGGATTATGAGTACGCGATTGCGTTTCAGGAGAGGATTAAGATTCCGGATGAGAAAATGCAGTATTATGAGAATCTCGCGGAGATGTATGTTGGAGATGATGTTTCGCCCGATTTCTATGGATGGGTTTTTCCGAAATGTGATCATGTTGCTGTTGGTACCGGAACGGTGACTCACAAGGGAGATATCAAGAAGTTTCAGACCGCCACGAGGCACCGTGCCCGGGATAAGATTCTCGGCGGCCGGATCATCCGGGTCGAGGCTCATCCTATCCCGGAACACCCTCGTCCTCGCCGGATCGCAGACAGAGTCGCGCTCGTCGGCGACGCAGCTGGGTAAGTTTTTTGGTCTATCTTTTCCTTGAACTAAAAATTGGAACTGAATGACAAATTGATTTCATGGATGAATGATAGCTAAAACTTTTGATTTTTGGGCAAATTAGATTAGTAATTCGTGCATTGTTATTTTGATTCTTATAATTTCAGTTATTTTGATTTTTTGTCAATTTAATTCAACTAATAACACTTATCTAAAAAAAATAACGCTGATTAGAAATTTTAAAGTAAAATGTTCACTGAGTTGATTAGGGTTAAGTTACTTGAAAGTTAAAGTTATAATTTTGTTTTTAAGAACATAATATATACAGTTTTACGTGCAAAAATTATTAACAATTATTATAAATTAGACTCAATTGACATAAAAGTCTATTGAAATTATAGGAATTAAAATAGCATTAGAGTCAAAACATAAGAACTATCTGTATAATTTATCTTATTTTTTATAAAATTTTATTTGATTTATCTATATGGAAAAATTATCATTCATTGAGAAATAGAGTAAATATTTAGGCCAAGTTTGGCATGTTACAAAAAAGTCAAAAAGTTACTCAAAAAGTTAAAAAGTTAACACTATTCACCAAAAGTCAACAATTACGGCTGCACAACTCCCAATCCTAATTTTTCCCTACAAATTAATTTTTACAATTTTTTATTACACATTTTTCTATAAAAAGTCAAAAAGTTAACCCAAACATCCATATTTTCTTCCTTAATTTTTTAGTTCAAAAAGATAAAAAGTGCCCTTATTTAGGACACCCCAAACAACCCTTTACAAAATGTGAAAATCTTTATGGGGGTGAGGTGTTGTAACATTTGCTGTGTTGCTTACATAAGAAAAAATTACACTCGTGTATTTGTAATTACTTTTGATCAACCATCTTGATGTGTTATTATCCATATTTAGATCACTCTTGGACTTGTGGTTGAGTTGGGTCCAAAGGGCGCCCAACATTTTGTGAAGGGTGAGGTCCTTCCCACACAAATCGCCCCGGGTCTTCTAAAAAAATTTGGAATAAAATCTATATAATTTTTTTAAAAATAAATTAGGGTAAATTATCCCTCAGTGGGAACTTGAAATGTACGAAAAAATTTTAAATTTTATCATTAATGTGTAATTATTTTTGAAATTTTAAAGCGAAAATTTTCCAATAAATTATTAGTGAAGGCATGTTTGGTTTATGGTTTTTTAACATCAGCTCTGTAGTAGCTCTTCATCATTGGAGTGGTGCCTCCAATGTTTGTGTGCTTTCTGTTTTATAGAGCATATTGTATTAGCATATATGCATTGTTTTTCCAACAGGTACGTGACGAAATGCTCGGGCGAGGGGATCTATTTTGCGGCAAAGAGTGGGAGGATGTGCGCGGAGGCAATAGTGGAGGGGTCGGAGAATGGGAAGAGGATGGTGGAGGAGGGGGACCTGAGGAAGTACTTGGAGAAGTGGGACAAGATGTATTGGCCGACGTATAAGGTGTTGGATGTGTTGCAGAAGGTGTTTTACAGGTCAAATCCGGCTAGGGAGGCATTTGTGGAAATGTGTGCCGACGTGTATGTACAAAAGATGACTTTTGATAGTTATTTGTATAAGAAGGTTGCGCCTGGGAATCCATTGGAGGACTTGAAGTTGGCTGTGAATACTATCGGGAGCTTGGTGAGAGCTAATGCTCTGAGGAGAGAGATGGAGAAGATGAGTGTATGAGAAAAAGGGACAAAATTGAAGTATTTTATATATGTAATCTCTGTAATTGTTTAGTTTTTTTTTTTTGGTTTTTGGATTGTGTATGTTTAAATTTGATGAAGAGAGGTGGAAAATTTTATATGAGGTCTATCGAATTACTGATTGAATCTTGTAGCCTATTACAGTAATCAAACATGGCTTAGACTGCTAGACTTTTCAATATAATTGTGTCGCAATCAAATGGTTTTATTTTTTTATCCCCTTCCTTTCTCTGTTCTTGCCAACCATCGCCCCTCTATCACCACTACCTTCTCTCTCAACTACCGTTGGCATCGTTATCTCCCCAACCCTAACCGCCTCTACTGCCACACGTTGTGTATGGACTGCAATATGAAAAGGGTTTTTTATTTGCTAATCGGTTTGAATGCATTATGTGAGTCCCTTGGTAACTTTAAAAGTGAAATTGCCGCACCTTGTTCACGGATTGCAATATGAAGAGGATTTTTTGTTTGCAAATTGATTTGAATCTATTATGTAAGTCCCATTGGTAAACTTAAAAAGGGAAATTATTACACTGGTAGTTTCATAAAATTATTACAAATTTAAGAAAAAATTTATAATTTTAATCATTAATATTTATAAATTTTATCACTGATTTATAATTAACTTCTAAAATACTCAATGAATTGTTATTTTTCCAACTTAAAAAGGGCAATTAGTTAGTTCTTCCATGACAAACTTCACAAACACCACTTTACATTACATATAGAAGTGAAGACTTGAACATTACATTAGTGAATTAGTTTGTCATGACCAAGACTTTTGGGTTACTCTTAAAAAAAATTTATAAAGAAAGTTCAAAAGTGTGTCATAATATGTTCAAATTGACATCCACACCCTCCAAATTTAAACCTTAATTTTCCCCTTTACAATAATGTGAATTGATCAAAATCCAACCTTCCATAATGTTTCTTCAACTACTATATTAAACACAACCAAAGAAAGGTTGCAGATGGAAGAAATAACACTACAGAACATTGAGGTTCAGATTTTAGAGCAATATATTTGAACAAGAAAAGCAGTCAGACAAGAGAGACCTAATCTCCTCTTCTTCTTCTTCGTCTTCCCAAGTCCCATAGAAATCTACAGTCGTTGCATTTGTATTACTTGCGTGGATACTGCTAGAAGAAGAAGAAGAAGAGTGAGGATCCACCGTCCCCATCAGCTTCCTCTTCTTGTAGCTAGCCTTAAAACAAGCTTGCCTTAGCCTCTTTGTTTTGTCTTCAAGTTGCATATCAGGGACCTCTTCCATCAACTTTCTCTCTTGCTCCAATACATCAATAGCCTCCTTCAACCTTCCCTCAGCACCTTTTGTTTCTCCCTTATCCATTTCCTGCACAAGCACAACCCATTTATGTGTGTGCTTTCTCTTTCACGTATATATAGTTATGTAGTATTATAATTTGAACATTGATGTGAACACAAAAGTAATAGTTATGTCATGCATTTTTTATTCTAAAATGACTATTATAGGATTTTCTCCCGTTCATTATCAAATTGGAGGGATCAGATGGGGGTTGCAAGCCCTATCTGAAAAATTATCATGCAGAGGTGCAACAAGTAGATTATTTATGTAAAAACTAAGTTTAATTCACAATCTCGATGACTACATAATCGAAACATATTTTTCTTCAAAAAATGAATGATAAGTATAATTTCAAGAATAGACTATCCATTTTTTTTTTTACAACAAATGTTACTCAATCATGTGACACCAATATACAATAAATCTATTTTTTGCGTAAATAATTTACTAGCAAACTCCACAGGTCTAACCATTTGAATCACTAAAAATGAGCACAAAAGTGAGCCCACATTCCCTCGACAGACCCTCAAGTGATAGGATGGAAGCCTCTTCCTTCTACAATTTTTTTTTTTCCTATCCAAATATTCATGTCTCAGCTAAATGTTGAGGATAATTAAAGAAACTCAACTATTAGCACATCTAACAACTTTTCTTTTTTTTTCTTTTTCTTTTTATAATCTTTGCACCATATCACTCTCTTTTTGCACTTGACATAGGGCTAAAGTGGCATATGCATACACTAAGACCAAGAGAAAGAAAGGAAGGTACCTAAACATTCTTGATTAGGGTTTGGAGGCTCATCAACTTTCTATGAGGCCACCGACGAATACCCAATTCCCTACACTTTTTCTTCAACAATGTCAACCCTATATTCATTTCCTTTGCAGCCTGTGTTATTGGCATATAGAAGTACTCAGATATTGTCTTTCTTGACAATGTCTTTGAACTGTTACTCTTCTCCTCTCTGCATCTTTTATTATTAACCCTCTCTTCTTTAACATACTCCTCTTGAGTTTCCTCATTATTGTCACACAATAGCAATGGTTGGTTCTGACTATGAGGCTCTATTTCAAACCCAACAGGACTTGTTTCTTGATTCAAAACTCCATACCCATTTCCATATCCAAACAAGAAATCTTCTGCAGCAAACAACAGTTTGATCAACTCCATACACAATGAAGAAAACTCAATAGATAGTGGAAAAGCTTTTCGACTTACTTTCAATTTTAGTAATCTTTTCTAAAACTATGTCAAAATAGGACACTAAACATTTTAAATCATTTCAAAGACAAAAAATTAAAAATTAAAAAAAAAATCACCAAATAAGAAAATAAGTCAAATTTTGTCCCAAAAAATATACTATAAGTTGCTATTTCTTTTGTATTCCTGAATTTTTTAAATTTTTTAGGATCGTGTAATCTAAACAAATCTATTTTAATTCAAAATTAAAAAATACTAAAAATAAAACTCATAAATTGTGGCAAAAGAATTAAGTAAGAGTGATCACCTTGGATTGCACTTGGGCTAGGCACAAGATCCAATGTTGAACACAAAGGATGAGTTGGGTAAATCCCCATCAAAGGCAAAGCATCCACAACACTCTCTTGCGTTGAAAGATGATCATACTGACAATCCAATGCAGAGTAACCACTTCAACAGAACAAGAACATAAAAAGGTGATGTCAAACTATAATTTAAAAATATATATTTTTAAAATTAAAGATATAAAAAAAATTATATATAGAAAACATTCATAGAATAATGTCACATAATTATGAGCAAACCTTTTTGTAACGGAAAGAGTAATGATAACATATATATATATACACAGAATGTTTTTGTGTTGTATTGTATTTTTTCATTTTAAATCAAAACATCAACTATATTTTAGTACCAAATCATCCTGAATAAATTTTTTGGTATGAAAAATCTGTTTGTAAATTATTTTTCAAAAATAAAAAATAAAAAACTATGCTTCTTTATATATTTTCCTAATTATATTACAAAAGAAGAATAAAGGTCAAGGAGAAATTCAAATAGAGATTAAACCCTAAAAGAGTTTCAGCGTAATTTTACCTGAAATCAAGTGGAGGAAGTAGTTGGGTTGGAAAGGTGAAAGTTTCTTCATCTCCTTGTTTAGCCATAACTTCATATCTTGACCATTCATCCACCACCCACTGACTTCCCATCTCCATTTTCTTCAGAGAGAGAGAGAGAGAGAGAGAGAGAATCGTTCTAGTTTTTTGTAGTTCACTAATGACCGATTAGCCACTTTGCATGAAATGGAACAAATATAGAGATGATAAGGAAGGGAGGAGAGAGAGAGAGAGAGAGACGAGGCAATGTGTTATATGATTATGAGTATCTGTGAATGTGTAATTAGCAATTAATTACTACTATATTGAAGATTGTGAGCCGTCGGATTGATAATAACTGGCCAACTCATGCATCATACGAATTAACCATTGATCATTGTGTTTTTTTGTGCATGTGTGAATGTGTTAATAATACACATATAAATAAGATAGTAGAGATGTGAAAATTAATAAGGCAAATTATATTAACGGTCTTTATAATTTGGGATTCGTATCATTTTGATTCTTTACTTTTTAATTATAACATATTTGATTTTGAATTTTAAATTTTATTTTAAATAAAGACAATTGAAAACCATTGCTCAATTTCAATGGCAAAGTCGTCAATTAGATAATAAACTAATTTGAAAAGAATAAATATCACAAAAAATATTTTTAAATTTTTAAAAATTATTTCTACTTACCAAAGATAAAACTATATAAAATTGATAAATCTTTTACTCATTTATTTATGTTATCAAATTAATTTTTATTATGTGTTTGGATGATGATCATATATGAGTGGTTGTTAGGCTTTTAATGTGTAAGCGATATATTTAATAAATGAAATATTTTTAGTTTTAGAATTTTTGATTTAGTGGATTAGTTTAATAATGATATCAAAATTATCGTCATATTTGATTTTTGAAAAAATATAAACTAATTTAATGAAAATAAAAATAACCACCTATTACATAATCATGATCCAAAAACACAATAAAAATTAATTTGGTAAAAAATAAATAAATAAATTAGTTTATATTTTATCAAATTGACGACTTTACACTTAAAATTGAACAATTGTATCTTCAATTGTCCTTATTTGAAACAAGATTTCAAATTTAGAGTCAAATGTGTTACAATTGAAAAATTAAGAATCAAAATGACACAAATCTCAAACTATAGAGACTATTAATGTAATTTGCTCAAATTAATATAATTTTGTTGGCTTAATCATATTTTGTACCTTGTAATTCAGTTAAAGTTGCATATTTTTATCCTTGTAAAATTAAAATTTTTGCACTCTCTCGTTTTGTAAAGGTTATGTTTTGGCCCCTTATAAAAATAAGAGAAAATTACCCGTGGTATTTTTAAAATTTTATTACACAATCATGCAAAAATATTATAATTATAATTACTCATATTTGTAAGTATATAATTTTTCTGTAATTATTTTTTAAAATTTTTATGAATTTGAAATTTCCCCTAAAATAAAATGTTGCACTCTGCAACATATAATTTTGTTTATATTGTAGTTTTTTTTTTTCATCAGAAAAGTATATATTGCATTTTGATAGCCCTCCTTAATAAAAGCAAAATATTTTCAAAACTTGATAGAGAAAAATAAAAATGCAAAAGGGTTGGAATTACTTTATCAACTCAAATCCTAAACCTTTGTCATTTTCACCGTCTTAAAAGATATTTACATAGACCACTATAGACCATCTACCCTGTCCAATAATAAAAAATCTCATTCATTCATCTATTTTTGCGTACCCAACTCTTTATTTAGTTTTTGTGTTCTTCGGTGTATTATTGTCAATTGATCCTCCAATTAGTTGATCCTCTAATTAGACTCAAATCTTTACATGAAGTGCTTTACTTGATCACTTTCAATTTGCGGCATGGATATGCAAAGTGTAACACGCCTCTCGTCCACAACTAGAGAAAAATGCATAATATCATTCATTATTGAGAGATAAGTTTTGAAGGGGTAACAATAAAAACTTATTGATCGTTATTCCTATTTATTATCATTGCCAAAATTTATTCTCTCCTCATTGCATGGGAGTGGTGGTGAGCTCATGATGTGTATCATTGCTACTTAAAGATTTAAATGGGGAGGTTACAATACTAGCTCCATAATAGTTCAATTAAGTACGTAATTTATGAGTTAAGAGTAATTATTATCTTGCAATTTATTTGTCATGATCAAAGTGAGGAGGTTACAAAATTACTTTCACAAGATCATCAATATTTTAAAAGACTAGGATTTAATTATTGTAATAAAATTCTCTTTCCTTTTATTTTTATTTTTATTTTTTGGATAATTGCTTTCAAATTATCATTGACTACAAAAAAAATATAAAATAAAAAATAAATAATATACATGTAAGAAGCTCACCAAAAAATTGGAGTCAATAGGATAAAATCTTTAACATTTAAATCATCAATATTTGGGTTAATTCTCTATAGTATGATTCTTTTGAAAAGCCATTTAGTACCAATGCATTAGTTTTGTGGGATGTCCCAAGCCATACATTCAATCGCTGCCCATGCCCAAATTTCCGCGTCTCGTGCCACTTAGATTTTTTTTCTTTTTTTTTTGATCTATTATTAATTGTGCAGGAAGATGAACGACATCTACACTATTAATTTACAACCAAGCAAAAAATTTGATAACGTGATGAGCATCCGATACCTGGACTGGACATCCAATTTGGATGTGATTGAACTGGAAGCTCATCCCAAAAAAAAAGCATCATACATACTCACTGTGCATTGATCGCCGGTCACACTCAACTTAACTACTTTCGTGGCTTATGGCACAGCCATCTATTTACCATCAGAGTGATCTCATTTTCTTGTTTCAGCCTGCTTAAACCTGCATATGAATTAGGACCAACTGTCCCAGGCAGGAAAATCTTAGACTGCTTTCAAGCCCTAATTGTAAACATATCACAAAAATTCCTGTTGCAAGCAATAAATCGCTGAATCTTTTTGACACATGGCATCTTCCAAAATTCTATTGAAATTCAAAATTTGGACACCATAGCAGTTTGGCAAAATATTAACTAGAACAAAAACACCACCTGGTAATGTTTCATCATCTACTACATATCCAACCTCTCCATCACAGGTAGAACAGATGACACCTCAGTTTTTCAACTTACCTCCTCTTCCACGGCCGCGTCCATAGCCACGCCCACGCCCGCCACCTCTTCCGCCACCGCCACCACCTCTTTTTCCGTGGCCTCCACCACCACCTCCCAATGCCTTGTTGACATCAGATTTTGCTTGCATGTTTTCTGGCAAGGGAAGTATATGGTCCACACACTTTCTGAAGCTGAAATCATCAACTGATTCATCGTTTCTTATGATGAAGAAGCATCGACTTTTAAACTGGGGATGGAACCGGACTTGGAAGGCAGAGATTCCATTGCCAATCTTTTTCTCTGGTTCTGGATGACCCTTCTTAAGCAATTCCAACAACACCATCTGCTCAAACTGCAATACACAAACAAGGAAACACTAGTTTGAGTAGCATGAAACTCCAAAGTAAAACTAAAACATGCAATCAAGTCCAATTCAAAAACACATGCTATCTAATAAAAATTATTTTGTATGGTATACTTCATATTATCGATCCATTTGTTTGGATGGAAAACATTTTTTACGGAAAACTTTTTCCAAGAAATGTTTTTCTGGAGAAAACATTTTTCTATGTTTGGTGGTGGTGGGGGTGGAACGAAGGCGAAGGTGGATGTGGTGGCATGGTGGTGGAGTGGCGGCGGTGGTGATAGCGACTATGATGGTGGCACTAGCAGTGGCCGTGGTGATGGTGCCATGGTGGTGGAGGTGTGAGAGTGGTGGTGGTAATGTGGTGACTTTGGTAAAACTTTAATCCAGAAAATGTTTTTCGCCTTTTAAAAGTAGAAAACATTTTATGCCCATATAAGCTTGTTTTCTGTTGACCACGGAAAATATTTTCCGCTGACTTTCATTTGCTATTGTACCAAATACCAGAAAATAAGGAAAACATTTTCTATCCAAACAAACAGAGTGTATGTACAAAAATTATTCTCAATTTACATGAATTTAACAAGCAAGCAAGCAAGGACAGTTTCCTCCAACACACAAACAAAGGTATGCATATTTTATATATACAGCTTATTGCATTGATCTACACCCTTATGCATCCAATTTATTAAAGACTCTACTTTTAGTTTACCCTTCCAAAAAGAGTACAGAAAGCAAAAGGATTACACCAAACTAGTATATACAGAAATCAGCAAAATATATAGAAGAGGAAACCTTAGGAGATTACAAGGGAGATAAATGACAGCACCAGAGACGGAGCCAGGATTTCAAGATAGGGGGGCCAAACAATATGTATATCCAACTCCAGCTACATTTACATTTTTATAGATTCTAGTTTGAAAATTACAACATATCGAAATATATCAAATAGTCAATATAAACAGAGATACTTTAATAAAACGCAAAAATCGACAAATCAAAACTAAATAGTTTTTTTTCTTCAATTACATCTATCAAAATTGAACTTAGTGTTCTTTTTTATCACGGAATTCATCTATGATTAAATTTGTACTACTTATTTAGCAATTTTCTTTTCAATTTACGGAATTAGTTATTGCCTTCTAGTCTTATCACTTATTTTATATTTATTTGGTCAAAATAAATAATATTTTATTAAACATATATACTATATATGCATAGGTTATGGCAAACACGCATAGTGGGGCTATGTCCCTGGATAGCACTGGAGGCAAAATTAGAGGAAAATTATACAAGCAAATTATAGATAATTACAGGGTTCTCCTCATGCACCACACAAGGGTTAAGGATGTCTTCTTCACAACCAAATTGAGGTGATAAACCACTAAAAATGCGAAAGCTAGATGACCATAGTGCAGGGTATAGCAGCTTCGCAGAATCATGTAATCATACTTTAAGTTATTGATGTAAAGGACACTGTGTGTTGCATCAACAAGATACGTCAAATTGGCTTAATAAGCATGAAAAAATACAGAAGAAATTTTTTTTAAAAAAGGACAAGGGTGCACAAAGCCCACATCAGAATGCCAAAGTTACATAATCCCACTGAATCCATAAAAATCCTAGTTAACCGAAAGAATCATTTTCTATATTCTTTTTGTCCATGAAAACCCACCACAGCCTTAGTTAAATACAGACAAGAATATTACTCTTCCCTAGATTCCAAAATCAGTTTCCAAAAAGGGTTATTCATGTAATTCTAAGGCCTCTAATCTCCAACTTGCTTCAAGCAAATATCATCCTGATCAATTAGATGATTCCAACTCCCATCTTCAATCTCATGAGACACAAAGCCTGAATTGCTAAAGCCCACTGACCAACAGCTTATATAAGAAGCACTCAAGCGACATCACTACACTATCTCTTAGCAGAAGAATATAAGAAAATCTAAATAAATATTCGCCTATCCGTATCGGGATTTTGGAATTCAGATACACATATTCACCAATATATCATATCTATATTGGCTGATATATAACCGCATCAGGGATACTGAAATTCATAAATGAGGTTTCACTACACCATCATATCTTCAATTCACCAAGACTAATCAATCATATTTAGATCACGAAGTAAATAATAATAAAAAAAATAGCAAATCACAACAAAAAGTACACATATAAGATGAAGAAAAAACAAAATAGGTACATTTGAAGTATATTACCTTGTTGACATTGACATTGGGGGGCCAATAATGAAGGAACTTGTAGAAGTAATCGAACATCTCCACCGAGGATACGAAACTCTTGGGTCCAACGCTGACCCGATCCGACTCCTTATCTCCCTCAGTTCCTTCCAGTTGATCCAATCGGTCTTCCTCGGCGGACTTCTCAACCTTGAGCTTCTTGGCGCCGGCGCTATCCTCGCCGGAATCTTCCCTGGAACGCTTCGAGTCGGCGGTGGGGAGTTGTTCTTCGGTGGCGGCGATTGGGGTTTCAAGGTCCATGTCTTGGGTGGAGGGCTCCGCTTCTATGAGGGTTTCGGAGGCATCCGTTGTTGCTGCAGATTCGGCCATGGCTGAGAGAGATCTTTTGCGAAGAAGAGACGCCACACCAAAAACCCTAGCTTTACTTTTACACTATGTTTAGAAACCTGAAAAGGATTAGAAAGGATTAGTTAAGTAATAAGAGAGAAGAAAAAAAAAGGAAAAAAAATAGTTGGGATTTCTCATCTTTTTATTTGGATAAGGAAGGAATAAAATAAAAAAAAATGATTGTTATTTCTCTGATTTTTATTTAGTTAGATTTTATTAAGAGAAAAGAAAAAAAATTATTTTATATTATATTACCAAATAATTTTTTTATATTTTCAATTATTTTATTTCTTTTATTTTTATAGGCATAAAATTAGTATTATAAAAATAGTGATTTCTTTTCTCTCTCAATTCCTTCACTTTTGGAAAGATTAAAAATGAGACTTATAAGATAAATGAGTTTCTCTCTATTTCTCTCTATTTCTCTTCATTTCTTCCCATTTCTCTCCATTTAAAGTTATTCAAACAAATAAAAAAAATACAAATCCCTCTATTTCTTTTCGTTTCCCTCTAAACCTTAGACAGACACTACTCTTGCTTTTAGATGCCTGGTTTTATATCGCCTGCGTGAATCAATTGGTGGAAATAATATTCAGGGTTTGGTTGTAATTTTTGAACAATTTTTTCTTGTATTATTATTATTAGTGAGATTTTTTTAATATTTTAAGTAAAAAAAAAATTATTAGATGTAAAAAAGTAAAATATTTTAAAAAATGCATAAGAGTAAGAAAATATATTGAATTTTTATATTTTTGGTATTTAGTAAATTTTGTAAAGATTTTTTTTATAAATATTATATTTTTTAAGTGTATTTATGTTAGGTGTATCTAAAAAATAAATAAATAAATAATTACTTAAAATATTAAAAAATAGTAAAAACAAAAAAAATATAGAAAATAAAAAATTTAAATTTTTAAAAGTGGATTCAAAATTCTCAAACCAAATAAGGTGATTAATTTTTTTTAAATCAAATAATTTTTTGGGAAATGTTTTTTAAGGTCCCTAATAATAGTAATTTAGAGTATAAAGGATACCAAAAAAAGGGGTGATGCATCAGGTCCCTCAAATATATGGCACGCATTTTTAATTATTTCATGGACCAAAATACCCTTCACAAATCAACACAGAAACGAAACTGGATTCCGACGACTGAGTTCCATTCCAAACATCCAACCATCTTTACGAGCAAGAGAACAGCATACTTAGGGTTTCAATATCATCTTCACCATCAACATTAGAGTTTCATTATCGTTTGCCAAAATCCTTCCCATTCATTTCTCACAAATTTCTCTGGCCTCATTTTCACTGTTCATCGTCATCTCAATTCATCTTCGTCACATTCGTCTTCATCTCAGGGTATATCAGTTCGTAATTAGCGTTTCATCCTAACTTGGGTAAGTTTTTCTACAATCCAACGAGTTTTTCTCTATAAATACAGTTAATTGCATTTTATATTAACCTTCCATTAATTAAGGTTTCAATTTCGTAATAAAAAGCTACATGAATTTAAAAAAAAGTTATTTTTCTATGTTTTGAACTTATTCTTGAACATTTGTGTGATTTTATCTGTAAATTTCTCTGGCATTTGAATTTCTCTAGTATTTGCTTGATTTATGTTTCTTCTTTGAATTTTCTCTTGCATGTTTATTTTGGAAAAAGTTATTTCTCTATATTTTGATCTTATTCTTGAACATGTTTGTGTGATTTTGTCTGTAAATTTCTCTGGAATGTCTATTTTTCTCTAGAATATGTAATTTTCTCGGGCATTTTCATTTTCTATGCCTATTAAATTTATGTTTCTTTTTTGAATTTTCTCTGACTATATTTTACATCTATATGTAATATTACTCTCTTATTTGCGTTTAAATTTCTCTGGCATTTATAATTTTCTTTGGTCACGTCACTTTTCTCTCTTGTGTGTCTCTATCATGTTTGATTTTCTCTTGTTGTGTATGTAAATTTCTCTAGCATTTTAATATTATGGACTGGAAATTTTCTCTGGAATGGAAATTTTCTCTGAAATGTGTAATTTTCTCTGGCATTTTCATTTTCTATGCTTGCTAGGTTTATGTTTCTTTCTTGAATTTTCTCTGACTATATTTTACATCTATATGTAATTTGTAACAATTTTTTAAAATTTCTATCATATTTATGTTGCTTTGGTTATTTTCTCTAGGAATGAAAATTAGCTATGGTCACATGTATTCCACACGAAAACACCTAGTATTCTCTTGTTAGTATCTAAGTTTCTCTGGAATTTATAATTTTCTCTAACCACATTAGTTTTCTCCCTTGTGTCTGTCTGCCGTGTTCAATTTTCTCTGGTATATTTATTTTGTTCAATTCTTAGTTTCAATGTTATGTAATTTTTCGTGGCATGTTTACGTTGCTTTATTTATTTTATCTTGCTAATTGTGGAATGAAAATTTCTCTAACTTGCCATGTTTACTTTTCTCTGTCATATTCATTTTCTGTGCTTGTTAGATATATGTTTCTCTTTTGAATTTTCTCTGATTATATTTTACTTCTATATGTAATTTTAACAATTATTGAAAAATTTTCTGGCATGTTTATGTTGCTTTGTTGACTTTCTTTGGGAATGAAAATTTTCTGTGGCTAGTACTCTAACATTTAATTTTTAGTGTCTAATTTTCTCTGACGTTTATAATTTTCCCTAGCTACCTTAGTTTTCTCCCTTATTTGTAATTTTCTATGACATGTCCAATTTTCTCTAGCATGTTCAATTTTCTCTGGGATTTAATGTTGACAGCTTTATGTTTTCATCATTATCTAGAAATGGCAAAACGTAAAAGTAGCAAAATACCAGAAACACCGAGCAAGAAACAAAAACTCTTTCAGTCTTCTTATGATGTAAGATCAAAAAGTAGCAAAACACCACAAACTCCTTTCCAAAACACACAAGTCCAAGGTGATGAAGCAACTAGCATCAAAATGAATACCCCAACTTCAAAAGACTCAAGCTCAGAGGAGAAAAAACCTATTAAACTCCAAAGAAAGAGAGCTCATTACAGCATTCAATACCGATCTAACCTCTCATCTGTTGTCTCCTTTTTTCAAACACTTAAATTCAATTCAAACCAACTTATAGAGCTTCAAAAGACCCCATTCTAGTATTTGATCCAAGCTTTAACCACTGGAAGGATGGATCCAAGGAAATCTAGGAAATCTAATGATGATATAGTTACAATAATCCAACGTTACAATGAAAAAACAAAAACATTCACAGTTGCTAAAAAGAACTTGACCTTTACAACCAATGACATGACCTTGATTTTTGGTTTGCAATGAGGTAAAGCAGCCATGTCATTAAGATACTCTAAAAAGTCAAAATCTGCATTCCTAAGGAGAAGATTCCCAAAAGAACACAAGGCTCATTGGTCCTGTTCTTAAAAATGCCTTGGTCAAAGCAATAAAAGGCAAACAACCAACTGACTTCAAAAATATAGCAATCATTGTTATCTTGTACTTGTGTCTCACCCTATTTTTTGTAACAAGTGAGAATTCAATAGGGTGGGTTTTTATAAAATATGTGGAACCTCTTGAATCAATGAAGCAGTATGATTGGCCAGAAGCAATCACATCAACATTGATCGATTCTATCACAGCATTGCACAAAACTCTAGAAAAAGTTACGGGGTATGTCATTGCATTACTAGTAAGTATAATTTCCATTCAAATTTACAGTTATGATACTTACAAATTTGTGTATTTAACAAAATTTAATTACTTTAATTTCCATCACAATATTGGCTATGTGAACATGCGAATGTCATTGACTCGGAAGATAGTAACACAACTGACTTCCCAAAATGTGCCAAGTGGAACCTGCAAAGCTTGACCAAACAGCTGCAGAAGACACCAGCCCACTCTCTTGCACCTCGATAGGTTAGATTTCTATCGCCACTGAAATCTCAGTGAAATTCCAAAATTTCTCTGACCACTGGTTTGTTTCCCTCCTTGTGCCTTGATTATTGAGATCAATTTTATCTGAACTTTCAATTTATGTTTTTTCTTTGATTACCACTGGTTTATTTCTGCTATTGTAATGAATTTTCTCTGCAATCCAAATTTCTCTGACCACAATTGTAACAAATTAACTTATATGCCCTGATTGATTTTCTCTGATATCTGAATTATGTTAGTTGTTTCATAATTTTCTCTGACCCATAAAATTATTTCTCCTTGTATGTAATTTTCTCTAGTCCATAACTTATGTGCCTTGACTGATTGAGATCAATTTTCTCTGCAATTTTAATTTATGTTGCTTCTTTGATTAACACTGTTTATTTCTGTCCTTGTAATGAATTTTCTCTGGAATCCAAATTTCTCTGACCACAATTATAGTGACATTATTTTATCTGCCTTGATTGATTTTCTCTAATATCTAAATTATGTTGCTTGTTTCATAATTTTCTCTAGCCCATAAAACTATTTGTCCTTGTGTGTAATTTTCTCTAACCCATAAAATTTTCTCTGAAATTTGCATCCCATTAGTACGATTTAGATGAATTTTATCTAGCCTATAACTTATGTGCCTTGACTGATTGAGATAAATTTTCTTTGAAATTTCAATTTATGTTGCTTTTTGATTACCACTGTTTATTTCTGCCATTGTAATGAATTTTCTTTAGAATCCAAATCTCTCTAACACAATTATAGTAACATTAACTTATATGCTCTGATTGATTTTCTCTGATATCTAAATTATGTTGCTTGTTTCATAATTTTCTCTGACTCATAAAATTATCTCATTATCTATAATTTTCTCTGGCTCATACAATTTTTTCTGAAGTTTGTTTCCCATTAGTATGATTTAGTTGAATTTTATCTGTCTTATTTGAATTTTTTCCCTCAGTAAATTTTGTAACATTTCTCTAATAAAAGAGCTTCCTGTTACAAATAGATAATAAGGAACTAGTTAAAAACCCATCAGAGGAGTTTTGCCTTGGTAAAAAGAAGAAGAAAGAATCAAAAAAGGCAATTGTCAAATTTAAGGAGACATTAGAAGATTCATCTGAAGAAGGATGAGGGAATAAAGAAGGAGAAGGTAATACAGAAGAACAAGAAGCCAGCAATGGAGAAGAAGATCAAGCAAGTAGTGTAGAAGAGGAAACCAGAGAAGAAAATGAAGAAGTATAAGTAAAAAACAAAGAAGAAAATGAACAGAAAGAAGAAGACAATAAAGAAAAAGATGAAGGCATTCAATCTAAAGAGTAAGAAGAAAACAATGAGGAAAGTGATGAAGAAGAACATAATGAGCCGATGGACCAACAGCATGATAACATTTGTAGCTCAACAATGTATCAGCCTCAAGAATCTGAGGAATCAAAGGATGCTCAAATTGCTGATCTACATCAAAGACTAAAGACACTTTCTAAATCCAAAATAAAAGAAGAGAGAAATTAGAATGAATTACTTGCAGAAAAGAACATTGCAATAAGAACCTTGACATCACATAACTCAGAACTTCAAGAAAGAGACAGCACAAATCAAATGAAACTAAGAATGTTGGAGGTCCAAAAACAAGATGATACAAAAACAATTCAAAAGTTAAGGTATTCAATTTTAGAGCTTAAAACTGAAAATGCTAGATTACATGAACAAATTCAAGAACTATCCGTCTAACTAGCAACACAACGTCACCGAACACCAATACAAGTTCAACCACAAGGTCGATGAAAATCTTGAGCCACAAAAAGTTATGTCCTTATGTCAACATAATTCAGAGAAATTTCTATTTATTACAATTTTCTCTGTCAATGGTAATTTTCTCTGGAAGTTAAATTTCTCTGACCACATTAGTTTCTGCTGCTTATTTCTATTGATTTTTTATGGTTATTTGATTTTTTATGTCTATTTGCTTATTTGATTTTTAGGGCTTGTTTGATTTTCACTGTGTATAGTTGGAATAGAAGTGAAACAACAACCAACAACCAACAACCCAGTAAGAACAAATGACACACAAAGAACAACCAAAACAAAAGATAATAGTCTATGGTAACTAAAAAAGATCCTCCATCAATGATAAAGAATTTAAAGGCAAAAGAAAGGAAAGAAAAGCAGCAAGATCCAAAATTTCAATATCCCAACGTTACGAAGGTGATTAGAGCTTCAAAGTAAGTTGCAAAGCAAACAGAGCAAACCACCAAAGACAAAGAAGTACTTGATGCCGATGTGTACGTCTTGCCTCAACCAACAAGCATCAGAAAATCTTGGGTTTTTCCACAAACTCTACCAGTTTCAAAATTCGTAAAAAAACATATAAAAGATATCTTACAGCACATATCAAATGTGTTTGGACTCGACTAAGTACAACAAATAAAATAGAAGATAACAAACAACAATTTACAAACTTATATTGCATTAACAACTATTAAATCCCTTCTTTGTCATCTTGTAGGGCTTTAATCTGGACAAGTGAGTTGAATCTCATTACCTTTGAAGATATTAAAAACCTAATAAAGGAAAAAGAAATTGCCAACAATGTAAGTCTTTCATCAAAATTTCTCTGCAATGTTCCATCAGCCTTTATAAACCAATGTTATAATTATAAATGATATTTTTCAGGTCATTGATGGCTATGAAGAGATCCTATTTGCTGACCAACAGAGAAAAGAACAACAATCAACTTCATTTTTTTCACATGCATGAGCTTAGTATGTTACTACTTTTTTATTTGATTTTCTCTGGAATTTACTTACTACTTTCTCTTGTTAAGATACTTCTTGAAGCCAATTGTGTCACTAGTCTAAATTTTTCTGGCTAATTGTGTGCATTTAAAATTTCTATGTGTGTATATTTCTTAAATTCCTGTCATTTCAACTTTCTCATAACCATTTTTTGATTTTCTTTAACTGTAGATCTTCATCAAGATGACCGAAAATCAAACTTTCCGAGTCTCATTATTTGACAAGCATATTGAAACAGCATAGATGAACTACAGGTATGAAAACCCACATTTAATTATTCTTAAAAGAAAATAAATAAATAAATTAATTAATTAATTTTATCCAGAGTCTATCTGAATATATATTAGTGTAAAAGTTAGTTTTAAATTAATCCAATTCAATCACTAACAAAGACATTATTAAGAATAATAATTTTGTGGGTGTTCAATATTTGTTGTTTATAAATTATTTTAATTAGGATTCAATATGATAATTATTTTTACTAAATACCTTAGTTAAAAATTTTAGTGTATCAATTTTAAGAAACCCACACAAATACATACATACACACACACACACACACAAACAAAGAATCAAACCTTGCAGATTTTTGGTGGCAACTTTCCACATGTTTAATTGCATGTTAGTATGGAAAAGGAGAGCCCCTTTATGCCTCTTGGAAATTGGGAGGTTGGATAGAATGAAGAGAAAGAGGAAAAAAGAAAGAAAAAGAGAGAGGGGGAGAGAGAGAGAGATAGAGGGGGGGTGCTCAGCAAAGGAATCCATGCATTGTATATATAATGCATGCTTGCATTTGGTGAATGGAGGAAGAAAAGAAAATTTGCCAAGTTGAGTAGGAGGATAAGAGGAGGAGGAGATTAAAAAGGATATATATTTCCTACCATTTCAACACTACAATTAAGTAAGAAAACCCTCTCAACCCTCTCATTTTTTTTTAATTGTTGAAATTTTTAGATTATATTCATATGATAAAATGACTAATTTATAGATAGAAATTTTTATATATGTATGTAAATTTTGTGATGTGTATATCAAATATTTGAAAATATTGATAGTCTTAAAGTCATGGTATTATTGTGAAAATAGGCTTGCATGTATATTTTATACCATTAAAGAGAGGATTCAAGAATTTATTTGGTCCTTGAATCTGCTAGAAAATTTGTACAAATTTTTAGACAATTTTATACTCAAAATTTGAAGCTTATTTCTTCTACAAAATTGTTTAGAATGATGTCTACTTCATCCATGAATTTTTGTAACAATTATGAAGTTTTGTACGAATTTATACATATTTTTAACCAAATCTGGAGCTATAGGCAGATTTTACTATGTGTTTGAAAAATCATTAAAAATTTTATATTAAACCAAATCTGGTAATTTCTAAACAAAAAATGAAATTTGAGAAGTCTAGTTTCATAATAAATTTTTAGATTATGGAATCGATTTATAAATTTAAGTATGGGATTAATTTAAGAAAATGTAATAAATCTATCTCATAAATTTTCTTTGAATTTTTCAGAATTATTTATAATTTATTTGTGGAAAATGCTTTCTGAAAAATGACCATAACATGTTTATTGAGTATTATGTAGATTTATATGAGTTTTAGAGTTGTATAAGTAATTTATTTATAATTTTAATGAGGAATCAAAAATTATCTCTTCAATTGTTTATTTGGACAAAAATTTAATATTGTGCTAATCTAATCTTGTAGATTAAAAATCCATGCATGTGTATGATTATGATTTATTTCTTCTTTTTGGTATCTACATTATTATTTCATACCATGGTTAAAATAAATTGTTTATTTAAATTTTGTACATTTGTTTACTATTGTGTGACATGTGTAATATTTTATGTTGGGAATTTTAATGAGTTGGTATAACATTATTAGTAATTAAATGTTGAATTATTGTGAATATCTCAACAAGTAAAGAAACACGAAATTTAACCAATGATACATTAAAATTTAAAAGTGATGGGGTGAGCCCAGTTTAGAATCTTGCGCAAGTGAGTTGCGAACCCTAACATGGCACAGGAAGGTATTTTGGCTCTTATCGGTGTAGGCGATATAAGGTTGGTGGTACGGGTGTCACAACATAGACCGTTCCTTTGGGACAGACCATGATGTCACGACTCGGGTATGTAATCCTGGTGCGTGGGCATCATTGGTAGTTACAATAAATAACATTTGAACATTTGACCAAAGGGGAATCAGAATTGCTCGTGGCCATTGCTTAGCGGTTGAGTGGAAATAGTGCTCCGCGGGGAGTTATCTAAATTTATTTGATAAACTAAATCTATGAAACTTTAAAAAGAAATGTGGGCATATTCCTTATGATGAAATATTGCTTCTGTTTGTTATATTTTTTTATTTGATTTATTATTATCTATTGTTATTATTTCAACTGATAACATTCCCTTTATGCTTACTAATGTTATTTGTTATTCTATTACTACACATTATTCATAAATTGTTAGTATTATTATCGGGGTGGGTATTTTTGGGTTGTAGTATCTTATTGAGCTCATCGCTCATTGGCATTCCCGTTGCCCTAGCGTTTTATGCCAGGTACTGAAGAAACCGAAGGAAACACCGAGGCCTTGCAAGGCAACACTCAACCTTGGTTAGCTTGAAGAGTGCCCAAAAGCCATGAACCATTTTTCTAAGTTTTTACTTCTTTTTTTTTAATGTTATATTCGTGTTGTTTTTTATGTACTAAGACTAAGTTTTAAGTTTTTATTGGAGTTGTAATTTAAAAACTTTTAATTTCTGGGTTATTAATTAATGCTAGTAATATTGGTGACAACATTGATGAGGGGTTAGTTATTAACAAAATTGATTTTAAGTTCTAAATCTGATTATGATGTCCTTAAATCTTAGGGCGTCATAACAGGTTCTTCCATTTCCCAATAAATACTAGGGGCAATGAGAAGTCAACAGATGGAAAGCACTGGACCTTACTAGTCTTAGATAAACAAGACAATTTATGAAGGTTCTACAACTCACTAAGGCCAAGGAGAGATGATACACAAGACAAATATATCAAAAATGCAAAACAATTGGTAACAAGTGCAAATTTCTCTGATCCATGATAATATTTATGTGATGATAATTTTCATAGAATCCTATTGATTTGTGTGTAAATTTTTCTGTTATTTAAAAGTTATTTTTTTGCAGCAAGATTATGTGGAGAATTTTTTGAAAGCTTGTCTTGAAAGAGAGGCACAATCACAACCCTCTTTCAAATTGATAGACTCACAAAACACAAACCACAACAAGATAGTAATTCGTAAGTTTCATACAATATCTATAAATATGATAATCTAATTTGAATGTTTCTTAAAACTAACTATATATATAATTTGTATGCAGTGTGAATTGTGGCCTCTTTGTGTGCTACATAATGAGACAATATAGCAATCATGAACCTATCAGTTCGAAATAGTCCACACAAGACGTAAGGCTGATGAGGGTAGAAATCATAAAGAGATTTGTGACCGAAGTTGGCCGATCATGGACAGAACTAATTCAAATACCATCAGAAGAAGAACCAAAAGTATAATAGTGAAAGTATACTAGTAAAAGGAAGACAATGCACACAATGTAATTAGGAATAACCCTTCAATTTGTTTTTTCATACATTGAAGGAATGATAATGTTTGACATATATGTATATATCTTTTTTTGACTAATATAAATTTCATGGCTATCAATGGTTAAATATATATTTTTTCATAATGCATGCTAAGTTGTGATTATCAACCAAATCCACACAGAGAAAATTGCCTGCAGAAATTTCTTTGGTATGATGTTACCAGAAATTCACAGAGAAATTTAACTTGTATCGTGCCAAGGGGGTGCCTATATGATCATGTAATATATAATGTTATGTGTTGGTATAAAAAACACAAAGCGCACAGTAATTTTCTCTGCTATTGACAAATTTCTTTGGATGAATTTGAAGCTTCAAAACACAATACACAAAGAATTTTCTCTACTAGTGGCAAATTTCTCTTGATGAATTTGACTGGTATTATAAACACACTACCTATAGTATGTATCAACAAACACAATGCACACTGTAATTTTCTCTACTATGAAAACAACCTCAAAATGCTAGAACATGTACATGCATG
>CM069906.1:73904553-73928196 GCA_036172215.1 Camellia granthamiana | reverse complement strand
GTATGTTCACATCATCAAATTGTTAATTGTTTAAAAAATATTTGTAAACGTAGAAATATCCATAAAATACTTTAAATATGAAAATTAGGATTTAGTAGATCAAATGTCTAAATAATAAGACTTATTAGAATTCAATAATATCTTATGATTAATTGAGATATAAAAATGTGAAAAAAGATTTTCTAATAAATCTCCTTATTAAGTTTTTAAAAAATTCAAAAGATTGTTTATTTTTAAGTTCTACTAGAAAAAAGTAAAAAATAAAAATGTTCATTAAAGACAAAAAACAATAAATAATTGGGCTTTTGATTTTCATTTTGTTCTTAGTTAAAAAAATTATATTTTTCAAAAAATTACTTTTTTTTATTTTTCTACAGTCGACGGACCATAAAAGTTTTTTTTTTTTTTTTTTTTTTAAAAAGAAGCAATATAGGCAAAAAAAAAAATTCAAAAAAAAAAGTGGCATTTTTAGCTAATTGTCAAATGAGTCTTCTGTTTTAAAGTAAGGGGTACTTACCAATCAGTCCTATTAACTAGATTTATTTACCTACAGGTCCTAACTAATAAATTTAAACACTATAAAAATAAGAGATTGATAAATTTATCACTATAAATTTATTCATAAAAAACAAAGAGACTGATAAATTTATCACTATAAATTTATTCATAAAATAAAAGACTGATAAATTTATTTTTATTACTTACGAAATTTATCAATAGGACTTAATGGGTAATAAGTCTCAAAAGTATGACCTATTAGTAGTTTACCCTTAAAGGTAAAATATATAGATTATGTATAAATTTTCTATTATATATAATTATAGTTACTCAGTAAAATAACCCCAAATCCTAGTTTTTTTTTAAAAAAAATTTAGAGAGCTTTTTTCATAAATCCATCTTTAATTAATTATGTCCATTTAACCCATATTCTTTTTGATTATTCCATTAGGTCCCTATTTGAGATAAGAAGACCAAAATACCCTTTTCATCTACTTATGTTCTATTTAGTTCATATTATTTTCTTATGTTTCAATAAGTCCTATGGGTGACATAATTACCAAAATACCCCTAATGTATCTACTTATGTTCTATTTAGTTCATATTATTTTCTTATGTTTCAATAAGTCCTATGGGTGACATAATTATCAAAATACCCCCAATGTGAATGTTCACACCGTCAATGTGAATATTCATATCGTCAATGTGTAGGGGTCCGGCCCATGTACAATGTGAATATTCACATTGACATGTTAACATTCACATTGATAGAAGTGTAAAATTAGCCCGCGACCCAAGGCGAGCCCGGTTCGGCCCGTGACGAGCCCGGTCCGGCCTATGACAATGTGAATATTCACATTGACATATTAACATTCACATTGATAAGACTGTAAAATTGGCCCGCGGCCCGTGGGCGACCCGGGGGCGAGCCCGGCCCGACCCGTGACAATGTGAATATTCACTTTGATATATTAACATTCACATTGATAGGAGTGTAAAATTAGCCCGCGGCCCGTGGGAGGCCCGAAGCCCGCCCGCTGCCCGGGGCGGGCCCGGGCCGACCCGTGACAATGTTAACATTCACATTGATAAGAGTGTAAAATTAAACTCGCGTCCCATGGGCGGCTCGAAGCCCGTGGGCGGCCCGGGGCGAGCCCGGCCCGGCCTGGCCCGTGACAATGTGAATATTCATATTGACATATTAATATTCACATTGATATGAGTGTAAAATTAACCCGCGGCCCGTGGGAGGCCCGAAGCCCGCCCGCTGCCCGGGCTGGGCTCGGCCAGGCCTGTGACAATGTGAATATCACATTGACATATTAACATTCACATTGATAGGAGTGTAAAATTGGCCCACGGCCCGAAGACGACAGCCTCGGGTCGGCCCGGTGGGCCTGGGGCCTAGGCTCGAGGCTTAGGCCGGGCTTTGGGCGGCCTGGCCATTTTTTTTTATTCTTTTTAATTTTTTCTACCAAAATTTTATTATTTTCCACAAAAAAAGACATTGTGCCTCAGGTGAACTGGGCCTCGGACCAAGCCTTGAATGGGCCTTAAGCGGTGCCAATGGGCCGGGCGGGGCTTCAAAGTGATGGCCTAGGCCCTAGCCTAAGGTCTCGGACATGCTCGGGCCCGGACCCAAACGAGCCTGCCCCGGGCCATGGCGGGCTTCGAGCAACCCACGAGCCGCAGGCCAATTCTACATTCCTATCAATGTGCATGTTAACATGTCAATATGAATATTCACATTGTCAACGGGTCGGGTAGGGCCTACCCGGGCCGAGGGCGAGCTTCGGGCAGCGGACAAAATTTATACTCCTATCAATGTTAATGTTAACATGTCAATGTGAATATTCACATTGTCACGGGTCGGGCCAAGCCCGCCTCGGGCTGCGGTCGAGCTTCGGGCCGCCCACGGGCTGTGGGCCAATTTTATACTCTTATCAATGTGAATGTTAACAAGTTAATGTGAATATTCACATTGTCAACGGGCCGGGCCGGGCCCCGCCCCGGACCGTGGGCGGGCTTTTGGCCGTCCATGGGCCGCGAGCCAATTTTATACTCTATCAATGTGAATGTTAACATGTCAATGTGAATATTCACATTGTCAACAAGCCGGGCCGGACCCGCCCCGGGCCGTGGGGAGGGTTTCGGGCAGCCACGGGGCGCGGGCTAATTTTATACTCTTATCAATGTGAATGTTAACATGTAAATGTGAATATTCACATTGTCAACAGGCCGGGCCGGGCCCGCCCCGGGTTGCCCACGGGCCGTGGGCGGGTTTTAGGGCGCGGGCCAATTTTATACTCTTATCACTCTTATCAATGTGAATATTAACATGTCAATGTGAATATTCACATTGTCAACCAAGGGCCGGGCCCGCCCCACGAGTCGTGGGCGGTGTTTCGGACAACCACGGGGCGCGCTAATTTTACACCTCTATCAATGTGAATGTTAACATGTCAATGTGAATATTCACATTGTCAACGGGCCGGGCCGGGCCCGCCCCGGACCGCGGGCAGGCTTTTGGCCGCCCACGGGACGCTGGCCAATTTATACTATTATCAATGTGAATGTTAACATTGTCAATGTGAATATTCACATTGTCAACGGGCCGGGCCGGGCCGGGGCCCGCCCCGGGTCGCGGGCGAGCTTTTGGCCGCCCATGGGCCGCAGACCAATTTTATACTCTTATCAATGTGAATGTTAACATGTCAACGTGAATATTCACATTGTCAACGGCCTGGACTGGGGCTCGCCCCGGGCCGCCCATGGACTGCGGGCGGGTTTCGCGCCGCCACAGGACGTGGGTCAAGTTTTACACTCCTATTAATGTAAATGTTAACATGTCAATGTGAATATTCACATTGTCAACGGGCCGGGCCCGCCCCGGCTCGCTGACGGGTTTTCGGGCCGTCCACGGGCCAATTTTACATTCCTACCAATGTCAATTTAAAATATGAATGTTCACATCATAAATTGCTAACCGTTCAAAAAATATTTATAATGGTATCAAAATTAAATATAAGGGCATAAGTGTCCAAGAAAATAGTGTAAATAAAGAAAAAGGACTTTATGGAATAAAACTATACATACATGAGACTAAATGGGTTAAAAAATTCCTTCATGGACTTCTTGGCTAAAACACTTATAAATAGGATTTATCAATAATTTTTCAAAATTTTATTAAGAAAGAGGAGTACTTTTTATACGTCAATAAGATATTACGTAGTATTATCTTTCATCCATCACAAATATATATACCCTTATCATTCTCCAAATACTAACATAATGTAATGGACTCTATTATCAAAATTAATAACAATAATAAAAGGTATCACATACATATATGGGGTGATTTGAAAAATTGATTAAAAGCTGATTTATTTATTTATTTTTAACTTTTTTATATAAGAGATAATATAATCTAAAATAAATTAAAAATTAACTTTTAATTTTTTTAACTTGTTCCCAAATGACCCCTCTATCGGTATACAAAAATTGCAAAACAAACAGGGATTGTTACTCTAATTAATTCATTGAACAGCAAGCCTCATCAATGCAGACCAAACAAAAGTGGTTAATTTAGTTAATTGCCAAGCACAGTGCCAAACACTTGTGGTTCGAAGCAAACGACGCCGTCTCCCCATTCTTAAAATCTCCAACCGCAACGGCGTCGTTCTCCTCTCCTCGCCCTTCTCGTCGGTGAGATCGCTCCTTCTTAACATACAACCCCTTATCGACTCCAAAATTACCATCAACCCACAAACAAAACCGAGTAAATTAGACATAAACCAGGGGCATAACTGTAAGTAAAGACTTACATATACGAGTAAAGGGCTCTGAAAAAACAAAGGCCGAGCGAGAAGCAGAAGAAAATTAGAGTCTGAAAAAAGAGTTTCCGTTATCCATTCTCTCTGTCTCTCTCAAATTCTTCTTGAGATATCTTCGATCGAAAATTAGGGTTTTGCACAAATATCTCTCTTGCTCGATATCGAAAATCGACAGTCATGGTTACTGATTCGATGACCAACGCTTCGATTCCCATGGCGGCCAAGGATTTCGCCAAGAAAAAGAGGGTAATTTCCTACCCCCCCCCCCCCCCTCTCTCTCTATATCTGTGTGTGTTCGAATTGGTATCGTTCTTTGTTTTTCATCGATTTTGCTCAATTTTCTTTCATTGATTTTGGGGTTTTTTTTTTTTTTGTTTTTTAGGCAAACAGGTCTGCTAAATTGAAGCAGTGCAAGCTCGATGCTCGTCGCGAGCAGTGGCTTTCCCAAGGTATGTCAAAGATCTCTCTTTCTATAGATATATGTAGGGGAGATTTCAGTGCAGTGTACACTTTAAAGAAAAATTACAGATAAATTGGTAATTTTATATAATTGATGATTAAAATCATAAGCTTTTTCATGAATCTGTTGTAATTTTTTGATAGTACCACTGAGGGGGTAATTTCCCCATATATGTATGTGTCTGAAATGTTTTTATAATTGTTTTATTGGATTTGGGATGGGTGGGGGGTTTTGCAGTGAAGAACAAGGGATGTAAGGAAGAAACGGTTCATGAGCGCGATGGGAGTGACCGATCAATGGAGAATTTGGAAATAAAGCCGAGAGGCAAAATGAATGAGAGTTCGATCCACCACCATTTCAGTGATTTGGATTCGCCTTCGAACAGTCCCAGTAGTGTCTCGGGCAGTAACTTGTCTGGGACGAATTTTACTGGTAGTAGCGGAAGCAGTAGTAGCAGTAGCAGTGGTGGGAGTTGTTCCGGAAGCATCACTGGAGAAGATGAAGAAGGCGGCTTGGATGATTGGGAGGCTGTTGCTGATGCTTTGGCGGCCAATGATGACAAGCAGGAGCAGGAGCAGCACAACCCTAGTTTAGAGCCACTTGTAGAGAATGAAAGTATTGGCCCGTTAGATTCTCCCAATTTGGCTCCAGGAATTGAGGAGGTATCAGAGGCAAAGCCGGAACATGTGGAAAAGGCAAAGAGGGTTCCACCGAATTGCCGCGCGTGGAAGCCTGATGATGCGTTTCGTCCACAGAGTCTGCCCAATCTGTCGAAGCAGCTCAGTTTTCCTATGAATTCAGGCAGGCGTTATGGTTGCGGAGGCGGTGCGTGGGGCTGTAAGAGTGTAATTTCTGCGCCATCATCATGTCCCATATGTTGTGAAGATTTGGATATTACAGACTCGAGTTTTCAACCTTGTTCGTGTGGGTTCAGGCTCTGCCTTTTCTGCCACAAGAGAATTCTTGAGGATGATGGTCGCTGTCCGGGTTGCAGGAAGCAATATGACTATGAACCCATCAAGGGGGAGGCAACTTTAGATGGAGGCAGCATGAAATTCCGGTTGGCTCGTTCTTGTAGCATGATCACAAGGTCTTAGGAAGAGTCTCTGTTTGCCTCAATATATATGTTGGGTCTCTCTTTTTTTCACATGTCTTGCGTGTTTTCTTATCATTAGACTGATTTTCCTAGTTGTAGATGTGGATTTGGTTTTGAAGCACCCGGGAATTAGGCTGGTTCTCGTATGAGTTTGGTCATATATCTGGTGCGTATGTTCTGATGTAGAAGACCTTGTTGGTATGTGAATGGATAAGTGGTATAGAAATTGAATACATTGAATTTGATTTGAATGCGTCTTTGTTCTTCATGCTTAAGTGATATATGATTCTTATTCTCATCACGGAGTTCCAATATCTTGTTGATAAATAGGATTTACTGGATCCTTTTCATTGTGTGCACTATTAAATCTGGATGCTAATAATCTATGTTCAGTGACCATTATATTCTGAGTTGTGCGATTGTTGTAAAAAATATTTTACTTTGTCTATTGGAAATGCAGTGTTGAGTTAGTAGTGTTAGTAGGGAGTGGGATGGGACTAGCGGGGCTTGAACCTCTGCCGATGAGAAGGTCAAGCATGCGCCCGACCACTTGGTCTGGGCCTCTCCTCAAGAAAATCTTTATTTATAGCTGTTACACGCAATTGCATGGCAAGGTTGTGGTGCATCATGTGAAAATTGAAGATTGTTTCAAGATGCTCATTTAAATTATCAGCTTATTCGTAGTCTTCTATCAGGCATAAGTTTTTTTTTTTTTTCTTTTTTTAATTTTAATTTTCACTTCTTTTTTCCGGGTGTTTTGTAATGGTCTACTAGGCTGTTCCCCTGTATGTCAATGTTAATATGCTGTTTACATTTTCTATAAACAAATGTTGTATAGCATTGATGTCCTGTTATAGCCTCAATATGTGTTCTTTTAGAACCTTAAAAACTACAGTATTGCTTTAATACATAGGTGGCCTCATATACAATCCTTTGGAATACAACATAGCTTCCTTGATATGAAATTTCATTGCTTCAATCTGTGGTCTAGTCGAGCCTTAAACTAAAATGTTGCCTTCATCCAGAGCTGCTTCACATACAGTTCTCTTACCTGTAACCCAGCTGCTTCATGCCAATTTTGTTGCCTTGTTGTATGGTTTAGTAGTTGACCCCACTTGATTGGAATACAAGACTTAGCTTGGTTTGGTTGCACGGTTTAGTACATGGTTGCCACATATGTTGTTTTACTTGTTTTCTATGGATCTTTTTTCTTGAGTTATTCGCTAGTAAAATCTTGTCTACATTTTTTAATATTAGAAATTAAATAACAATAATAATAAAGAAAATAGTTGACTTGAGAGTTGCCTAAAATACATTTAAATTATTTTGGGCATGGTTGTCACCATATACAGTCTAGTAGGAGCTCAAAGCACAAAGTTGTTTCGTATGTAACTGACTATTATATGGTTTTGGGACTGCATTGCCTAATTTATATCTCCTTGTTACATGGTCCATTGGAACCTGGAAGCCTTCGATAAAGTTCTTTTTTTATCTATGATTGTTTGAGACGAGTGCTGAGCGTGACTTTCCATGTTGGGATCTAGATTTTGTGTGTGTGTGGGGGGGGGGGAGATTTGTTTGTGGTTCTAGATTATATTGTTGTTAGATTAGGGGTGTCTTTGTAAGACTTGTACCAGTTCGATGTGTTGTTGTCTCAGAGTTGTGGACCTGCTCTACGTTTAACCCACCCTTAAAGCATGTTTTGAGGTCCATAAATTTTTTTTTATATTCTCATTATTAAGTATAACTCAGTGTTTGTTTTAAATTTTAATATATTTCACATTTAAGTTCTCCTCTCTCATGGATCTGTAGCATTGGTCAATAGCAATGTTGGCTGCCTACATATGGAGTTGCAGAAGTGCTGTGGTGGCTTGATATTGAAGCTGAAATTATTTTGGATCAGTTTAAAGTTTGTCGAAGTTTCATTACTATATGTCAAGGCAATTTAAATGCACTGGTAATTTATTAGTGGATAAGTTCTCCTTTTAATGCTCAGTTTTCTTTGTATGGATACTTTATTTAATTTAAAGGTTAAATAAATATTCACAGAGACTGTCTCTCTTGTGGTTTATGTAAAGTATTGATAGTAGTCTTGAGAGATACCCTTATGACTTGGTATTGTGCTTATGGCTATCTGCTCATTGTTTGGTACCATTTTGGAAAAAAATTTGTAAGGCATCCGCAATCAAAGTGGAAGTTTCTTAGAGGCAAAAATGTTACTTTTTGTCCTTCAAAATTTAAGATCACGTCTGTGAGCTCTTTTGAGAATCTATTTTGCTTAAAAATGTCAAATTATCATGATGGTGTAGGACACAATGCTGCTTTATGCAATCAATAACTACCGGATCCATGTGTGTTGAGATGCTCTATGCAATTGGTGAAATGATTTGGCTTGAGTGATGCATTTGAAACAAAAGGAATTGCATCCTTTTTGAGGAAGTTGACTTTTTTTTCTTTTTTTTTTTTTGGGTTACATCAGAAAGGAGAGGAAGTTGATGTTTGAAACGATATTTTGTACTGGAAAATGAAACGAAATTAATTGTGTGCAAAGTTCTTCCTAGACTTGCGCCTCTGATAGTAAATGAAGGGTCATGCTATTGATTTTTAATACATTTCAATACAGTTTTAACAATATTACATTAGCATTTTCCAGAAATGAATATCTAATTATTGCTCCCCCTTGCTTTGCTTATGATATAGCCTAGGCTGATGAGAGACTCCTGTAGCTCTGGCAATTTGGTGAACTCGTTGTTCCCCTTGGGGGCACCAGCTAATTGCAGAAAGCTTTCTGTTTTTTAAAACATCTAGATTGAGTTTCCATTGGTCACTGCAAAATACAGATGTTCCCTTTACCAAGCAATGATGGATTGGATTTAAGTGCTTGATATTATTTCTCTTTCTAGTTCTATCAATATTGGTGACAGATTGATTTTGTCCTTTGCTGACCACATCTCAGGAGCTCACAGTTTGGTCAATGATTATTGGTGGCATCAGATGCCTGGTATAAAAGTTACAACCCTTCACCAAAATACGGTCTTTAAGTTACTTTTTATGCTTGTTCTTTTACTGTCATCTCAAAAACCTGAATGCTGTTGCTGCTTTTAACAGTGGTGTGCTTTCATGGATGTATATTGCTTCTGACTTTATCATTAGGTGCGCTACATGTGATCTTGAATTTTTAATAGCCTGATGTCTGTTTTCCTTTTCTTGATTATCAGGATCAAGTAGCATTTTATAGGAACTTCTAGCTCTTCATCTTGGTAGCTGTGGGAGATATATTAAAATATGTCTTCAGGTTTTCCTTTATGGTTACGTTCCTTCATTAGCTATTCTTAGATGCAGCTGTATTAAATTTATTCAGAGCAGATTCTCTTTGTGATGGTTTTGCATGGATATTTATGAACCTCGTTTTGGTTTTTTTTTGTTTTTTATTTTTTTTTGGGGGAGGGGGACTCAGAGATATACAACGTCAAATCTTGGAAGCTTGCAGTATGTGTATTTCCAACACAGTATTTCACTTGGAGCATTATATTTTCCACAATATTTCACTTCTTTTTATTATAATTTAGGCTTATCTTGTGTATACTTTCTAAAAAGTGTTTATTCAAATTAAATTATTATTCAAATTTCTTTTTCTGTAGGATCTTATGATCCTCGATCCGATCCTGTAAACCCATCCAACGTTCCATCGTAGGACTCCAATTTTGACAACCAAATGAGCCGGTGGGCCAGATCAGGTTGAGATGGAAAGGTGTGGTGAAATTTTTTTAATGGCTGACATGAGACTCAGTGCAATCCCAAGTCCAAGATGTGTCTGTTGATGGCAAGGCGTTGTACTGCAGGGATGCAGTTGATTACTTGGTAACCCCTATTAAGTGCTGAAAATTTAAAATTGGAGTGGTTTCTGCTGCATTTTATGGCATGTTAAATTACCACTGAAGTTAATTTTTTTTTTTTGAAAATGGTATCAATTTTCACTTATCACCGGGCTGTTGTGGTAGGTAGTTCCTAAATTAAATTGACAAATTTATCATCCAGTTTAAAGTCTTTTATGCTACTAGGACTAAAATTTTCAGTTTTATTTCATTTTAGACGTGTTTTTTGCTTGTTGCCTTATTGACAGTCTGGTAAAGAATGCTTCCGCCAGCTGATTTAGTTTCTACCAATTTGAATTCAGAATAAAGAAGTAACAGGAGTCATTTTGGAGCCAATCAGAGGTAGAAATTAGTAGGGTGAAATTATGGTCCCCTTGAACTACCAGGATGAGAACGGTCCTCTTTCTTAAGAATGCATTGCTATTATAGTGTTTCTGTAACAGACAGGAATCGCTAGGGGTGGATTTTTTACTTCCACTTTGAACCTATGAAACATGGATACTTCAAAAAGGGAGATGTATCCGTATCAGATACTTATTGGATACCTTGGATACTTGCGGATACGTATCGGATACTTCATTAATTTTTTATTAATTTTAGAGTATCGGATTTTTAATTTTGGACTATCAGATACTTAATTTTGAAGTATCGGGTATTTGAAGTCACATATTACTTCTAATACTTTGTTTGGTTCTTTGATAAGAGGAATATAGTGAGTTAAAATAATATAATTTGTCAAATTGATGTATCCTTATTGTCTCTCTTACTTCTCTCTTGCTCTCTCACTCTCTGACTCTCTCAAACTAATGTGTCATATAATGAAAGTGTGGGAGAGAGTGATGGAACTTTGATTGTGAAATATAACAGAGGTGTCAAGAGAATCAATTTAGGTAATGCCTAGTAGGTCAACAATGGAAGCGATTTATCTTTTGTGGAGAGTAATAGAAAAGTATAGAGAAAAGAAAAAAGACATTCATTTGGTTTTTATCGATCTTGAGAAAGCATATGATAGAGTGCTCTCGGGATATAATTTGGTGGGTGTCAGAGAAGAAAGGGATGACAAAAGGTTACATTGATGTGATTAACGATATGTATGAAGCTGTGGTGATCACTGTTAGATCGCCTGGTGGAGAGATAAGTAAATTTTCTATTACTGTAGGGTTACACCAAGGATTAATCTTAAGTCCTTAATCTTTTTATTTTAGTTATGGATGAGTTGACAAGAAATATTCAGGATGATGTGCCATAGTGTATACTTTTTGCAGATGATATCGTGTTAGTGCATGAGATTAGAGAAGGAGTTAATACAAAATTGGAGACTTGGAGAGAAGTACTTGAATCTAAAGGATTTAGGATAAACAGAACTAAGACAGAGTGCATAGAGTGCATTTTTAGTAATAGTAACAGTAACAGTAACAATAACAATGGAAGCAGAGGAGAAGCGAAGAATGAGAACCAAGAACTACCTAAGAGTGAACATTTTCGTTATTTATGATCGATTATCACAACACCTGGAGAGATTGGAGCGAATGTGGTCCATAAAATTAAGGCGGGGTGGCTTAAGTGGAAGAGTGCGTCTGGGGTACTGTGCGATAAATGAGTATCCATTAGGCTAAAAGGGAAGTTCTATAGAATGATTATTAGACTAGCGATGTTGTATGAGATGAAATGTTGGGCAACTAAGAAGCAACATATAGATAAGATGAGTGTTGCTAAAATGAAGATACTAAAGTTTTTTTTTGACAAAATTAGAAAAGATAGAGTTAGGAATAAATATATTTAAGAATTGGTAGGAGTAGTACCCGATAGAATATAAGTTGAGAGAGAATAGATTGAGATGGTTTGATCATATACAACGGAGACTAACAGAGGCAGATGAAAGTGTTAGGAGAAAGGGTAGACCTAGATTGAAGTGAGCTAGTGTAGTAAATAGAGATATGAATCTCCTTAATTTGAATAACGAAATGGCCTTATATAGAGTCGCGTGGGGAAGAAAGATTCATGTAGCCGACCCCATTGATGGGGCTTAAGGTTTGGTTTGGTATTCCTGCCGTATCCGTATCTTACTTTTTCAGATTTTGACATATCGCTGTATCTGTATCATTGTATCTCGTATCCGTATCTCTGCTTCCTAGCTTTGAGCCCGTTTGAGAAGTGGCTTTGTTATATGATGTAAAACCAACCTTGTTTGGTGTTGTAGGGTGTCTGATTTTTTTTTGGGTGAATAATTGTAGGGGGTTTGATTTGCTCTCTCTAAAGCAGAGAATGAATTTTTCAGTACAGTGGTGAGATTTTCAGTGCAGAGGCATTTTTCACCTCCTATTTTTCAGTTACACAAAGAAGCTGGGTTAAAATTTGAGGGGATGGGGAGTTGCAATTACCTATATATTGATATCAAACCTTGTGGGCCAGATTTGTGACTTGCTTAACAACCTATATATTATTATTTATTTCTTTTGTTTTCTTTTTTCCCTATTTTATGGAGTCTGATGTAGATAAGTTTTCACCTGCACATCTTAGTCTAGGAGTTTATCTTGTTGCATTAGGTGAGTGCAATAGAATTATGCGTCTCATGTAGTGGTTTATCCAGATGGTATGATTGAAGTGGGTCCTATTGTACTCCCCTAATTCTTTCTTCCAAGTTGGATGATATGGGATACTACGTATCTTGTCTTGATGAGTATGCTCATAAAAATTTATCCAAAATACTCTCCTTTTGCTTTGAAGTGGAAAGTGTAATATAAAACATTGTTATTAAAAAGAAATTTACCAATACGTGATTGTAGAGTAGTCTCCTGAAGAAAATAAATGAAGTCTAGAAATTTACACCCCCCCCCCCCCCCTCTCTCTCCCCCCATTAAACATGAGGCCTTTTTAGAGTATATATATTGTTTTACTGAAATTTGATCCATTTGGTTGCTGTTAAAAGTAGATGAATGGTTTTTAGAATAGGCCATCATTTTATTAATTTTTCCATTTTTTGTTAGACTTGTACTGGAAGTTGATCACTTCAACTCCATTTGGTGGCTGGATAATGTGGATGGATGGTTTTTATGTTCCCATCATTATTTTATTTTGGCCACCGAAAGAGGTAAGTTTTGTTCTTCCACTTCTAATAGGTGATCTTCTGCCTTGTTCAGTTTGCATGGTTGGAATTTGTTCTTCATTGCAGTTTGCTACCTACTGAAATATGAAGGGATCTAGTTAAATGATCTTTAGAAGGGAATCACTGTTGGGCAGGTATGTGTTCCCTTATTCACCCCAAAAAAGGTATGTGTTCCCAACTATTGATGCAGATGATAGTTGCATCAATTAAATATGTGAGCATAAGTTGAGCTGAAAATGACACTAGTCAGTTGCTATTTTATGGGTTTTATCAAGAAATTCTAGCATTACTTATCTCTTCCGGCCTCAATACTTTAACAACTGTCAAGTGAGAAGGTTATTCATGAAGTTGTTAAGTACATTTGGCAATTATCCGGGAGGTTCTCTGTTTTGTAAGCTGGCCGTTCAATGATTGATTTTTTTTTTTTTAATTCTTGCTGCAGACATGTCTTTTGTCTCTGTATTATTTTTTCTTTTTCTAATTGTTTTTGGTTTAGTTTTTCAAGGTGTTGTGTTTATATGTGCTCAATTTGTGTATTTTATGCATGCACTGTGTGCTGTTCTTCTGGAAAGCATGGGATTTGGAGATGTTGTCATTAACCTTGTATGTTTTTCTTTTAGGTGTGGTTTCCAGTTTCTTTTGACCAGACTTCCCTCTATTCTAACTGTACCTTGCTTTTATTATCGTGAGTTTAGTTTGGAGCTTGTGTTAGGAAATTGCCTGTGTGTCTGTTTATTTTATTTGCCTTAAACACTGCGCTCTCTGTTACTCTTCCCCCCCATGTGTATACACAAATCTTTTAGGTATTGCCTCAGAAATTCTGCTTTTTCTAATTTGATATTAACTTCTTCTTTTTTTTTTTTTTTTGTTGATCAAGAAAAAAAAAAGAAGAAGATGCTTTTGAGGTGTGTCATTACTGCGTCTGTGGGCCAGGTCCCAGGTAACCGGTTGCCGGCCTAATTTTATCCAACCCATAGGAAGGGACTCACTACCGAGGCACCAATGGAGCTCAACTACATGTCTGTGGAGCTCAACTACATGTCACAGACGAGCTCATGTTTCAATCGGAGTACAGGGCAAGGTCTCCATAGAGAGCCAGCTGCAAAGCAGCAAATTTGCCCCTCCCAGGATTCGAACCTGGGTCACACCTGTGTAGAGGGATGCCTTCTCCACTAGGCCACCACCCCCGGTGGTAATTTGATATGAAACTTGTAACTTAGAATTACTTCTTGTCATTTCAAATTCAGCCACTTGAATGGGCTGGACTTGTATTTGAATTAGGAGCTGTTGGACATGAAAAATCTAAGAAAATGGTGGAAGTATACGGAATGCCAGAATGATGTCATCAGACTGTAGGAAGCAGATGCCTTTCCAGTGAATTAATCTTCTCTGTGTATGTGTGTGTGTGTTGTGGCTATAAGGCATAAACAAGTGACTACACCTGTGAAAATGTTAAAATTCCTTTTGCAGTTTATGGATATAAGCCTGCAGAAAATTGACTAGGAAGCTTATTTTGTGTTATTTGCTGCAAATTCTACATATTCTACTACTACGAAGACAAGATTTTGGATATAATATTGGCTAGAGTTTAGATATATATTGAAGATGAACTTCATTAGAATAAAGTACAGAGCAATAGTTTATCCAAAACACAAGAACATAATTATAGAGAACTATCCTAGGAACAGATCATATTAAAAACGAAAAAACAGACAGCTTTTTGTTGTGGTAGCCTCCTGATGAGATCTGCATTCTGCAAAAGAGAGTTTAGACTATCAATGAAAACATTTGGCTAGTCTTCTTTTTTCTTTTTCTTTTTTTCTTCTCCTTTCTTTCTTTCTTTCTTTCTTTCTTTAATGCTGTGGCCCTCCTCGAGTGTGACCACAGTAACCCCCTACCCTCTGGAGAGCTGGATAGGAGGGGCCTAAACAAGCATTATGGCTGGAGTTATTTTTTTTAACATGAACTCATGTCGTCATAAGGGAAAGTAGCAAATATCTTTATCCTGAAAAGTGGCAGAGGTTCTTTCAGTTGGTCATAAGCCTTGCAAGGCAAGATTTTTGCCAATCTCCCCATGTTGAACCCATTTTAGAACATCTCTTTCTGTATGCAGAATCCTCTGCTTCATGTCTTCAAATGACTTATTGTTATTCATCAGGTCCTCCACTTCAGCCCAAAAACAGGATTCTGAGTTGGATTCTTGCTCAATTCTTTCAGCATGTTCACGCCACCTTTGCATGTACTTGTAAAGATTTGTCCTACCCTTGATCAAGCATGCTTTGGTGTCGTCATTCTTTGTGTGTCTATAGTAATTGGCAATATCTAGAGGCTCCACTAATAGTCTGTATGTACTCGGTTCCCAGCTCTATCCACTCCTTGTGGCCCTCAAATTCATCTAGAAGTTCATACCTTTTCAACATTTCAATAATCTCATCCCACATGCCTGCTAGCTCAAGCCCTGTAATGTTAGCATGGAAGTCCTTGATATCATCATGAAGCATCATAGTAACCCAATTTGTGAACTTCACATCCAGTGTAATATTCTCGTATGCATTTTAGTTTTACATCAATCTCATTCTTGTTAGAAACTATTTTGTCTTGATTTCTCAGTTTTTGGTTTTTAACTCTCCTGCAGCACAGAGACACAACCTGGCTCTTGTGCTCTGGAATTTCAAACACTTCAAATTAGAGAGGGTTTCCAAACAGTAGTTATTTACAAATTGTGAAAGTTTTCAAGATTGAATATTGCAGCAATCTAGTGTAGAAAATGAAACTTGCATACTCTACAATATGAGGTGAAAGGATTGAAACTCACCAGGCCAAAGTAATTCAAAGCCATGTTAACTGTTGCCGACTTCCCGTCTCACCATATGTGTTTTCTTCTGAAGACACAGGAAGATCTTGAAGATGACTATCCAGGTAAACCACATTTTGCATTTCTAACCTTTCTAGCTACTCATTTTCATAGAGAAGATTTTCCATTAAGCTTTTATGAGCAACCTCTGTGCTTTCTGCTTCACTGATCAACTGAGAAATGTAGAACAATAATTGAAGTACTGCATCTCGATTCGTTACGGCCAGTTTTCCATTCCTGGTGCAGAAAATGTAGGTACCAAAAGGCTTGTAAGGGCTAAGTTCTATGAAGCTGGTTGCTGGTTACAGTGTCCAGTAACGAATGAACCCCATCAGGTTACATGCAGCGTGGCTCGCAACAGAGGATACATTTCTCATCAGTCATAAAGAAAGTTGAAGCTTTCTTCTCGCAATGGATTCTTCCTTGAAATATGCAGATTTTGGATTGAAAGAGTGGAGAATTGGCAGTCATTCTTGTTCCGTGGATGAGAGAGGAGCAAGCATTATGCGAGGGACAATGTCGTACCTCATGACAAAATGTATGAAGCAACCATCCCAGTTTTCCCTCCTGAGTGCATGCGTAAAAATCCAATCACCAACTGGTGGGGACCCGAAACTTACACACACAGGTGTAGTTTGACTGCTGTTTGGCCTCAGGTACTCTTCTAAGAACCATACTGTTGCTAGCATGGCCATTGCAACACCTGAGGAGTGTCCTGCAAATACCATCTGTTTCCTTTTTGTGGTATTTTTTTGTCAGATATTTTTTTTTTTTGGCCGCGGGGGGGGGGGGGGGGGGGGGGGGGGCGGCGCATAGTTGGACGTCCAGCCTGGTACAAGTATCTCTCTCATCAATTGATGATACCTCATTTGCAAATGATGATGTTCTGAGAATGGCTGCAAATCTGTGAAAAAATGCCTCATTCACCGTGGCAGCTTCATCGTTGCCAATGCGCCTGAGGGAATGAAACAGATCAAGATTAACCTTTGTTTCTCCAAAAGTTTTGTGACTGAACCAATCATCTACAGCCCATGTTGCAGCAAAGCTAAAGAAAGCCCCTGACAACCTCAGCTTTTGTTATAAACTATGGCTTCCCAGAAGACCTGTTAGCTTTCATGGCTCAGAACAAGCTTTCTTGATGAGTTCTTCTCTCATCTTTATTTTCTCTACATCTTTGTTCTCTCTATGCTTTCTTTGGCAATAAGCAATTTGCGGAAGCTTTTCTTTCTACCTGTTATACTCTTTAGTTTTTGCTTACTGTGGTTGGTTTTCAGTTTTATATAACATGGTGGTATCAATCATGGTAATGGATTTTGGGGCTTTTTTGTCATTATACAATCATTGACTTAGAATTTGCTTGGCAATGTCTTGGAAAGTCGTTGGACATTAAGCAAAATGCTTGTACAAATGACCTCAACGACTTCACATATAATTTTACAATAATGATAGAGAGCCTCACAAAATCTAACCCCCACAATCTTTAAAATGATCTGAACTATTCATGTCACTGTCAGACACAACTTTCAAAAAAATTTAAACACATCAATGGTCAATACATCAGTGGAGGTCATGGGAGTTCTCTTTTGTGGGGGTCCCAAACATTTTCCATAATTCTATTGACTTTCTAGTATTATAAAAGACAGATTCTACCTCCACTACACTTGTATAACCCCCTGCTAATTGATTGATATTTGGCACAATGGTAATATTACATGATGAAAAAATAATATACAAATAGAATTTTTATATAGAATTCTTATTCAGAATTGTAGCGGTAGTGTTTTTAAAATTATAAACCCGAGTGATGGAGACTTTTTGTTTTGAAATGATGGAATTATAATTAGTACAAACATTCTGTTTGTATGTCGTTACTCCCACTAGACATTGCTAATGTTTCGATTAATGGGAAGTTTCGAATCAAATGAGGATCTACTAGACATTGCTAATGTTTAGATTAATGGGAAGTTTCGAATCAAATGAGGATCTCACTTGTTCCCTTATTCCAAATTCCTTTTATGTTGTTCATTGGAGCGCTGGAGTGCGGGGGTTGTTCCCATCATTGAAGTCAAAGTCAGGGACTGAGCCTTCCAAATTATATAGACAAAAAAGTGCGTAGTTTCGTTAGAAAAACCAATGCAAATATCAGATTTACTCTCTCTCATCCTACTTGCAAGGATAGATAGAAAAGGTTGGAAAGACTGACTTTCAGAAATTCTCTCTTTTCCAAAGTTGCTCAAGGAACTCTCTCTTCAATAGTGAGGTTCTCAAAAACTTGATCTTTTGGTAGAGAAGAAATTTGAAAAAAACATGAAATCCAGAAAACTTCAAATGGAGGTGGGTGAAGATTGCATTCTGCCAATGTTGTTGGGTTTGAGAAATTCCATCCCGTTTGGATTGGGTGATTTGAAAAGAAGAGGGGAAAAAAAAAAAAAGAAGCAAAAATGCATTTTTTTTTAGTGTATATTACTTGTTTGGTTAAGTGAATGAGAAGTGGAAAAAAAAAATTTGTTTTTCTTATTGCTCTCATTTTGAATCTTTCTGAAAGTATAGAGATTGAGAGAGAAAGAAAATCAATTAATTGTTATTTTCTTATAATATTAATTACCTTTTTAAATATAGAAGAAATTAATAAATAAATTAAAGAAAAAAGTCACACCTATAAAATGTTATTTTGACAATGTAATATGAAACAATTTTTTTCTTTTATGTAGTTTAATCAAACAAGATGAGTGACAAATCATTATCTTCCCCTTTTTTTTTTTTTTTTTTTTTTTTTTTTTTTTCATTGTAATCATTTTGTGTATGTTATGGATTAGATTGTCTTTTTTTAATGTAAATAACAATTCACTCAATTTGAAGATGTTTCTTTGCTTTTTAGTGATTTGATAAGTTCAATCGCCCGTTATAATTGCCTTTATAACTTGCCATCTTTTTTCTTTTCCCTTTTGCCTTTTAGATGCCATAACTTGCTATCTTTGACTTCTATATTATTTAGCCTTTTTTTTAATGGAAAAAAATATATCTATATCTAACTATCTTTGACTTCTATATTATTTAGTTTTTTTTAATGGAAAAAATATATATCTATATCTATTTATACTATTATAAAGTGAATGTCTTTGGTAGTGTCTTGAAGCTCTCTTTCTTTTTGGGAAAAATTGGTCTAGGGTCCTTCTCCCACTTTTCGTAATGAAAGAGATCCACAAAATTATTTTTTGATGTCTAAGGTCCCTAAACATATATCAGATAAATTTGTCTCTCTTCCTCGCACACCAGAAACCCCTCTCTCATTCTCACCCAAAAATGGCGTCAGACATTCTCGTGGGAAGATTAATCGTTGCCATTACAAAACAAAATCAAAATATACAGAGAGAGAGAGAGAGAGAGAGAGGGGTTTTGTAGCAGTTTTTGTGGTTGATTATGAAAAGGAACACAAGAGGAGGCGGAGCTATATATATATATATATGTATGTGGCAGAGGCGCAAAGCTTAGATCCTGTGCAAAGGCGCAAAGCTATGGATCTAGATCCTTCAACGAAGTTAACTTAGATGCTTCAACGAAGTTATGGATCTAGATCTTAGCAGAGGCGCAAAGCTTCTGTGATGGAGTGTTCTTGGAGGATAAGAGGTAAGAAGCTTCACTGTGCAAAGGTAGAAAAAAGTGATGAAAACAGGAGAGAAGAAAAAAAATAGATATATATATATATAAATATATCTCCAAAACACAAGTTTATCTATCTATGTTTATTTTCTCTCTGTGTTTTGGAAAAATTGATTCTTTGGCTGTAAGTTCGGTTTGTAAAATTGTTCCGGCACTCTCGATATATCCCCAGAGAAATTCTCTGGGTTTGAACTAAAATTTCTCTGGATTGAACTAAATATATATGTTGTCCAGGAGTACTTGATAATATGTAATCGTGAAAGGTCCAATTTTTAGCTTTGTATGTAATTGCATTTGTTTTAAATTATTTTGATTTTCTTTCTGGATTTTGAACTCTACTGTACTTGTGTGATGCATCATTGTAGTGAAAATGCAACATGAAATTGTTTTGCATCTGTTTTGTACTAGCCTTAATAATGTAATAAATTTTGTGCAGATGCAAAGAGGTTGATTGGTAGGAGGTTCACTGATGCCTCGGTACAGAGTGACATGAAGTTGTGGCCTTTCAAGGTCATTGCTGGCCCTGGTGACAAACCCATGATCGGTGTCAACTACAAGGGGTGAGGAGAAGCTTTTTGCAGCTGAGGAGATCTCCTCCATGGTTCTAATTAAGATGCGTGAAATTGCCGAGGCATACCTTGGTTCCACTGTGAAGAATGCTGTGGTCACTATTGAATCCAGAGAATTTCTCTGGTTTCAATCCAGAGAAAATTCAATTTTCTTTTACCTAGAGACTGTAAATTTGATCTTGAAGTTTCAATTCTGTGCATAAATGTAAAATAAATGGTATTTTTCTTCAGGTAGTAACTCTATGGCTCACCGTGTTGCTTGAAAGGGCTTTCATAAAAATTGGCACACTTTCTTCTGGGGGATTGGACTCCAGCATAACATAGGAATTTCCATCACTATCACAGTTCTGTCTCCAAAATTCCAGAAGTGGAGTGTGTTCCCAGTGGAAATCACAAGAAGCCATCGGCCTCTATTTGCTGGTGAAACCAAGCTTCATCACCTGCATCAAACTTCAATTTGAGAGTAAGAAATTTGAAAATTTCTCTGACTCCACAGACCTTCCCACAAAATTACCACTTCAGAGAAATTTGAACAGGCCTTCTCACAAAATTACCACTCCAGAGAAATTTTCACAGGCCTTCCCACAAAATTACCACTCCAGAGAAATTTGAAAATTTCTCTACAACCTCTTTCACTTGTGCATGTGTTAAAGCACCGGACCAATCGACCTGCCAAAACCTGGGGCATAGACATATATGAATGAGAAAGTATGCAAACGGGACACCAACAAAATTGCAGCATAGATACAAGGGTGGGTGTGGGGTTCTACACCACTCTGTTCTGTGAATTTTTACTGTATCCGTAGCAAAAATTGTTGAGAGATTATCCTTAATTATGTTGAGAATAAGAGTGTAATCCAGAAGATCATTACATTTTTTAGAAATCTATTATCAATAATTTTGTATCATGGAATCCACCTACTAAAACTCCAACACTAGCATGTGTTGAATTATGTAATGTCAGAGCATTTATTCTATGTTGGTCTGGCATTGCTTGAAAAATGTTGCTCTTCAAAAAAATTTCTTTTTAATTAAAAAAATTCAGATATTTGTAACCCAAAGCTGTAGAAGATGCAAAAAACAGAGTAAGAGTCATAAAAGACCAAAATGCAAGTATGAATCATCTGAACAATAATCTAGAAGAAAGACACTGAGATTGTGTCAGTTGAAAATACAAAACTAAAAGATCTATTGGAACTGTAGCTGTAACTACATTTGTGTACAAACATCTCAAGTTTTCTATCGTTAACATTACAAGAAATTGGAATCATTTGATTTCCATTAACTAGAGGTATTTTCCAGTCTCTGACAAGCCAGAGAAATATTCAGATTTTTCCAGAATTTCTCTGGTGCTGGTAAGTTGCCATTGTTATCCCATTCTAATGTTGCTTACATATTACAATGTGGAATTTTTCCAGTTGAATTTAGTTGAACAATGTTGCTTACCTAATGAATCACAATGATTTGGATGTGAATGAGAAGAAAAGTAGAGAAACTCATCAAGAGAAATTTGGTCCAGAGAAATTTCTCTGGGCCAGAATTTCTCTGACCAATTTTCTCTGCACTGAAATTTCTCTGGACTGAAATTTCTCTGGGCCAAATTTCTCTGGACCAATTTTCTGTGGACTGAAATTTCTCTGGATCAAGGTTGAGGGACCTTAGACATTATGAAAATATTGTTGAGGGACCTTAGACATTATGAAAATATTTGGTGTCCTTTATGCTATAAAATCATAATACCAGGGACCTTAAAAAAAAAACCCTTCTTTTTTGTTGTCAAGTGTTTATTTTTATATTTAAAAAAATAAATAAATATATAGAAGTTAGATTTAAACCTTAGACATTATCATTTGAGTGGCACGCAATATATAGTAAATATATATATATATTTTATTTATTTAAATTACACACGTATCGTTAGTTATACATAAGTGAAAACCATAATTGTGTGGCTAGTTATATATTTTATATTTCTCAATGTGGACCAAAATTTTCAAAAAAAAAAAAAAATCAATTTATTTAAAATTTTATAATAAAAATGTTGTTAATTGTCAAAACTAAATGAATTTTCAAAAACAAAAGCATGAGGGATAAGATTCATCAACTATCTCATACATTGTGAAATATATAAAATTTTTATAGTATTATTTTTTATAACTCTTTGTAATTTTAATAGAATTTAGCCTTTTTAGATTATTTGCACTAAAAAAAATCATAATTTAAAATAACATAAAATTATGCATTTTTATACTATACTTGTTTTTATCCAATTGTTATTTATAATTTTTTTAATATACTATAATATTAATAATTTTTTATAATTAAAATTTTAAATTTTAATTAAGTTAAAATTGTTTATAGAATTGTTGTTCATATTAAATGAGAATAATAAAATTGAAATAAGAAACACTATTATGGAGTAAGAAATGTTTTGGCAATATTTATCACAAATAAAACTTATTTGTCCAGATAAAATCTTGATAGGACTCGATAGTAATTTTGAAAACAAAATAAGACTTACTGATTACTTTTTCATTTTTTTTTTTTTTTTCTATTTGCCTTTCAAATTTGTATCGCAACTCATCATCTAAACACAATGCAAGAGTTTTACCCTTTTTTTAAATTAATCCAATAATGGAAGTTGTATATCTACTTTTTTCTTATTCGAACATGTATGGTCCCTCCATTCATCCCTAGACCCGGGAGGGGTACAAGTCCAGAAATTGCAAACTCTGCACATTGTTTTTTTTTTTTTTTGGGTACAACGGAACATAAAACAAACAAGAGGAACAAAGTCCTCTCCCTAGACATTCCGATCATGTCTGAGACTAGCAGACATCTTAATTCAGCCAGTGGATCATTGAACACGAGCATATCTTCTGGTTGGTTCCATTTTTGCCAGAGCATCGGCACACAAATTCTGCACATTGTTAGGAAGCTATCCAACAAATAGTCAAGGCACAAAGCACATTTTTTGATAACTAGGGTGTCCGGGCCAGCTTGTGCACATCTCGACTAATTCATTGGGGACCAATCCCACCGTTCACTAGCGGAGGGGGCCATTTAAAGCCAGAGCTTTGCTCTGTATGGATTGCCCAATACAAGGATTGATAGCACCTAAGAGGTTTTGAACTTGAGACCTAGAGAGGAACAAACTCCTAAGTCCCAAGCCTACACCACAAAGCACATTATGCATATAGAAATGAAGTAAAAATTAGATAATCTCATCTGCCAAATCCACATGGCCTAAAAGAATCTACCAAGTATGCAAAACTATGTAGCAGAGCAATAAAGACCACAAAGAAAAAGCAATTCCAGTTGGCTAAGAAGAATCCTGAGCTGATTTTTGAATAATATCAGCAATGGCAACATGGAAAGACATTAATTATGCAAGTATACAGAGTAGAATACCTATACAATGAACTCACTCATACATGACGAATGTAAAAAAAAGTAACCAGTCATCAACATTAATTAAGCAATCTCTGATATTACTACATATACGAAGAATCATATACACAGAATGTAAGAGTAACAGTCAGTCCTCAATTTTTTATACAAATTTATTAAGCATGAGCACTCAAGAAGATTTTTTTAATAAAAATACAAAAAAAAAAAAAAAAAAAGATCATTTTCTCTAAAACTTCTTTTATATATATAGAATAGAGATTGCAGAGCTACATGTAACAAGC
>CM069906.1:73830345-73904353 GCA_036172215.1 Camellia granthamiana | reverse complement strand
TTTCTTTCTTTCTTTCTTTAATGCTGTGGCCCTCCTCGAGTACAGTAACCCCCTACCCTCTGGAGAGCTGGATAGGAGGGGCCTAAACAAGCATTATGGCTGGAGTTATTTTTTTAACATGAACTCATGTCGTCATAAGGGAAAGTAGCAAATATCTTTATCCTGAAAAGTGCCAGAGGTTCTTTCAGTTGGTCATAAGCCTTGCAAGGCAAGATTTTTGCCAATCTCCCCATGTTGAACCCATTTTAGAACATCTCTTTCTGTATGCAGAATCCTCTGCTTCATGTCTTCAAATGACTTATTGTTATTCATCAGGTCCTCCACTTCAGCCAAAAACAGGATTCTGAGTTGGATTCTTGCTCAATTCTTTCAGCATGTTCACGCCACCTTTGCATGTACTTGTAAAGATTTGTCCTACCCTTGATCAAGCATGCTTTGGTGTCGTCATTCTTTGTGTGTCTATAGTAATTGGCAATATCTAGAGGCTCCACTAATAGTCTGTATGTACTCGGTTCCCAGCTCTATCCACTCCTTGTGGCCCTCAAATTCATCTAGAAGTTCATACCTTTTCAACATTTCAATAATCTCATCCCACATGCCTGCTAGCTCAAGCCCTGTAATGTTAGCATGGAAGTCCTTGATATCATCATGAAGTGTGAAGCATCATAGTAACCCAATTTGCGAACTTCACATCCAGTGTAATATTCTCGTATGCATTTTAGTTTTAGATCAATCTCATTCTTGTTAGAAACTATTTTGTCTTGATTTCTCAGTTTTTGGTTTTTAACTCTCCTGCAGCACAGAGACACAACCTGGCTCTTGTGCTCTGGAATTTCAAACACTTCAAATTAGAGAGGGTTTCCAAACAGTAGTTATTTACAAATTGTGAAAGTTTTCAAGATTGAATATTGCAGCAATCTAGTGTAGAAAATGAAACTTGCATACTCCACAATATGAGGTGAAAGGATTGAAACTCACCAGGCCAAAGTAATTCAAAGCCATGTTAACTGTTACCAACTTGCCGTCTCACCATATGTGTTTTCTTCTGAAGACACAGGAAGATCTTGAAGATGACTATCCAGGTAAACCACATTTTGCATTTCTAACCTTTCTAGCTACTCATTTTCATAGAGAAGATTTTCCATTAAGCTTTTATGAGCAACCTCTGTGCTTTCTGCTTCACTGATCAACTGAGAAATGTAGAACAATAATTGAAGTACTGCATCTCGATTCGTTACGGCCAGTTTTCCATTGCTGGTGCAGAAAATGTAGGTACCAAAAGGCTTGTAAGGGCTAAGTTCTATGAAGCTGGTTGCTGGTTGCAGTGTCCAGTAACGAATGAACCCCATCAGGTTACATGCAGCGTGGCTCGCAACAGAGGATACATTTCTCATCAGTCATAAAGAAAGTTGAAGCTTTCTTCTCGCAATGGATTCTTCCTTGAAATATGCTGATTTTGGATTGAAAGAGTGGAGAATTGGCAGTCATTCTTGTTCCGTGGATGAGAGAGGAGCAAGCATTATGCGAGGGACAATGTCATACCTCATGACAAAATGTATGAAGCAACCATCCCAGTTTTCCCTCCTGAGTGCATTCGTAAAAATCCAATCACCAACTGGTGGGGACCCGAAACTTACACACACAGGTGTAGTTTGACTGCTGTTTGGCCTCAGGTACTCTTCTAAGAACCATACTGTTGCTAGCATGGCCATTGCAACACCTAAGGAGTGTCCTGCAAATACCATCTGTTTCCTTTTTGTGGTATTTTTTTGTCATTTTTTTTTTTTTTTTTTTGGGGGGGGGGGGGGGGGGGGGGGGCGGCGCATAGTTGGACGTCCAGCCTGGTACAAGTATCTCTCTTATCAATTGATGATACCTCATTTGCAAATGATGATGTTCTGAGAATGGCTGCAAATCTGTGAAAAAATGCCTCATTCACCGTGGCAGCTTCATCGTTGCAATGCTCCTGAGGGAATGAAACAGATCAAGATTAACCTTTGTTTCTCCAAAAGTTTTGTGACTGAATCAATCATCTACAGCCCATGTTGCAGCAAAGCTAAAGAAAGCCCTGACAACCTCAGCTTTTGTTATAAACTATGGCTTCCCAGAAGACCTGTTAGCTTTCATGGCTCAGAACAAGCTTTCTTGATGAGTTCTTCTCTCATCTTTATTTTCTCTACATCTTTGTTCTCTCTATGCTTTCTTTGGCAATAAGCAATTTGCGGAAGCTTTTCTTTCTACCTGTTATACTCTTTTAGTTTTTGCTTACTGTGGTTGGTTTTCAGTTTTATATAACATGGTGGTATCAATCATGGTAATGGATTTTGGGCTTTTTTGTCATTATACAATCATTGACTTAGAATTTGCTTGCAATGTCATGGAAAGTCGTTGGACATTAAGCAAAATGCTTGTACAAATGACCTCAACGACTTCACATATAATTTTACAATAATGATAGAGAGTCTCACAAAATCTAACCCCCACAATCTTTAAAATGATCTGAATCATTCATGTTACTGTCGGACACAACTTTCAAAAAAAATTTAAACACATCAATGGTCAATACATCAGTGGAGGTCATGGGAGTCCTCTTTTGTGGGGGTCCCAAACGTTTTCCATAATTCTATTGACTTTCTAGTATTATAAAAGACAGCTTCTACCTCCACTACACTTGTATAACCCCCTGCTAATTGATTGATATTTGGCACAATGGTAATATTACATGATGAAAAAATAATATACAAATAGAATTTTTATATAGAATTCTTATTCAGAATTGTAGCGGTAGTGTTTTTAAAATTATAAACCCGAGTGATGGAGACTTTTTGTTTGAAATGATGGAATTATAATTAGTACAAACATTCTGTTTGTATGTCGTTACTCCCACTAGACATTGCTAATGTTTCGATTAATGGGAAGTTTCGAATCAAATGAGGATCTACTAGACATTGCTAATGTTTAGATTAATGGGAAGTTTCGAATCAAATGAGGATCTCACTTGTTCCCTTATTCCAAATTCCTTTTATGTTGTTCATTGGAGCGCTGGAGTGCGGGGGTTGTTCCCATCATTGAAGTCAAAGTCGGGGACTGAGCCTTCCAAATTATATAGACAAAAAAGTGCGTAGTTTCGTTAGAAAAACCAATGCAAATATCAGATTTACTGTCTCTCATCCTACTTGCAAGGACAGATAGAAAAGGTTGGAAAGACTGACTTTCAGAAATTCTCTCTTTTCCAAAGTTGCTCAAGGAACTCTCTCTTCAATAGTGAGGTTCTCAAAAACTTGATCTTTTGGTAGAGAAGAAATTTGAAAAAAACATGAAATCCAGAAAACTTCAAATGGAGGTGGGTGAAGATTGCATTCTGCCAATGTTGTTGGGTTTGAGAAATTCCATCCCGTTTGGATTGGGTGATTTGAAAAGAAGAGGGAAAAAAAAAAAAAAAGAAGCAAAAATGCATTTTTTTTTAGTGTATATTACTTGTTTGGTTAAGTGAATGAGAAGTGGAAAAAAAAAAATTTGTTTTTCTTATTGCTCTCATTTTGAATCTTTCTGAAAGTATAGAGATTGAGAGAGAAAGAAAATCAATTAATTGTTATTTTCTTATAATATTAATTACCTTTTAAATATAGAAGAAATTAATAAATAAATTAAAGAAAAAAGTCACACCTATAAAATGTTATTTTGATAATGTAATATGAAACAATTTTTTTCTTTTATGTAGTTTAATCAAACAAGATGAGTGACAAATCATTATCTTCCTTTTTTTTTTCTCTTTTTCTTTTTTTCATTGTAATCATTTTGTGTATGTTATGGATTAGATTGTCTTTTTTTAATGTAAATAACAATTCACTCAATTTGAAGATGTTTCTTTGCTTTTTAGTGATTTGATAAGTTCAATCGCCCGTTATAATTGCCTTTATAACTTGCCATCTTTTTCTTTCCCTTTTGCCTTTTAGATGCCATAACTTGCTATCTTTGACTTCTATATTATTTAGCCTTTTTTTTAATGGAAAAAAATATATCTATATCTAACTATCTTTGACTTCTATATTATTTAGTTTTTTTAATGGAAAAAATATATATCTATATCATTTATACTATTATAAAGTGAATGTCTTTGGTAGTGTCTTGAAGCTCTCTTTCTTTTTGTTGTCAAGTGTTTATTTTTATATTTAAAAAAATAAATAAATATATAGAAGTTAGATTTAAACCTTAGACATTATCATTTGAGTGGCACGCAATATATAGTAAATATATATATATATATATTTTTTATTTATTTAAATTACACACGTATCGTTAGTTATACATAAGTGAAAACCATAATTGTGTGGCTAGTTATATATTTTATATTTCTCAATGTGGACCAAAATTTTCAAAAAAAAAAAAAAAAATCAATTTATTTAAAATTTTATAATAAAAATGTTGTTAATTGTCAAAACTAAATGAATTTTCAAAAACAAAAGCATGAGGATAAGATTCATCAACTATCTCATACATTGTGAAATATATAAAATTTTTATAGTATTATTTTTTATAACTCTTTGTAATTTTAATAGAATTTTAGCCTTTTTAGATTATTTTGCACTAAAAAAAATCATAATTTAAAATAACATAAAATTATGCATTTTATACTATACTTGTTTTTATCCAATTGTTATTTATAATTTTTTTAATATACTATAATATTAATAATTTTTTATAATTAAAATTTTTAATTTTAATTAAGTCAAAATTGTTTATAAAATTATTGTTCATATTAAATGAGAATAATAAAATTGAAATAAGAAACACTATTATGGAGTAAGAAATGTTTTGGCAATATTTATCACAAATAAAACTTATTTGTCCAGATAAAATCTGATAGGACTCAATAGTAATTTTAAAAACAAAATAAGACTTACTGATTACTTTTTCATTTTTTTTTTTTTTTTTTCTATTTGCCTTTCAAATTTGTATCGCAATTCATCATCTAAACACAATGCAAGAGTTTTACCCTTTTTTTAAATTAATCCAATAATGGAAGTTGTATATCTACTTTTTTCTTATTCGAACATGTATGGTCCCTCCATTCATCCCTAGACCCGGGAGGGTACAAGTCCAGAAATTGCAATATTCTGCACATTGTTTTTTGTTTTGGGTACAACGGAACATAAAACAAAACAAGAGGAACAAAGTCCTCTCCCTAGACATTCCGATCATGTCTGAGGCTAGCAGACATCTTAATTCAGCCAGTGTATCATTGAACACGCGCATATCTTCTGGTTGGTTCCATTTTTGCCAGAGCATCGGCACACAATTCTGCACATTGTTAGGAAGCTATCCGACAAATAGTCAAGGCACAAAGCACATTTTTTGATAACTAGGTTGTTCGGACCAGCTTGCGCACATCTCGACTAATCCCTTGGAGACCAATCCCACGTTCACTAGCGGGGGGGCCATTTAAAGCCAGAGCAAAGCTCTGTATGGACTGGCCCAACACAAGGATTGATAGCACCTACGAGGTTTTGAATTTGAGACTTAGAGAGGAACAAACTCCTAAGTCCCAAGTCTACACCACAAAGCACATTATGCATATAGAAATGTAGTAAAAATTAATAATCTCATCTGCCAAATCCACATGGCCTAAAAGAATCTACCAAGTATGCAAAACTATGTAGCAGAGCAATAAAGACCACAAAGAAAAAGCAATTCCAGTTGGCTAAGAAGAATCCTGAGCTGATTTTTGAATAATATCAGCAATGGCAACATGGCAAGACATTAATTATGCAAGTATGCATAGTAGAATACCTATACAATGAACTCACTCATACAGGAAGAATGTAAAAAAAAGTAACCAGTCATCAACATTAATTAAGCAATCTCTGATATTACTACATATACGAAGAATCATATACACAGAATGTAAGAGTAACAGTCAGTCCTCAATTTTTATACAAATTTATTAAGCATGAGCACTCAAGAAGATTTAAAAAAAAAAAAAAAAAAAAAAAAAAAAAAAAACAAAGATCATTTTCTCTAAACTTCTTTTATATATATAGAACAGAGATTGCAGAGCTACATGTAACAAGCTTTCTTTCTATGGTAGCAATGGCCTGGCTATGAAACATAGAAAAAACAAAATAAGAAAATAAACCATTTTGAAAACAATAAAACCTAATTTCCTTTCTCCTTTGGCAATTAATCTCATGAATCATATTACGGCCACAATTCCGCTTTTTTGTTCTGTTCCATCAGCTCCTCCTCTCCTGCTAATTTCAACAAGCTCACCTTCTCTGGATCACCTATGGCTATGAAAACATTAGTCTTTTTGTGTTGTGTTCCTAAACTGATCCAAAGAGAGGGAACCCGTACAAATACTCTATTTCCATGGTGGTGGATGATGATGTTTATAGTTAAATGGGTAGGATTCTCGCCCACCATCAGGTTCCTTCCGTTTTCCAACACCACCAGAACCCAAGGAGGGTTGTGAGTTGTTCCTTAAGTGCTCATCAATTGACCTGCTCTGACCGGGATTAAAAAACTGCCTCAAACCCAAGGGTTCCCTGTTTTCCCCTTCGATCATGAACCCAGAATTCAGATCAAAATTAGGCCGTGAAGGCCCAGCCCCATTTGAACTTGGAGGGGTCCCAATCATACTCATAATAAATGGTGGCTGAGAGTAGGCAGCTGGAGAAGCTGATGCAGAGCCCATGATTTGAGGTACAACCGGGGCTCCTCTAGAATCCACCATGTAAGGGATTGGGCCAGCAGGCCCATACATAGCAGATGAGAAGGTGATTGTAGGACCTGTTGTAAGGCCATTGTACCCAAAAAGGGGATGATGTGTATATGGAACTGCCGATCCCATCCCAATAACACTCCCACTTCTTGCCAAATTAATATCTAAGGCAGGCTCTAAAATCCTGCCATTTGGCAAGGAAGAAGTTTGGGAGCCAAAATCTTTTCGATTGACCTCCACTTTGGTACCCATGATGGAAATCACGGAATCATCTGATCTGAGTCCACCAGAAGCATTTAAATTTCGTGAAGATGACTTACCAAGATTGGGGTGTAGATCTAAAAAATCATTGTGAAAAGACGGCTGGTACGGCTGGTCATTCAAATCAATGTTCCTCAAAGCAGGCTGCATTGATGATGAAGAAGAAGAACGAGATGGGCTATGATGACCATTCCTGTGCTGTAAAAATCGTCCTTCCATCCTCCAATCAGATGGAGCATCACCATCATCACTGATACGATTAAGATCCAACTTGAGTCTCTCCGATCTTCTTGGACTGGCTTCGACTGAAGATTCCCCAGAAGGAAGGCTAGACGATACCAGGATTTGCTTTCCTAGCATTAGGTCTGTAATTTTATCATCACCAGCCTCAGCCACATTCAGATCAAAATCAAGGTAGTCCTGGCGCTGCTTTGAACTGTTAAGGCTCCCCCCGATGGTAAGAGTTTTGTCAGCTTCAAGAATTCTATGAGATGATGCTGGGCGAAAAGCACTAGTTGCAGCAGATCCTTTCCATCCATGAGCGCCCTCAAACTGCAAAGGAGATACAGGCAATCCAGGATTCGCTGCAGCCCTTGAAGCAGAAACCACAGAGATTGGATTTACTGGGCAATCCATATCCTCAGAACAAACTTCTTGATTCAGATCAAAATCACCGAAGCATTTCTCTGCGTTGACCTCTGGTTCTTGCGCCGCATCAGTGACCTGAGAGGACTCTACATCTTGTATGCAATTTTCTGCTTCAACGTCTAGGGTTTTCAAACTACTTAAATGCTCTTCCCCTTTTGGTGAAGTCACGGCAGACAGATTGGGTCCAGTTGGCACCTCTTTAGATGCAGCCTTAACGGGATGGATTTCCTTACCAGATATAGACTCCGGGCTATCTGGATGCCTGATCCCACCATCAGAGATTTTCTCGGAAGAGCTGCAACTTGGTTCTCTGCGATCCACGACTTCTCTCTCAACTTCTATGGCTACTTGTCGAGCAACCTCCAGAGCATCTACCATGCTATAGTCAAGGTCTAAATCAGGCCTTCTCTGGTTAACCACACCAGGATCTTTGGCATTCATAGCAGGTTTCAAAAAATTAGAATCATTTGCTAGATCGTCACTTTCATCACTTGAATGCTCCTTAGCCCCACTATCTTCTATAGAGAAAGAAGTATCTGGATCCTCCACTTTACCCAATTTACCTTCATTGCCAGAAGAGTCCAATGAAAGATTAGTATTACAATCATGACCTTGATTTGGGAACACAACCATGCTTCCGCAATGATGTGGAGATCCAGTATCATCTGTCCTGCTTTTCCCCTCAGACATATCCGTCCTCGTGTCATCAATAAGTGAATCTTTTGACCGAGCTTTGTCTTTGATGTCAATAGTGTTTCGTAACTCAGGTTCTGTCGCAGATTCCTGAGCAATTGCAGCATCATCACCCAAAAGACACCTGGGTTCCACCGGAATAGAAACAGACGAAATTTCCATTGCACCTAATTTGTTGGGGGGACTTGTGACCATCATCTGCTTTGCTTTCTCAGTACACTCAGTCAACTCAGGAGCATCTGACTTTCCTTCAATGCTTTGTTTCGGGGCCACAGAAGTACAAGTTTCAATTGAGGCAGTTCCATCTAAATGGCACAGGGCGGGTTCTTCCTTGATAGAGAGGTTTTCTTTAACAGGCTTTAACATGACTGAGCCCACAAGATCTGATGAAGTCTCATCTTTCATGACTTCATGGTCTAAAGTCTTTTCCTTGTCAGATATTTGGGTCTGCACATCAACCTTCTCTGGTTGAAAAACATCTGAGCATATCAATGGCATCATATCATCTCTCACTGGTTCTACAAGTTTTTCTTCATTAGCACTCTCTCCAGAAAGAGCAACATCCCCTGCAGCACATTCTGCAGGTCCACCTTCCCCACCAATGTCTGCACTTCCTTTTATCCCATCAGTATTGGATGCCCCAACCTTTTCGACATCTTGATTGACTGCTCCACTGTCACGATCTTGCTTCCACCTATCAAATAAAGCTCTAGCCCCATCCTGAACCCTAGAACTACTGTGGCTGAGGAGATTCTTGACAGTTATCCAGATTCCATAAGACATTGACTTCTCATAATCTATATGCAGCTTTTCAAGTGCACGTAACAATGCAGTGATTGACTCTTCCACAAAGCTGTCACTTGTGTCATTACCAAACTTTTGAGCATCCTTAAGCCACCTGTCAATAAACCACAACCCATCTAACTGAACAAAAAGATCAAGGCAGTCTTTGTCCTCGGTAGCTTCTAAAGTGCTTGCAAAAGTAGACCACTGTCTGGTTGCATCACCAACATTCCTCGCAATACAATTTTTCTCTTTCTGCATTACATTGACCAGCTCCCTAACTCGAGCAGGGGCTGTGAGCCCATCTTTCATCTCAGTAAGGGTAAAGAAGTCCTCCAGCATCATAACAATTCACATGTCACTTAAGACTCCCAAATACCAAAGACATCCTCGTAACATGCTTAACACATTACCCCTTCATTTTAACAAACTGCAGGAGTTTCAGGACAAAATTACACCATATCCTGAGAAGCATTTGCATCATAGAATGGGTAAACATGTACTTGTAAGAAAGGTAAATCATGCCAAAAAACATATAATAAACTATTTCACTTTGAAGGTGGGAAAAAAAATGGTGAAATTCATTACCAGATGATCATGTGAATGATTCAGGTAAGGAGTACTGTTTACATTAAGATCTCACATACATCTCTTCCTACAGTGAACTATTGGCTAATATAACTGCCTTACGAGTTATGAACATAAGAAAACTTTCAGAAAACTAACAAGCCTAAAACCTGACCTGAAAAAGCATAGCTGCTTAGCAATGGTAGCAGGTCAGGTTTGAGATGGGATTGTACTAAAAAATTCCTAAGCACCAACTCAATGAAAATTTGGAAAATATGAGGGCTCTTCTAGATATGAATAACATTTTTATTGTTTGATGATCTACTCTAATTGTCTATGACGAAAAAAGGTGCTGTAAGGAGTTGAAAGGTTCTACCGGACACATATTATGACACAAAAACCAAGAAAAGAAACAGAGTTGATCAGAAGGTAGAAATCAAAAGCACCCCTTCCCCAACTTCTAAATAATTAGTTTTTCTCAACTTATTTAAGCTATTTCTGCCTAAAAAGCTATAAGCAGAAGCTGCACCAAACAGTTTGGCACAAATTCTCAAATTAAAATAACCTATAATCACCCCCTATAATCCACACCAAACACCCCCATAGTTAGCTGTTGAATCAAATGAGACAAAACAGCAAACAGGGGTGTATAGAAGAAGAAATAGAAAAAATTCATGCAAAACCAAAAGGTCCAAAAGACGCTCAAGATCATACAAAGAGCTAAAAATAATACTCTTTCAAGTCAACTGATTCAAATTTCACAAGATTTATAATTTGAAGTACACAATCACCGGAGCTGTGTACGTGCATGTTGTGATCTAAAATTTTTTGGATGTCAATCCTTGTATGTTATACTCTATGTTACATGGGCTCTTCTATTTCCCCCAAAGTATCCACCGGATATGACAATGATAAGGGTGTGGGATATATGTCCGACAACCGTACCCAATTTGGACACTTGGATCCTCAACTTTTTACAATGTTTGAAGAATAAGAAACTCAAATTTTCTAGAAACGAAACATTTATAGTCTCTAACATAAATGAGAGATAGAAATTCTATATTTTTCCTAAATTCTGTTTAATTTCAAGTCCATTTTTACGTCATTTATAACATTATATCAAAGAATATTATATAATATATTAACATATATATATATATAAGTGTCCATAACGAGTCCCCATACCCATATCCTATTTTGGGTACATATCCTAATATCCTAATATTTAAGTTTATGAAGATTTGATACCTGAACACACACCTGTACCCAACTCCATGCAACATAGGTACGTTATGCTTGTTAGGATTAAAAATGCAATATCATAACAGATAATCATTCAAACACTCCAACTATACAAACAAACAAGTTACTGACTTTGATAAAGATGAAGTTGAAAAAAACAACAGCCGACAAATGCAGAAGCCGACAACAGCACATTGGCATGTGTCAAAAAGACAGTTCCACAAAAGTTGCAAAACAGTAGTTAAATTACCAGCTGTTCAGTACCCTGTTGATCAAAATCTGTAAATAGAAGTTGAAATTTCCAATCACAACCACCAAATAAATTGGATGTCAATCCTGAAAAAGACAAGCGAACAAACACGTATTAAATAGATAAACACAAAACAGTATTAACCAAACCCTAAATAAGAAAGATTGAATGGATAACACTTTTATTTAAAAAATGAAAACACACTGATTATGCATGTAGCAAAAAGAAAGAACAAAATCTAGAGCCAGACATATACTAATTATGCATGTAGCAAACGGTAAATTAAAAACCCAGAAAAAGAAACAGCAATTGAATACCACCAGGGAAGCTGAAACCACACCAATTAACAAGACTCAAAAGAACCAATTAGGGTTTTTCTACAAATGCGAAAGGAGTAACCTTTGGAAGAATAATGAAATCCATACAGATGAAATAAAAACAATTACCTTCAAACCCTAGAATTCAACTTCAACCCTAGAAAAAGAGCAAAATATCAAATAAATAAACCCTAAAAAACGAGAATTTCTCAAGCATGCTTGCTTGTGATGTGTACATAAAGAAAGAGATAAATTAGAGAAGATTAAATTCAGATTACACCAATTAATGCAGCAAGATAGTGAATTAAAAATGCTAAAAACTCAATTAAAATTCAATCAGAAAAGTAAATAAATAGTGAAATTTGAACAATCAAGAGTAATAATACTCACCAAATTACAGTTTGACAGAAACCCTAATTGGGAAAAAGCCCTATTTTAGTAGAAGTTAATACCAGCAGCCTTCCTTACCATGGGCAAACCCCTCTTTCTTTCTCTCTCTAGACTCTCTCTCTCTCTCTCTCTCTATATATATATATCTCAAGTATCAACCTTGATACGTAGTTCGTCTTCTTTGCTTCGTGAGCTTTGTGCTCTGTGATGTGAGGCCTTTTCTCGAACCAGAGACAGAGAGAGAGAGAGAGCAGCGTTTTCTTCTTCGGCACCGGTTTTTCTTTTTTTATTTTATTTATTTGTTTTTTGTTCCCTCTCTCGTAATTCTCATTTTAGCTTAAAATTCAAAAATTCATTAAAATTAAAAATAAAGTATACCATTTTTTCTTTTCCTTTTTTTTTTTTTTTTTTTTTTTTTGTAAAAAGGAACAAAAAAATCAACACAAACGTCAAAAAAAATTTATCTCATGTTTTTTTGTCAAAAAAATTACCAAAATAACATGTTTTCAAATGAATGAAATAAATCAGTTTTCGAATGTGATTTGAATTGTTTATTTAAAATAATTATTTTTTTATGTGATAAACTTGATAAATTAAATAAATTAAAATTATATAATTAAGTTAATTTTTTTTATGAGTAATATATATGAATAATTTTATAAAATAGATAATTTAAATTATTAAAATAAAACTTATCATAAGTTTTTTTATGCTTGAATTGCACTCTCCAACAAGAGGAAGGAAAGCCCATCTCTAAATTGTTGAGAGGAGACTTGTGTGTGTGTTTAGGTCATTTCCAATTATTCATCAGATTTTTTTATTAAATTTAAATTTGATAAAAAGTTGATAAAAACGGTACTCTAATCATTTTATCAGTTTTGTATCAAATGAAGGAAGTGGTACTTTTTTCATCAAATGAAAGAAGCATTTATCTTTTTATCAAATTTATAGGTGATTGTTAAATCGGACGTCTGCTCGAACATTTTATCGGACAATCGATTTTGGAATGAATTTAATGAAAATTTACTCTACATGGATGACCAGCCAGATTTGATGAAAGGGTTGGAGTGCATCGTAACAAATCAAGTTTTTATTTAAATTTGATGAAATATCTTATAAACGATTAGAGATGCTATTTGGGGTGGCTTTATGAGCTTCTTTTTGCTTGTTTTTTTTTTGTGTGGATAATATTAAAAAAATATATGAGTAAATTGCAAATACACTCCTTGAGATTTGCTTAAAATACAGATCACTCATATAGTTTAGAAAATTACAAATACCCCTTGTTAGAATTTTTTATTTAACAAAATTAACTAAAAAAAATATTTTCATAATTGGTCTTCTATACAATAATAAAATTACCTAAATTATTAATTGAAACATATTTCTAATATCATTAAAAATTGTTAATTGACTTGATGATTTATTAATAAAATGGATGATTTGTTATGAAATTAGAAACCCCAAAGGGTAGAATATAATTTCAAGAACCACAAGAGTAATTCATATTTAATCAAATTTCATGGGGTGTATTTATGATTTATTCAAAATATTTTATTTATTGAACTAACTTATTTTTGAAATTCCATTTTGAACTTGCCATTTATGGTAACGTGGCTCCGGACAGTGCTACTAACATGCTAATTTAAAAACATTTTCGAAATTCGTTTTCAACTCATTATTCAAAAGGAAAATGCATGAGAACTCGAAATTACAATGGCTCGAATGCCCTGAATACCAAAACGACATCGTTTTGGTATTTTTTTTTTTTTTTCCTTCTTCCTCGAAATTGGTTTGAGGGAAAGAGAGAGAAAAACAGAGAGGCCAAAGAAAAAGAGGAGGAACAGAGGAAGAGGATAGAAGAGGCAATGGCGGTGATGGTAGAGGAGGAAGAGAAGGAAGATCGACGGTAATGGCAGCGCAAGATCGATGGTGGGTATCGTCGATCGACTGTTTTCTCTACTTCTTTTTTTTTTTTTTTTTTCCTAGCAGATCTGGATTTGAAGATGAAGGAATTTTTTTTTTGTTGATGATGTTGATGAAGATGTTGATTCTCTCTCTCTCTGTGTTGATGTTGTTGAAGATGATGATGCGTTGATTTTCTCTCTTTCTTGTCTCTTCTTCTTCTTCTTTCTTCATCTTCATCTTCTTCAGAAACTGTTGTGTGTTTAAGAGAGAGGGGCAAGGAAGAGAAAGGAAAAAGAAAAGGAAAAAAAAAATTGGGGCATTCAAGCTCTATATTTTCAGGCGACGTAGCACGACCGTATTAAAAAGCATAATGCTTGAAACCCCTATTTTTTTTTATTTTTCTCTCCAATCACTAGCCCCCACGTGTATGTGGGGTAGTGGGGGTGGGAGATAGTGGGGGTCTATATCATGGTTGTATTAAAAAAGGTCTGGACTGTCTCCAGTTTAGAATTGGGACAATTTAGGGGTTGTTTGGTTTTTATATTGGGTTAAATAATCACAAAAGGACAAAAAAAAAAAGTCAAAAAATTACAAAAAAGTCAAAAATACAAAAGGACAAAAAAAATTCACCATTTCAAAGTTAAAAAACCAAAAAAGCCAATCAAGAATATCAAACGAACAAAAAAGTCTCAGGCTAAAAAAGTCAAAAAATCGAAAAATTAATTAAAAAAGTCATTGCCAAACAAAGACTTAATTTAGTTTGGCTTATTGGATCAATTTTGGGTATTTTTTGATAATTCAAACCGTTCATAATTTAAGATTTCTTCAGTACATTATTTATGTAAAAAATTACGTCGATCGGATAACGGATACTATGTACTCGGATCACTTTTGTTTAAAAAAATGAATAGTAAAAAAATTAACGGTTCATAAAAAAGTGATCCAAATATATAGTATCCGTTATCTAATCAACGTGATTTTTTATAGGGATAATGTACTCAACAAACCTTAAAATATAAACGGTTCGAATTATCGAAAAAGACCCAAAAAATAGGCCTAATAGGCCGGACTGGACCCTCTAGTCTAGATGATGAACTGGAGGCAAGCACAGCCTATTAAAAACAAGGAAAATACTTCGTAGTTCGACACTAACTGGCTCGAAATTAGCTCGAAACCCAAAATGATGTCGTTTTGGGTTTCCTTTTTTTTTTTTTCTTCCTTTTCTTGCTTTTGAATATAGAGGCGAGAGAGAGCAAGAGAGGAGAGGAAAGAAGAGAAGAGGAAGAGAGAAGAAGGGGTAAAGATGGAGATGGTGATGGCTTTGACAGTGATGGCGGTGATCGCCGATGGGTATCGCCGATCGCCACTCTACTTTCTTTTATTTTTTTCCCTAATGGATCTGAATCTGAAAATGAAGAAATAAATTTGTTAGCTGATGATGATGCGTTGATGATGATGATGATGTGTTGATGAAGATGTTGATTTTTTTTATTTATATTTTATTTTTTCTAGTGGATCTAGATTTGAAGATGAAGGGGGGAAAAAAAATTGTTGGCTAATTTCAATGTTGATGATGATGATGATGTTGATGAAGATGTTGTTGATGATGATGATGTGTTCAGCTGCTCCCTCTTCTTCTTCTGCTTCTGCTTCAAAACAACGAGAAAGAAAGAAGAAAATATATATATATATATTTCAAAATGACGTCGTTTTAAATTCGGGACGAATTCGAGCTAAAAAATTTCGATTTATGTGTGAGTGATTTTCCGATCACACTGCCCTTCTTAGTAAATCAGCTGTAGAACACAGGCAGAATAGATGGCACCCTGCTGTCCTGCACAAAAAAAAAAGGCTCCGGCGGTGGTTCTTCCACTCGGGGGCACTCTGACGATCAAGTCAGTATATCTCTCAAAGATAATCAAGTATTCAACTCACAAGTTTGAGTATTAAGAACACATCTTAGACCCATGGGGGTGCCTCTCTTTTATAGCCAATACAATCCTAGTCCCAATAGGAGCCTGGCCCTAATGGACTTAGGATTACTGCTAATCTGGGACTCCCAGTGGGATTAGGATAAACTCTCTAAGAGTCTTATCTTTACCCAAACTGAAGTCTTCTCTCAATCTAGGACTCTTGTCCATATCCAGGTTGAGTTCCCTCTTCATTTTAGGACTCTTGTCCCCTATCCATTTATCTCGGATTCTAATATCTTCGGAGGTAACCTCGGCCTACCCGAAATGTCCTCGGCATAACAACCAGGACACGAGGCACCTCGGCTGACACGTCGGTGTCACCTTGCCACGTGTTGGTACTCATAAAATGTATCTCCACAACTGCCCCCTAGGTTCTATTACCTCGGCATTCTGAGGTGATGGAACCTACATTGCTCGTTTATCTGTGCCCTTCTATCCGAGATTAAAACTCGCCGACCTCAAAGTTCCCTGGACTTTACTGTCCACTTCTGTCAAGTATCAAGCTTCATGCTTTCCAAGCTGTTTGAGGTCACACCTCCTAGCCGAGGTTATTGGTTCCATTTAATTCATAAACTCCAAGAGTTTTTGCAACTGCTCCATTCACTTTTTCTGGTGGGTTCCCGATTTCTAGTCATCTATTTGACTCCGGCGACATTCATATCGGCGTTCATTTCACTTGGTAAGTTCATAAATTCCTTTAAGCTCAATCTTTCATAACTCTTCTGAATCTGTTTACTTGCCATCTGCTGCCTTCTATTTTGAATTGTTTACTGTTTGAATACCTGGCACTGTTCTCGCCATATCCACTTTCTGTTGCTAGCATCGTGCCTGGGTCATTGTTCTTACTTAGTACCTGTGCACTTGGTTTTATTCTTGAACTTTATTGTCTTCTTGACTCTGAATTTTCTCTTTTTTCATTCAATCCTCTAGCTTTTTCTCTTTCTAGCTCTTTTGCTTAAATCCGTCATTATTCCAAGCTTTCAAGCTCTGCAATTGTTTTCGTTTCCTCTCCTCCGGTAAAGCTTACGTTATTCTGTCATTTTCGCATCCGTCGCCAGACTTCGGCAATTCTCATTCCGGCTTCCCTCTTTCTGGTAAGCCACTTTTCCTCCTGGTTTTATTTCTTGTTGCTTTCCAAGAGGCTCTGCTTCATTGTTTAACCACCATTGTTGTTTTACCCGTTGTTTCCAAATCATCTTCTTGAATACACACTGTTCACATATCTGTTGATTTCTGCCACTGTTCTTGGCTTGACACACCTATGCAATCTTTTTGTTTTGATTTCCTGATAGCTTCATCACCATTTTTTATTTACGAATTACATTCTTGTTTCTGTTTTCTGTGCCTTTTTCCAGATTCTTGCCTTCAATCCTTGCCTTTAAACTCCGAGGTGCCAATCGCCGAGAAGAGCTTTGATCAAACTCTTCGGGAGATCGATGCTGAGCTCTAAGGCTGCTGAGAAATCTTTCCAACTATTTTCTGGGGGTGAGACACAACCTACTGCTGATGCCGAGTAGTTTGCTTCCTTTCTTGAAATTGATGCCAAGATAACGGTAGAGAAGCTCTTCCAACTGACTGTCGAGGCTGATCCATCATCGTCCGTCGAAGCAGATCAGTCCGACGTTCTTGCTTTCAGTCCCTAGTTCTTTAAGGTCTTCATTTTTGTACTTGCCTTCTTTTATACATGCTTCATATTTCCCAACTTTCTCAGCTCTTAACAAGCTAGTTGCTTAATCGAAGTCAATCTTGTAAATTGCTCAAAAATTTCAACAAGTGTTAACATTCCTTGCTCCTTGATTATCATTCCTTCCCCCTGCACCTTCTCCCTGCCCCCTAACGTGAACATAAATTACACTTAGGATCACATTAGGGAAGTTGGCTTTGTGCCGTAGTCACAGACCCGATGTGTTCTTCTTTCGCCGATGTATTAAAATTTCTGGTATTTAATTCACCCCCTTTAGACCCTCTTTCTCTTGGCCTTTGCAAATTATCATCGCTGTTTCTTGAAGCATTTATTCCTTTCACAATTCTGGTCACCACTTCTGGTGTGCACGTAGTGGTTCTGTTCTAACGAAAATAACGTTTCACTCCGGCGAATCTTTTGCCGACATTTAACTTTGTGCACTCTTTAACTTGTAAATTCTCTCAGAATTTCAACAGACGTTAAACATCATTTCGTTTTAACTTCGATTAGACATCATCTCGGCTTAACTTCGGTTTAAGCATCACCTCCATTTAATTTTAGTTAAACATCATCTCGGCTTAACTTCGGTTAAGTATCATCTCAGTTTAATTTCGGTTAAACATCATCTCGGCTTAACTTTGGTTAAGCATCACCTCAGTTTAACTTCGGTTAAACATCATCTCGGCTTAACTTCGGTTAAGCATCATCTCAGTTTAACTTCGGTTAAACATCATTCTCGGCTTAACTTCGGTTTAAGCATCACCTCCATTTAACTTTAGTTAAACATCATCTCGGCTTAACTTCGGTTAAGCATCACCTCAGTTTAACTTCGGTTAAACATCATCTCGGCTTAACTTCGGTTAAGCATCACCTCAGTTTAACTTCGGTTAAACATCATCTCGGCTTAACTTCGGTTAAGCGTCATCTCAGTTTAACTTCGGTTAAACATCATTCTCGGCTTTTGAAGTTTTTCCTTTTTTGTCGTTTGTACTCTTGTACCTTTTTGTTTTTTAGACAATGTAAGCTCTGCATATGGCCGATGTGCCTCCTTGTTCTTGAATGTCTAATTCAACTTTCCTTCTCTGAATGCTTGTGCCTTTGTCTTTTCTTGACTGTCTTTGCATGATTCTATACTTAGAATATTTTGTGTGTCTTTAGTATGCTCTTTCTTCTTTGTGCAACCATCTCGGGGTGACATACCTCGGGTATACAAACTGATGATTTACCTCAGCAAAAACTTGTCCTGTAAATTGCTCAAAAATTTCAACAAGGGTAAAACATATACTGTTCAGTGTTAACTTTGTAAATTCTCTCAAGTTTCAACAAGTGTTAAACAACGATCTCGGCTTAACTAACTAGTAAATTGCTACAAATTTCAACAAGTGTTTAAACAATGATATCGGTTTAACAACTTGTAAATTGCTACAAATTTCAACAAGCTTTAAACAATGATCTCGGTTTTAACAACTTGTAAATTGCTACAAATTTCAACAAGTGTTTAAACAATGATCTCGGTTTAACAACTTGTAAATTGCTACAAATTTCAACAAGGGTAAAACATATACTGTAACAGGGATCAACAAGGATTAACATAACAAGTGCTAAACAATAATCTACTTGTAAATTGCTACAAATTTCAACAAATGTTTAAACAATATACTTAGCTTTTACTTCAACCTGTAAATTGCTGCAAATTTCAACAGATGATCATATGTCGGCTTAACGCCATCTTGTAAATTGCTACAAATTTCAACAAGTGGTAAACTTTGTATCGGTTTGACCAACTTGTAAATTGCTGCAAATTTCAACAAGTGGTAAACTTTGTATCGGTTTGACCAACTTGTAAATTGCTACAAATTTCAACAAGTGGTAAACTTTGTATCGGTTTGACCAACTTGTAAATTGCTGCAAATTTCAACAAGTGGTAAACTTTGTATCGGTTTGACCAACTTGTAAAATGCTACAAATTTCAACAAGTGGTAAACTTTGTATCTTTGACTTCTCTCTGCCCCCAATGTGAACCTAAGTTCCACTTGGGTTCTCATTATTCATGTAGCTTCGACCTTGTCACCGAGGTTGAATTCAAGCCGAGGTTGTCGGCCTTGGTTTCTCCATTGATCTTACTTGGCTCCAACCTGAGTTTGATTTTCGGCCTCGCATCAGCGAGCCGTTTCTCTTTTCTTGTTCCAACGCCTTTATTCCTGGCATGTCCTCTTCGGCCCTAGCATACTTCTCAATTCTGGCCAACTTTAGTCTGATCTTGTGTGTTTCCTTTTTATCTTCTGGGATCTGAGATCTGCTCATTGTGCTCTTCGGACTCAAGTGCCGAGATCTTATCTTTTGGAATCTTGGATCTGCTCACTCAGGTTGAGCTCTTCTTTTCTCGGACCTACTCATCTAGGCCGAGATCATGTCTTCTGGGATCTGGGATCTGGGATTTGCTCACTCAGGTTGAGCTCTTCTATACTTGAATGTTATCTCCTTGGAAGCGCTCATGCCCCCTGTCTTTGCATCCCTTCTGGAAGGGTCTTCGTTCCTCCGCAGGTATCTATCCTTCCATACCTGGAGGTCATCTTCGTTGTAGTATCCGCTTTGGTCTGTTGTCTTTGGTGCGTCACCTTCCTGGCCGGCGTCTTTCACTCCGTGACTCTGGTCACGAGTTTTTGTGTTGCGGTCGTCCCCTTCACGTCGAGGTCGATAGGTCTCCTACTCCCAGCAGGAGCGTTGTCTCTAATCTGATCCTTCTGTCCGTCATTGGCCATCTATTCTTCTTTCTTTCTCACAGACGGCGCCAAATTGTGTGAGTGATTTTCCGATCACACTGCCCTTCTTAGTAAATCAGTTGTAGAACACAGGCAGAATAGATGGCACCCTGCTGTCCTGCACAAAAAGAAAAGGCTCCGGCGGTGGTTCTTCCACCCGGGGGCACTCTGACGATCAAGTCAGTATATCTCTCAAAGATAATCAAGTATTCAACTCACAGGTTTAAGTATTAAGAACATATCTTAGACCCATGGGGGTGCCTCTCTTTTATAGCCAATACAATCCTAGTCCCAATAAGAGCCTAACCCTAATGGACTTAGGATTACTGCTAATCTGGGACTCCCAGTGGGATTAGGATAAACTCTTATCTTAACCCAAACTAAAGTCTTCTCTCAATCTAGGACTCTTGTCCATATCTAGGTTGCGTTCCCTCTTCATTCTAGGACTCTTGTCCCCTATCCATTTATCTCGGATTCCAATATCTTCGAAGGTAACCTCGGCCTACCCGAAATGTCCTCGGCATAACAATCAGGACACGTGGCACCTCGGCTGACACGTCGGTGTCACCTTACCACGTGTTGGTACTCATAAAATATATCTCCACAGTTTACATATCAGACCTGTAAAAAAAATTGGAAATTTACGGCTCTGTTTGGTTGTGAATTCAAATCAATTTTCAACACGTGAGCTCGCGCATGACGTTTGGATACGACGTTCAAAAGTTGATTCCGTGTGTTAATTCAAATTACATTTTCAAAATCTGTTTGGGAGCTTGTATTTCCACTTTCAACGTTTCTGCTTTCTTCCTCTTTTGATCTGAAAAACTTCCATGTCCTTCTCCATCGTCTCTGAAAATTTCACGTGAACCTCGATGTAATTTCTCTATGTGCTCTCTCTTCTCAAAAAGAGAAGTGTTGACCACATCACTTCGAGATTGCACAGACATTATCTGCAAAAAAAATTCTGGAGCTATTCTTTATGAAAACTTCCTTCCTTTTCTTTGATCTTATCTCTTATACTGAAATCACCTTTTAATCAATAACAGCAAGAAATGCTTTCCAACACCTTTTCGTGAAGTTGTTCCGTGTTGATTCCATGCCCACAATATTATTTTTCATCCTGGACAAATAAAATATCAAACATATTCTTGTTGTCCATGTTGCAACAGATACGAAACTGAGAATTGGTGGCAGATGGGATGACCGGTCGAATGACCGGCCGGTTGTCCGCCCGGTTGTCCTGGTCCGACAATCTATTCTTCGACTATCTGGAGGTTTGGGTTGAGGAGGTTCAGAAGGTTCATGTTTTTTTTTTTTTTAAACTTTTTATTTCTAATATATTATTTTTTTATAATATTATTAATTTTTTAATAATATTACATCCGTATACGACTTTATTATAAAATTAATAACGTGTAATAAATGAGAAAAAAAATTGATAATGTTTTGTAAGGTTTACGTTATGATTTGTATTTTAAAATATTAAACTTAGGGGTTGTTTGAGGTGTCCTAAATAAGTGCACTTTTTGTCTTTTTGGACTAAAAAGTTGAGGGAAAAAATATGGATGTTTGGGTTAACTTTTTGATTTTTTATGGAAAAATGTGTATTACAAAATTGTATAAATTAGTGTGTAGAAGAAAATTAAGATTGGGAGTTGTGCAGCCGTAATTTTTGACTTTTGGTGAATAGTGATAATTTTTTAACTTTTCAATATTTTTTTTTGACTTTTTTGAGAGTTGCCAAACTTGGCCTTAGTGTATTTATGTTAATTTTTATTAATATGTATTCTCAAAAGTTGTTGACTTTAACAAAATTTTAGGAAAAAATAAAAAAGGTATTGTACAAAATAATTGACTAAGATTTATTTTAAAATGAAAACAAAATTTGAAAAAAAAATTATTCAAAAAAATTACTGAAAATAAATTACTTGAAAAACAAAATAACAAAACAAAAAAAGGAAAAAAATATAAAAAATAATTGACATAGGTTTATTTTAAAATAAAAAATTATTTGGAAAAAAAAATTATTCAAAAAAATTACTAAAAAAAAATTAATTGACAAAAAAAATCAATTTTTAATTTCAGTATTTTAAAAATAGTTTGGTTATTATTGTTGATAAAAAATATAGATATCGATATATGAGTTGTGTGTTTGATAATAAATTATTGATTGAATTAAGTTTTGAAAACTATTTTCAAAACACATCACCAAACAAATTTTCACCTTTCACATGTCACATCAAACTTTCAAAACTTAATTCAAAATACATCTTCAAAACACAATTCAACACTCTATTTAAAAACCATAACCAAACAAATTTTCTACACTCAAATTATAATTCTACAACCCACAAACTCAAAATACAACTCATACTTTTAAATCACATTTACAAAACACAACCAAACACAGGCTATGTTTTTAATATGCAATTTCATGGCCGGACATAATTAATTATAAAACAAGTAAGCTTTAAAGGATCCGTCTCAAATCTCAAATTTCAGTGATCTTGTACCAACTTTAAATAGTGGGATTTAAGTGATCTTGTACCAAATCTCAATTAATGTCTTCTTTTTTTTTTTTTTTTCTTTTTTTTCCTTCTCCATTTATGTATTAATTAAGTTAAGAATCCCACACAAAACTTCTAAAAATTACCATATAATCAAAATTCACATATGAATTCATTATTAAGTGAATCAATCACCATGTTTATTTTCAGTTTTTTGAAAATACTTTTCAGAAAATTCTACTTTTTTATTTTTCGTATTTTATTAAATTTTTTAAATATTTTAAGTAGTTTTTTTTTATAAAATTTTTAGACGTACCTAATATAAATATACTTAAAAAAATATAATTTTCGTAAAAAAAGTCTTTTAAAAATTCACTAAATACTAAAAATACGAAAATTCAATATATTCTTCGTATTTTTTTGTATATTTATTCATTTTTAAAAATATTTTTTCACAAATATTTTACTTTTTAGATACATCTAAGAAAGGTACATCTAAAAAAGTAAAAAAATACTTAAAATTTTAAAAATATTCACTAAAAACAAAAAAAAATACGAAAAATAAAAAACTTAATTTTCAGAAAATTAAATTGAAAAAACTAAAATCAAACTATTTTTATTTTGAGCTATATAATATTTTAAAAAGGGAAAAGAAACAAAAAAAAAAAAAAATTAATATGGGCAAGAAGAGTAACCAGATTATGTAATTTTTCCAATAAACAAATTATATGAAATCGTGATTTAAGTTGTATGGCCTGGTTTGGTTTAAATTTGGTGCCGTTGATTTAAATTTGAAACTGATTTTGTCATGATCCATTCTCCGTATCTAAGGATTAAGTATCGTGATGGCCAGTAATTAAAATTATCTACGGCTAATTCTTGAACAAATAAATAAACGCGAGTGAAAATAATATTTAAGTGAGGGTACCAAAATAATCATTGGAACTTCTACTTTTACAATAAAATTTATTGACAAAAAAGGTTGATATTTACATATGAAGAATAGAATTATAAATGCGATAAAAGTGCTATGTGTATCTATTCCACAGCCCTGTGTCTAAGAAGTGGGTTGACTTTTTGATTTTTTAATTTTTTTGACTATTTTAGCCTAGGCTAAAAAGCTTGGTTTGGAAACGATTTTTTGACTTTTTGGTTTTTTTGATTTTTTTTTTGTGAGAGAATAGTGTAATGATTATGGGTTGGATGTGATGTTTTGTTTGTTGTGGCTAAAATAGCCTATTTTGTCTTTTGTGGCTACCATCTTGCCAAACGGACCCTAAAACTCTCCAGTAGCCATTTTTAAATTGCATTATTTCTGGAAAATTTGTAAACAGCTATAAGCACATGGCAGAGTGAGAAATATTATACAATGAATATGATGTATAAAAATTACCATGAACAATTATTTGGCTAAAAAATAGAGATTAGTTTGGTAACTAAAATACATAACTAATTTTAATAACATAAGCAAAATGTGGAAATCATATAAGCAAATACTCATAATCACGGTACAGAACAGAACAGAACAGAACAAAGGTCACTGCAGTGACAATCAGAACGGAGGTCAATGGATTCATGACAATACAGATGTACGAACTCAAGAGGTAGCACGTACAGATTCTAGAGGTGGCTCCCATAATAGTATAACACTTAGCTTCGCACAACATTTTGTTCCGCATAGAACAGAGGTCAATGGATCCATGACAAATAAAGGGCCACAAGCTTACCAATTAGAAACCAGTGGTTTATTTAAGTCTCCCAAGACATGGGATTCTCGTGGTAGTACTTATAGAAAATAATTACTTATAAAATCATGATCAAATAATTTCTAAAATTTAAACAAATATTTCTATGAATTTCAATTTGAGCAAATAGAGTTCAGAAAATAATCCACATAATTGAAACATTAATATAACTACAAAATATAAATTATATAAAATAAATTGTAATAACTCAAAACATTTGTAAAATATTTTATGATGACTCAAAACATATACAAAATATGTTATAATAACTCAAAGTATCATATAACTTACCTTAAAATTAATACCTTACTCTTTATTTTCATTATCAAAAACCTTCATAACTTCAAATATTTTCTGCCCTTTCTTAATTTGTTTTCCTTGTTCTATTCATAGCACCACTCCTCCTTTTATACTAGGCTGTACTACTTGCTCATCAAGTTTTGGGTGGTACATAGCCACACCGTGTAGCCTCTCTATGTAGCTGCCATCATTATGCTCTAAATTGAAGTTTATCCCTCAAATGGATAAGTTTTAGTAATTGTATTATTAGTTTTTATTTATTTATTTATTTATTTTTACAATGACCCTTGATGTAAATAAATTACACTTTATTTTATTTTACTCTTACAGAATATTTAATTAAACATTTAAGATTTTTCTCATTTATAATTAATTAATACCAATATAAAATTTAAAGGACAACTTAAATTTTCGAATTATTATAAATTTGCACCAGTTTTCTAACTTTTCAAATCAAAATCAAACCACGAATCATACCAAAACAAAAGAAAAAAAATCGAACCAAACCAAACCAAACCAAACCTACTGTACTAATCTAGACCAATTCAATTTGTGAATTTATCAATTTTCGTACTACACCCTAGTAACCAGCCAATTAGAAGACAATCAAGAAACTGTAACCTTGACACAATCCTTTCTAACAGATATTATCTAGACCGATTCAGTTTGTGAGTTTTTCAATTTTCTTACTCAATCCTAAGTAACCAGCCGATTAGAAGACAATCAAGAGGTTGTAACCTTGACACAATCCTTTCCAACATATATATTATATTATTGTACTGACGTCTTTAGCATATGAAAAAAATATAACAAATTTTATAATTTTTATATAATTACACAAACCTCTTTTTTATCATGATTAAATGAACCGAAATTAATATAAATAGTGCAAAAATACAATAACAAACAAGGAAAAATATATATATATATAAAAGATGACAAAATTATTTTTTTTCTATCTATTTGGCTAACAAATCATAGATAAAAATGAAACTAAGTGTATATAAATTAAAATTTCAAGAGAAATAAATGTAATTATGTTAAAACTGCAACCCTTGGACTTGTTATATTTTTTTTTCTTAATCTCATGAAAGGAGGTCTGTGAAATTTATTCTATGTGTAAAATATTTAAGCTTGTTTATTGAGTGAATAAAATTATTTACAAAAGAAAATTAGATTAGTCTAATAATTACAATGACATAATTTTATTATATTTTAAAAAATAATGACCAATATTTGTCTTAAGAAGAATAATCACACATGAATTTAAAAATATATTACTATGATTTATTTTTAAAAATAAATTTAATAAAATTTTGTAAGTACTCCATACTATAATAGGCACAGACTTAAAACGGACTAATTATTAAGGGGGATTTTTTTTAAAAAATTCATAATATTAAGATTTTATAAGATAAAAAATATATAATATTTTTATAGTAATTGGATCTCTCAACATTTTTATAAAAAAAATTCGATACAAAGAAATTTCGATTTGACACAGAGAAATTTCATCCTAACATAATTTTTTTTTTTATTTTAGTTTTTACAGTGAAATTCTTTTATTTTTAAAGAGAAATTCCGAAAATTAATACGATAGGATTACAGAAAATTTTGAAATTTCTCAGATATGATGATAGAGAAATTTCATCAATAAACTTTAGTTAATAAAAAAATATATTAGACATTTCCTACTATTCAAAATTTTGAGAATGTTTCACTAAATTTTCTATTATTAAACTAATCCTCATGGATGAGAAGCCTCTCCCAACTGCAAAGATCAACGGTCGTAAGCTTCCGTAATTCTCTCTCTCTCTCTCTCTCTCTCTCTCTCTCTCTCTCTAATCTGTATGTTGTGGCACGAACGCTTGCATTTTCAGGGTGGATTGCAATTTGCAAGAGTAGGAGCAAATTATAGAGATTGATCAAATGTTGTGATGCTATCTTACCGATGATTTACCAGGGTTTCTGAGAACCTACATTTTGTATAATCATCTCTCTCTCTCTCTCTCTCTCTCTCTCTCTCTCTTACACTCACAGAGCAATTATGATTTTTTTTAATTAATTAAATTACTTGTTTAATCTGCAATATCAACCATTGTGATTATATGTTATCTATTTAAGTTAATATCTTCTACCTGTTGATTGATAGAAATAAATTTGGTAGTGTTTGGTTTATTAGGAGGAATGAAATGCATTAGTGATTCCTCAATCTTCTTATGAATGAACAAATTTGCAATCGTAATATTTTTAGTGAATCAAACGTGAGAATGGATGTTATGATGGAATAATTATTCCATTTGAACTTAATTTCAGTGAACCAAATACTACTTGATTGTTTGACAATTGTACTCACTGTTTGGTCATCTCTCGTACTACACATATTTCCAACTATGCATGACATCGATCGGTCTGTGTGTGAGTCCACTACAAGAAATTGCACTTTTAGCGACGACTTTTAGCGACGACATCAATTTTTTATCGCCAAAAGTATATTTTTGGCGACACAGTGATCAATTTCGTTAGTAAAAGTATACCTTTACCGACGTAAATTGCTATCGTCGCTAAAAAAGCATGACATTCACTAAGTGTCAAAATTTTTGGTTGGCGCCAAAATTTCAAAACTTTTAGCTACGAGGTTTACGTTTTAGCAACACAATGAGCATTGCTATTAGTGTGCTTACTTTTGGCGACGACAAGTTAGCGTAGGCAAAGAGTTAACCATTTAGCGACGATAACACTATTCGTTGGTAAAAATTTTGCTAATGAAATGAGGTGATTTATTGATTTGTGTTTTTATTATAACTTTTTAAAGAGTTTTAAATATTCTAGTTATTGAATTGTAAAATTAAAATCATCATTGAATTAGATCACAAAATGAATCCATTAAACCCAAACACACTCTTAAGCTGAGATGACTAATTTGAAATAATTTAAATTTTTTCAAAGAATGTGGTTAGATTATCAATTTAAATATGTTTAGTTTTATTTTCAGAAACTAGTTTCAATTTTTTTTTTCTTTTCTAAAAACTAAAAAAAAATTGGGTGAAAAATTTTTTAAAAAAAAAACTTATTATTTTTTGTATAATTTTATCATTTAGGTCATAAATACGTTTTTAAAATTTTAAAAATATAATTTTGATTTTTATTGCTCTCAAATTAATTTTAATTTTGTTTTTAAAAAAAAAACCTAAAAATTGTTTTGAATTTTTTTTTTTTTTTTGATCTGCCTCTACAAACATATGAGGCGGTGGAAAATTCCCTCCCAAAATTCCCTCTCTTTTTTCCTGATAGGTAAATCCCCTCATCAATCTCTCCTCATCTCCGATCAAAAAAAATCTCACCCCATCAATCTGCACGATTTTCACTCTTGCACAAGCTTCTCTCACAATTGGTAGTCTCTCCCCCTCACAATCGCACACCCGCATGCAGGTTTGTTGATCATTGGGTTTGTGCCGTTTGCTGCTGCTATGCGAGACCGTCGGTGCTTCAGTCTGCCCCTATAGGTTTGTTCCCTTTTTGCTTTATATCTCACTTCACCTGCTTCTCTCTCTCAATTTCTGTTTCGAAAAATTAATACTTGCCTTCTTCCCCAAATTCTTCTACTTTTGGTTTGCTTTTGAATTATTCTTTTGATTTCGTCTTCTTTCATGGATAAGAATGTTCCATGATGGTGAAATTGGATTTTTGAGGCAATAAACATAACATCCAATAATGCATGACTATCCTGGGAACGGTATTTTTTTTTTTCCAGAAAGTTACATCAATTATTATTATTATTTTTATTTGTATTTTTTTTAATATACCAATCATTTGGAACAGTTGATATTTGTAATATATTAAGGGATGAATAAGGGCAGTTTTCCATTTTTTATCATTAAAAAATAAAAAAAAGAACAAGAAAAGAAACCAACGACTATAGTTAATTGATTTTGTTGGAAAAAAAAGGTTGATAATTAGTTGACTTCTATAGTTATAAATTTCAGTGTTTTCTTGGGAGTGATAACAAGATGATTGTCCTTTCTGCTTGTTTTATTCGTTTCTGGGGGATTTGTATAATAGTTTTCAAATTGAAAGAGGTCAATTTGAGTGGCTTACAAAACCAAACTGTTCCTTCAACAGTTGAGGGTAGAGGTTGGAACATAAAAGTAAGGTTTTTACTTTGTCATATTGATTTAGGGAGAGTGGGGGCTAAACGGGATTTGGTTTGGTTGGGGTTCATATCAAAATTTGGGTTCTACTAAATCTTTTTTTATTTTGTATATAGTAGGGCACCAAATCAAACCATTCAAAGCATATAACCCTACCAAACCGTAGTGTTTTGAGATGGTTTGATTGAGGCAGTTGAGTCGGTTGGTCTAAGAACGATAAATACAATTACGTAGGATTCATACACAAATTGTAGAGAAATAGGATAACCCAACACCAGTCGACTATAGCCATAGCCACCGAAAATTGATTTCATTACTAGTTTGAGCTCATCACACCCACAACGCACAATGAATTTGGGCAGAACTAGTTATAGAAGATGCTCATGTTGTATCCCATTGTTGTTGTGAGCCCAATGCGCGAAATCCATCCGCAAGAGACAATAGAAAGTTTATTTAAAGGGAGGTCAATATAATTATGCCAAAATTTAGGGGCTAACTGTATTTTTCTCAAATCTCACAGGAGGTGAGTGTAATTTACCCTAAATTATTAGACCTCTAAACTTTTTCTTTTATACTCATTCTCAAAAGTATGAAAGTAAACTGCTTATATCCCATCAAAATAACACAATAATTTTGGATTGCATGGCTGCCATGTATATGACCTTTTGACTTTTTGGATTTATGTCTATTTTTTATTTATTTATTTATTTGTTTGTTCACAGAGAAGAGATAAAGAAACAAAAAGCTAATGAAAGATACATGAGGCTGCAAGAACAAGGGAAAATAGAACAGACAAGAAAAGATTTAGGTATGGCATTATTAATAATTCAATCTCATGTCACCCCTACTTGCATATTGGATTTTCTGCTTAGCTTATGTTGTGGTTTTGCATGTTATCTATTTCATGAAAAGTTTGTACACTGGCAGGAGCATCTTGTTAACCTTTATTTATTTATTTTTAAATTAACTAATTAGTACACTTGTTTGAGATTTTAACATTGATGATTAATTGTTTTTATACATTTTACTTTTAGTATGCAGTTAACCCTACATTTTGAGGTAAATTTTGTACATTTGGAGCTGTAGATATCTCATTGAAGTTTTGGTTGTACTTGAACAATTAGTCAGTGGTAGGTTGATTGATAGCTATCTACAAATGGGGATAAGGCTGCGTATATCTTGCTCTCTCCACACCTTGCTTTAGCTGAGGACCTAATATTCGCTACATCATAAGGATTTGCTCACTATGAGATATTAGTATTTGTGTTAGATTTTGAAAAGTCTAAAATTTCTTTTAGGTGCTTGTGAGGTCAAGCTCCAAAAGAGTTTGACCACAGCTTGTTTAGCATGGCATCTTGTGAGATTGTGAATCCTAAGATTTATATGCCTAACATTTTGTGTTTGTGATGCTGGTGCTGATTGAAAAGGATAAAAGTTTAAAGGCTGGCTCTTCCACCTGATATATAGGAAATAGTTTTGTCAGGACCGTGGTTAGGAGACAAGGTACTGTGGGGGCTTGATATTGTGTTAAATGTTAGATGCCTCTCTTGATTGGTAGTTTCGGTGTTGGACACCTGTTGACTAGTCACCCGCTTCTCTTGATTGGAGTCTTGCTAAAAAGTTTTATGTTAGTTGCCCAGGAAATATACGAAAGTATAGGAGGTTGCACATTCTTCCTTGAGGTATTTGCAGTAGATTTTTATCAAGCTATTTATATTATTGTAGGAAATAGCTTGATAAAACTATTTGTATTATCAGGCTATTTGTAGTACAATTTTATGAAGATATGTTTGGAATCATGGAGTTTCATAAATCAATAGAGAAACAGCACATATGCCTACTATATACCTTTCTTTTTCTATCATTCTTGAACTTTTCCTATCCTTCTTTTAGTTGTTTGTTAAACTTTGTTAAGGTTTCATTTTTTTTCCCCATAACGTAGGCTTAGGCTTGCTATTGCTATTTCACTTCCTTTGTGACACTTACCCAATTCATAACTAAATTTAGGAATGTAACATGAAAAATATATATATATATTGTTGATAAATGTAAAAAACACTAAACTTAATTCTTATTAACTGTAGGGGATCCCCAAAATTGAGCCCAACAGTGATCTTTAGCATGTTGTTGAGGTGCACTTTTGTATGTAAAAATAGTTCTTCAAGTTAAAATTGAATTTCTATTCAAGTTAGGGTTTTTTTCACTAGACAGTTTGTTGAATTCTTTTTTAACGTGTAATTTTCTATTTTGAAGATCAAGACTCCATAGCAAATTGAGAGAATGAGAGAAACTTGCCGAGTAAGTTCTTAGCACCCTCTCTTTCTCAAAAATGAAAAGGAAATTTTATAAGTTCCATTTGCATGAGGCAAACCTCTATCTTATTATATGGTTTGTTCATGGCTTTTATCATTACCTTATCCAAAGTTGCCTTCTTCTTTTGCTAATTTGTCTCTTTCAATTTGCAAGTGTATTTGCAGTAGTGGATAGGAAAGAATGAATTTGATGTGAACAGTAGACTAGGAAGGCTAATCAAGATTTGCATTGTGGATAGGAAAGAAGGAATTGACAATGATTGGTGGCAATGGAGATAATGATTCATAATTTGTTATGATGGCATTTGAATTTAAGTCTAGTTTCTTTTTGATCACCTTTTAGCTGAGTATTTATGCATGTGTACATTCTCTTTGCTTCTCTTCCTAGAATACTCGTTGTTGTGTGTTTTTTAGAATGCTTTCTAATAGAGAATCAGCTAGATGCTCTAGAAGAAGAAAAAAAGCCCATTTGACTGAGCTAAAAACACAGGTTTTGTCCTTTATCTTGTCCCTTGGGACCCAGCCTGTAACACTCTGCACTTTCTCATCAAAGAATACAACACATGTATTTGCTACATTAGATAGGCCAACTGTCATGTACAGTAGTAACAAGAAATTACTCTACAACAATGTAAATTTGAAAGAGGTTAGTCATATGTGCCCTTTCAACTCTGCTGCTTTTCCGGACAAGTAAATTTGGCTCTCTCTCTTAATTTAAAGTTTTTCCCCCTCATCATCGTCAATTGAAATGTTGGAACTTGATTCTTTTGTATTTTTGCTTAAACATACTTCTTGAATTGGAAAAGGAGAAATCTTTAATTGTTATTCTAGTCTATGCTTCTAAAGGTAATTCTATGCCACTTGTTTTCAAATTCATTTTTTGTTCCCAAAAGAAGGAAAAAATGGCTTCATCTTTAATTCTGCTGGCTGCTGCTGCTGCTGCCGCCCTGGTGGCTGATACTTGCTGCGGCTGCTGCTGTTGCTACAATGTTGCTGTGAGGCGTGCATACTGCCAATCCATCTGATGAAGTTGCACCTGTCGGAATGTGGGTGAAGTTGCACCTGTCGGGCATGCATGTTGAAGGGAAGGTAACAACTAGTATATTCTTATTTTTAGACTAGACTGTGTATGCATGTCATATTTTTTCATTTGTATTATATGTTCATAGCCTATAATGAATTTGAATATTATATGAACGTTGAAAACTCGTGGTTAAGATATTTGTTAGACTTCTGGTTAACAAATTAGAATAATATAGTAGTCTTCATGCATAATGGAACTCCTTATCTTCCAGGAGCAAACTAATGCTACAATAGCTAGAAAATGGTGATAGGATAGTCATTTAGTGTACCTAACAGGGTTTATTGGCTGCTGGTGGTGGTCATTTAGTGTACCTACAAATTGGTGATGGGATAGTGACAGAAGTGAAACATGCACAATTGGAGTATGATATATCATGCCTTGATATAAATCCCATTGTTGAAAATCCCAACTGCAGTCAGCTAGCTGCCATGGAAATGTGGACTGATATAAGTGTTAGAATATTTTTCTCTACCTGACTTGTACCTCATTACGAAGTAAAATTTGGGTTTTCCTTACGAGGGGGAGTAGATTTTATGCACTCTTAGTGGGATGAATGGGTGGGAAAGAAAAGGAAGGCGTGGCTCTTGGCCGCTTTATGCCTTATGTGGATAATTTGGAGTGAGCGAAGCAGGAGGATGTTTCATGGAATGGAGGAACCTTTTCATAGGTTTAAGAGTTCTCATATTGCTATTGTGTACATTTTCTTTTTTTATGAAGCTAACTTTAAATTAGCCAACAAGTGAGCAGGTCTCATGTGCTATGCTTTCTTTTTTATAGTTGTTGTTGTTATCATTATTATTTTATTTTATTTTTTGCATTTGAATGTGTACTAGCATAATTGGTGAAGGTTTCACTCAAAAAATCAGTTGATTTTATGGTAGTGAATATAGGGTCTGGTTTTATATTTTACATTGGTTAACTAATGCAATACAAATTGATTAATGTCACTGCTCAATAGTAACCATATGTGGTGTGCTATTCAATGATTAGTCATAGTGATCTCTTATGCTGATTATAAATGACCTTCCTTTTATTGTTTGTCTGCTTCTTGTTGTTTCTATGCTGGAGTTAGGTTGAATTGAAGTGACATCCACATCCAGAAAGACGAGATCGACTTCAAGCTATTGCTGCTAGCCTTGCAACTGCTGGTGTGTTGGTTAATTTTGTTTCTTTTATTTTTGTTTGTGTTTGCAGAAGTTGGTTTGTTGCTACCCATATCAATAATTATTTTCTGTTTGTCAGTATAAAATTTTCATAACAGTGTACTGGGGTTATGTGGTAAATTATATGGTTTCTTTTGTCCCCCAAACAATTGACAAGCAATTTCAAAATTTGAACTTTTGCAGGTATATTTCCGGGACGATGTGTTCCGATTTCTGCAAGAGAAATCACACAAAATGAACTACATATGGTAAGCAATGAGCATCATCTTGAGGCTTGCAAGGGCTAATTAAAATCCATGCATATAATAGTACTTCTATTCTATTGCTGATCATAAAACAGTGCTTCTATTCAATTTTGCTTCTGATATCTGAGACTGCTTTGAGGAAATAAAGCAGATGAGCTGGAATTTTATAATTGTAGAATGTTTCTGACAGTATTCTTGAATCACATCTCTTTGGTATACTGTTTTTTGTGTTTGTATGATGAGAACAATAAGCTGGGATCATTGGTCATGCATCTTAGTGCTTGGGCTGAATCTCTTCAGTATGATGTTGGAACCGTGATGCAAATTTTTATTTCATAAGGTTTTGAAACAAGTGCCTTTTCCATTGCTGAATCTTTGTTTTCGGAGTTTGCAGGTCCACTCTTTGGAGCACATTGAATCTGTAGAGCGTACAAGCCGTATTTTTTCTAGGTGCGTGTGTTCTATTTTTTTTCTTTTTGTTGAGTGATGCACACGAGACCATGTGGTGGGTATATGTGGTTGTTGACAGATATGTTGAGATTAGTCTTTAGATTTCTTAGTTCATGTTGATTGGTAACGAGGGGTGACCTCTTTTTGATTTCCTAGAAGGCTGAGAAATCGAATGAGACTATTTTTGACCAAAGGGATTGTTGCACAATTAGAGGATGAAGCATTGATCAGTCTTGTGGTCTTGACTTTGCTTGCTTAATTTTGTACCAACATGTGCATGAAATGTAGTGACTGTTAGATGTTAAATGCCATGCATTCAAAACACTTACTGTAACTATGATTCTGTCCATCTTTTCCACTAACGGGTCATTTTGTTCGTGCTTTCAATACACATTGTTGCCACATTCAATTTTCTTAAATTAATTTGTTTTGTGTTTTTTATAATGATTTCTAATAGAGAATCAGCTAGACGCTCTAAAAGAAGAAAACAAGCTCATTTGACTGAGCTAGAAACACAGGATGTCCTTTATCTTGTCCCTTGGGACCCAGCCTATAACACTCCGCACTTTCTCATCAAAGAATACAGCACATGAATTCGCTGCATCAGATAGGCCAACTGTCATTTATAGTAGTAACAAGAAATTACTCTATAGCAATGTAAATTTGAAACAGGTTATTCATATGTGCCCTTTCAACTCTGCTGCTTTTCCGGACAGGTAAATTTGGCTTTCTCTCTTAATTTTAAGTGTTTTTCCCCCTCATCATCATCAATTGAAATGTTGGAACTTGATTCTTTTGTATTTTTGCTTAAACACACTTCTTGAATTGGAAAAGAAGAAATCTTTAATTGTTATTCTAGTTCATGCTTCTAAAGGTAATTATATGCCACTTCTTGGTAATTTTAGCTCAACAGTTTGTTGTTGTTCTCTGTTCTGGTGTATCTGCTGTATATGCTGTTCTGCTCTGCTAATCTGGTGTATCTGCTAATCTGCTGTTCTCTGTTCTGGTGTATCTGTAATTATCTACTCTGTAATTTTAGCCATTTTTCTATCAAATTTGAATTTGAAAAAATAAAATAAAAAAAAATAGAAGATGGATTGGAGATGCTCCTTCTGAGCTAAATGTCAGCACCAATCATTTCACCAAACCTGTAGCAAATCAAGGGAGACACAAAATTTTCACCAAATCAAGCTCGAACCAAATCCTTCACCAAATTTTCACCAGCCATATTTTTGCTCAATCTTTATAATTTTCAGATTTATTCACAAAATTCCCAACAAAATTTTAAAAAGAGTAAGGATTGGTGATGGTCTTCTTTCATAAAAAATGCTTAAAACAAGTTTTTAGGATAACTTAAGATTGTTTCAAAAAGATTTGATGAAAAGAAAAAAGAGAGTAGGATTGGAGTGTTCTATATCATATCAAGAATTTAACCAAATTTCACTCAAATTTGATGAAAAAAAGAGTAAAGATTGGAGATGCTCCAAGGAGTCTACATTTTAGTGGAAAGAAGAATAAATTTACTTCATATTATGTACTTCTGTTATCTTTCCTCAGCCTTCTGAACAGCCAAATGGTTTTGTTTACCCATTTTATTAATATAGTTTTCAAAATAATGTAGGGTTGAAGATTTGTGCGTTGAAGGGATCAAGAAATGCTACTTTCTTGATTTTCTTGGGCCAAGAGAATTTGCGGCAGAACTTTCGTGGCGAACTTGATGCGAGTAAGCAAACATTTGTGTGTTAATTTAATTTGAATGGTGGTTTTGTTGTTTGATTTCACTGCTATTTTTGGAGTATATGGTCACTTAATGTGAAGTTGCTTTAATTAGGGTGATTGGGTTTGATCATAGAAAATCAGTACTGTCCAAGATTTCATCTGACCATGATTGTAGTGGGAACCTCACATTTCATGTTGATCTTGAGAAGAGTAGCTCAACTGCTGTGTATGAATACTTCTCTACTAAATTTCAGAGATGAAATATGGTGATATGAGTACAAGTGCGATTATTCTTCGTTTGTGCTTTAACACCTAATTATTCTGGTAATATAAGGTTGTGTTTGCTTGTGGTGAATTGGGATCCCATTCAATGATTCAATTCAACTGAATTCAAAATTCCAAATATCATTGGAGTGTGGCATTCACATTAAATGTAGAAACTCTAGTTTCATAGAGCAACGAAGTGATGGAATTTAAATTGGGCCATTTTTTTTTTGAAGCAACCAAACACAATTGGGGGCTATCTTTTCAACCACAGAATTAGATTTGAATTATAGATAACACAAAACGTGAAAATCTTGCTTTTGTAGGGAAATTATTTTTATGGCTTTGAGGTGTAGGAAATTTAAGTTCGAAGACAAATTTAAGTACATGAAGCGGCCAAACAATTGAATTACAAGCCAAAGTCCCAATTTCATGCAACCAGCTTAAACACCAGTGTTAGGATGAATATTATTTAATTATTTATCTATATTTTTGTGTATCACAAGGCAATGTCAAAAGTTTATTAAATCCAAAAGATCGAGATCGCATGGAATTGGTTCTTAAGTATGTTGAAGATGCAGATCTTCGCCGATGGATTTTACCAAACATTAAAGCTTTTAACATTGGACTAGGTGAATGGCGTTCTACGTTGAACTGCATCACTAATCCACACATGTATGAACAGGTTCAGTGCTTCAAATTTTGAGTTTCTACTTGCATTTTTTTAAAGAATTTATTTTGACTAGCATATTGTTTAGTGTTACTATTCTTAGATTTGTTTTATATTTTTATATTTTTGGCCTTTTTGATTCAGGGATCCACAATTGCTGATCTTTTAGTCTCTATTACACGGGTTGAGAATTACCAGCTGCCTCCTGATGCTCCTCTCCTAACCCCTGTAAGTACCACGGCTATTAAAAATAATACTTTGGTATTTGTTTTTATAATACTGTTCTATAAATTCATTCTGAAAATTTATAGATAATGCGAATGTAAAAAACGTTGGATGGGCTAATGGCAGGTAAATTGGTCATGGACCTACTCACCTGATCCTGAGGCCCACATTGTAGTTTTTTGGAAACCTTAGTCGCTTTACACCTAGAAGGATATAAAACCAAAGAAAACAAGAAAAAATAATAATGATGGTGATAATAACTATAAAATAAATAACTCTAAAAGAGAAATGAATTACATAGGAAAACTTCTTGATGATTAAGGTGTGATATGGTGGTAATTGTTTAAGACTGAAAACTCCCCTCCTTAGGCTATATTTGCTTGAAGGATTTGTAGAGAGAAAGGAAGGCAAAATAAATAAAATAGAAATTGTATTTTTGTCACATTTCTCTTATTTTTCCGTTCCCACCACTAATCCCCACTCAAATCCTAGTCCCAAACACAATCTTAATGTCACAGGTTTGCTAGTTGTTATTCATGTCTTGATGGTCAAAACCTGCTGATTGCAGCAGCAAACAAAAACAGGCCAAACCCTCTGATGTTTTAATCAGTGAAGAAAACAAACTAGAAAACTTTGAAAGTGATTATCTATTTGAAACCCGGTGAACTTATAAGGGGGACACACATGTCCATTACTTGGAAAGACATGAAACACATTATAATTTTGAACAAAATAGCTTGGAGGATATATTAATAAAAGAAAAAACAATATAGATTTATACTATTAATCTCTCTTCCTTTAAACGTAGGAATTAGCTCATTGTGGGTGGCACTTTTTACTTGCTGATCACCAAGTATGGTTGCCCCTTACCTATAGTTTTTAAGTTTATGTTTCTTAGTGAATGCAATCATTTTATTTGTTTTCTTCTTGTTGCCAAATTATTGAATGATGTAAACTTGATAATGATTAGGAGTTTTGTATTGTAATATCATAGAATCTGAAACCTCTGTACAGAGATAATGCATATGCCTTCCATATCAGAAATCATTGAAATGGACCTTATCTGAATATTAGTAGAGAATCTGAAATTAGTTTGCCTTGTGTAAATTATTGCCATTGTTGCAAGTGAATGATTTGTAACTTGGACAACATTTTTTTTTCACTGGAGTGTAGAATGCATTGGATCTACTGCTACTGATTGTTTTAGTATAGTTGGAAATCGAAGGTTTTTAGTTTATTTTATTTTTTACCAGATGATGGTAAAAGCTTTATGTTTTGGCCAGTACTTGCGCCTGCATATCTATTAACTCACACACACATACACACAGAGACTGCTACCAGATCAATAAAAAAGCTAATGGACTTTGTTTTAAATTTGTCATTGATCAATACAGACTGTTACTAGATCCTCCTTTTTTGCTGGTGGCTGATGGTTGTTGTTGTTGGTCTGCTACAGCTGCTGGTCTGTTGCTGCTGTTGGTTTGCTGCTACTGCCGTTGCTGCCGCCCTCGTGGCTGATGCTTGTTGGGCTGCTGCTGCTACAATGTTGCTGTGAGGCGACTGCTACTAGATATTGGTCTGCTGGATAAGTTTGTGGGTGATTTTCATGCCGTTTTGCCTGTATTTATTAGTTTCATGTTTTCATTTTGTTATCTATTGTTTCTAATATGGGTTCACAATTTGGATGTATTTGGGTATTTTAGTGACTTTACCCTTTTAGGTTTTATACATTGCTTCTAAAAACAGTATCAGTAGTGTTTTTTTTGCTTGCACATCAACTTTAGGTGATTTCATATCAATGTTATTAGTTTGTAATAGTGGTGTCTGCGGGATACCTCTTGTAAATCTGTAAATCTTATAAAAATATATAAATTATTTTCAATTATTTTTGTTAGTAAATGTGCCGCCGAAAGTTTATTTTTATCCACTCATATTGTGTTGCTAGAAGTGTATATTTTGCTAATGCCAATTTGTCGTTGCCAAAAGTAAACATTTATCGACAACCAAATCGTTGACAAATGGCAATATTTACTGACGTAAATGTGTTGCCAAAAGTTTACTTTTGCCCACTCATATTGTGTTGTTAAAAGTATATTTTTTGCCAATGTTAATTTGTCGTTGTCAAAAGTGAAGTTTTATCGACAAACAAATCGTAGGCAAATGACAACATTTACTGACGTAAATGTGTCGCCAAAAGTTTACTTTTGCCGACGCATATTTTGTTGCTAAAAGTATATTTTTTGCCCATGCAAATTTGTGTCGCGAAAAGTGCCAAACAATCATCATATTTGAATGACTTTTACCGACGCAAGGTAAATTGCCGACGATGGATGAAGGCTTTTATCGACGACTACGTTCGTCGCTAAAGGCATTACTTTTACCAACGCAATAATAATTTCGTCGGCAAAAACTTTTGCCGACTCACTTTTGCCCACGGGTTGCCAACGTAGCTTTGTGTGTCGGCAAAACTCTTTGCCGACGAATTTTTCCTTTTAGCAACATATTTTGTTGCGTTGCGAAAAATGCAATTTCTTGTAGTGGTCTGTCCTCAATTTCATCCTCTAGGTTTGTAATTTGCTTGGGTTCAAGACACTTTTGTGATTTCATTCTAATTGTATGATCAGATACGTGTCACATTTTGTCATTTTCTTGATAACTCGGTATCTGACTTATTGAACTGACTAATTTGGAGACCAATCCTACTGTACACTGCCCAATTAAAGCTGGTATGGATTGGCCCCATGAAATTGTTTGCACCTAGGCCCCATTTGTTTTTAAAGGTAGAATGGAGGGGATTCATTGTGAGGGGATTGTTAGTGAGGGGATTAAGTAAAATTGTGTTTGTTTTGATGATAATTGTTAATATAGGAATTATTAAATTATTTTTATATAAAATAATAAAACAAATAAAAAAATATAAAAAATTAAGCATAAATGTTTTAAAAAAAAGTTCCCAATATGTTAAAAATAAAAAAAAATTCTAATCCCCTCTCTATTTTTCTAATACCACCTCCACTTCCACTTTCTCCATCGCAATCCCCCTTCCAACCTCCATCTTAATCCCCCTTCTAACCTCCATCTTAATCCCCTTCTCCATCCTAATCTCTTTCCCAACTCTACAAACAAACACAATGCTAAATAACCACACTTCCATTCTAATCCCCTCCCATCCATTACACCCCCAAAACAAACGGGGCCCTAGGGAGTTTCGAACCTGAGATCTTGGAGGAGCACACCCCAAGGGGTTGGCCCAAGGGGTTGTATCACATTTTGTTATTGCAATCAGAAAGATTCAAAGATGCACTAATTATCATGATATTGAACGTATGAGTCACACAATGAAACTTTAGAAGGGAGTAATTGAGTGAAAATTAAGACACGAGACAGTGGTTCTGAAAATCAGTTTGGTTTAATGTTTGGGAGATCTACAATCACTTATCCAAAAATAAAAGAGAGGAGATTTTAGGAGACTACATGATTCCTTGACCAACTGACCAACTAGGCTACCTCTTAGGGGTCTAATTAACATCATTACACAAAACACCTTGCTGCCATTGTACTATAGGCAATTAAGCGCATAAATTTTTTAGGTAAAAGGAGAAATGCTTACTATGGAAGAGTATAGTAGAGAGATCAGAACACTCCGTCAAGTTCCTCAACACTTTCGGATAGAGTCCTAATAAAGAATGAAAACTTATATTTTTGCACCATTTAAACTTGGCTGCTTAGGCAATGCATGTTGAGCATCCAACCAAATCAAAAATTAAAAGAATATAACAATAACAAAGGGAGACAATGTATGCAAGTTTCTTGTATTTTGGTTCGTTCAAGAATCAAAACTCCATTTAAACTCGGATGTGGTTTTCAGGTCAAGGGATTTGAGGTTAAAAATATTTGACAGTCAGCTATTATAGGTGGAGAGAAAAATTATAGAAGAAGATAAATTGAGATAAAATAGATGTATTTTAGTAAGATTCTTGTAGTTAGAAAAGATTCCTTAGAATGATTTCAAATAACTACTATTATATAGTTATTTCAAATCTATCATGATAAAGTTATTTAATTCAATCTTGAAATTCATAGGTAAACTATCAAATTAAAATGTGAGTTATTCTCCTTGAATAATAAATGTCAAATCCATGCATTTCAAATCCACATTCATCCAAACTGACCCTTACAAATTATGGGTTGTATTCTTTGGATTGTTTCAACCTCTTCTTATATTGATGGATCCTCCAATTTACTAGTGAATCTAATTTGTGCTCATAATTTCAAGTAAAGGCTCTAATGGTATCAGTAGGCTCAGTCCCCAATTAGGAACTTCTTTCTTTCTGATGTTAGGGTATAGAAAGTTTGTTAACGAAGAGCAATGACCATAATGGATACTTAGATATCCGATACTATTGTCCAAGTGTCCAGTGTTCACATACTTAACAAATTTAGAAAAATTCATGTAACATAGGTTTTCATTCATACTTCTAATGATTGACTTCTTTCTTTCTTTTTTCTTTTTTTCTTTTTCTAGTAAGAAAAGTTGAAGAAAAAAATTCAGGCATCATCAACCTCTTTCTGTTTCAGTATAACGTACTCTTTCACCTTAATAATACCACACACGCACGCACACATACACACACCGAGTTATGCATTAATCAATTTTCTACTGGATTCTGCTGACATGCTATCTTCAGAAATCATCCTCTGATTCGCTAGAAGATGTTGTCTCAGGCTTATCTGACATAAAATATGACCGGAAATTTTGGAATCTCACTGGAGTTCCTGTGGGCGATGATGGTGGCGGTGATGATCCTACACTTGCCACATTCCTCTTCTGTGCCTTCCTTGTGATGTCAATACAAACTTGATCGACCATATCAAGAAAATCCTTCACAATAACAAACAATTGCAGTGGGTGTGCCCCTTTGTCCTTGGAAGCTCCTGCTTGGTAATATGTCGTCGTTCTCTTCACTAGCTCCATTACCCTTGTTTGTTCCTCCCTAACCACTTTAAGCTCTTCCTCGCATTCCTCTAAAAAGCCTTTCATTTCCCTCACATATCCACCTCTTTCGCCATTCCCACAGCTCATCACAAGTTGCCGAATCTCGGCAACCCGAGCCGTGAGTTTCGAAGACATATTAACGAAACTATCATAGTCTATGGTGGCTGCTTTCTTTACATTAGAGAATTCAACACTTAAGCCTCCTAACACGGGTAACCCTAACATTAAGTACTCTCTGTATCTATCTTCCTTGGCTATGATGCTATCAGAATTTAGGTCAGTATCATTGTTACCTTGATTACCCCTTCTTCCAAGGCTATGGTTTCGGTTGATTGTACAACGTTTACCCTCAGACCGAGCTACTTGTTCCACGACAAATTGAAGTAGAGTAGTCTTACCATCAGTGCTTTTCACGTAGGACAGTTTTCGAAGAGCGTTGAGGTTGAAGCCTTGTGCATTCCCTCTGGCAGTTCCAGCATTCATACGGTTACCAGCTTTGAGAATTGCTTCAAGAAGTTTAAAGAAGATTCCACGAATCCGTAATTCCTTGCAACCTAATTCGAGGGTTTGCAGGGACTCCTTGAGATGCAGGATTTCAGAGTCGTAGTTTGACCTGAAAAGCATTGCATCGAGACGGATAAACGCCGAGGGAATAGCTTTCAGTATGTAATAGAGGAAAGATTCAGCATCGGGGAGTTTTGTTGGGTTGCCATTGAATTGAAGGATTTTGGATTGTTCTTCTTGGGTTGGGGAAATTTTCGTGAGTTTTTCGAGGATATCAGAGTCAAGGCCTCGGCCGTCAAGGAGGGCATCAAGAATTTCTTTGCGAGATACTGCAAGAGATCTGACTACTATAGCTGTATTCTGGGATTTCCGAGGCTCTAGGATGAAATTTTTTGCTGGCAGACCGGGGTTGGAAGTAGTTGGGCTTGGGATTTTATTGCTTTCAGTGGGTTTTTGATTGGTAGTAGTATATCCAAATAGAGCTTCCATCATATCATCATCAAATCTGGTAAAAACGCAAAATCAGAGACAAAAAATGCAAATGTCAATTATCAAGGGGACATCAAAGGTAGGTAGATAAAAATATAACACACTGTTTGTTTCGGTGAAAAATTCGAAAATGTTTTTGCATTTTTTGGCGTTTGATATAACAAAAACTGAAAGTCAATGACAAATGTTTTCTACATACCATGAAAAACAAGTTTTTTTTGCCCGGAAATTGTTTTTGGCTTTTAAAAAGTAGAAAACATTTTCCAAATTAAGCTCTTATGAAAACCACCACACAACCACCACCGTACCACCAATACCGCCACTGCCACTCACTTCTACCACCACCACCATCACCAACACAGACAAAACACCACCAGCAGCACATTAGTTTCAAGATTGCAAACCAAACATTGGAAACCATTTTTTTCATAGAAAAACGTTTTCTATTGAAATTAATTTCACCAAAACAAATGGAATGTAATATGTATGAGATTTCAGGGGTAATTTACCGGAATGATCCATCATTGATCTCATCCCAAACCATTGAATGATCAGCGTTGGCTACAACCTTATCCCAGTGCAGCGGCTTCAGTTTCATCTGGAAATCACCTGTCCCTTTTGTGCTTTCTCCGATGGAAGATGCCTCCCCCCTGCTATTGCTGCTTGTCTTCCCCCTTGGTACAGGAGGGGGTTTCAATGATGAAACCAAGCCTCCTGCCCTAGGTGGTGGAGGTGGTGGAGCAGGGTTTCTCTTTGCTGAAATCGGTGGCATAGGAGGTGGTGTGGGAACTTTTTTAAGAGGAGGCGGTGGAGGTGGAGGTGGTGGTGGTGGTGGGCTGTGCTTCCTTGGCCCCGTTGGAGGTGGAGGAGGAGGCTGAGGAGGTTGTGGCAGAAGAGGCCACCGTGGCAGTAGTACTGGTTTTGGCACTTCGGCAAGAGCAGCTGTATTCCACGGCTCACGAAGCAACGGAATTTCCTGAATTCCTTCGGAGTTCTTGGATTTATCGCTTCGGGCATCAATCCTCTTCGCTTCTTCTTCTTCTTCCTCTTCTTCCATTGGATTAATCCAAACTCTAGAGAAACAACTCGTAAGTTGTCCTCGTTCAACTTTTCTCAAATAAAGCACATCCAGCCCGTTCTCATCAACAATCAATCCTTTCAGAGTTCCCCTTTGTTGCCTGTACTCCTGATGACTTGCCACCATCTCTTCTCGATGAAAACTTGAATTTAATTTATTTCTTTGCCGATGTCGAGCCATGGCTAATTTGTAGATTATCAAGAATATGATACCAGCAACAAGTAGAGTACTTGCAGCTGTGGCCACAACGGCTTTAACAATTCTCTGATCTTGCGGCATTTGTGCCCGAGAGAGAGAAAATCAATGTTCTTTCCTGCCAAGAAAATGAAAGAAAGTGAAAGAAAGTTTGTTGTTCTTGCCTTTCTGTTTTCGGAACAATGCAAATATAATATGTTTGGGTGTTTTGGGCTTTGGATTGCTGACAGTTTCAAAGAAGGTTGTTAGTGTTGGTTGGTTTGGTTTAACTCTTTCCTGACTTTTGTCTTTTTGAAATGACATTTAATTAAGATAGGCGGGGGAGATTTTAGTAATTTAACATTTTTATAATTTAAATGTTACAATATGTATATGGTCAGAGTTGGGGTCGAGGGTTTACTAATGTCCTATCTGATTCTGAGTACCATTGTAATCGACGAAATATGTATTAATATGATGTCTCTAGGAGTATTATATCACAATAACTATGGTAGTGACATTTCTGTACTTGTTTATTGTAATTTGTTATTTCTGTGACATGTTGATATTTCTATATTATTATATAATGTTTGATCATATATTTCAATAATTTGCATCTTTGTCCATTGTTATTACCAATTTAATACTAGTTTAACAACAAAAGGCGTGATAAGCATCTCAAGAAACGTCCATCACAAGTTTAAATCTGGTGAAGTGTTTGATCTTTGGGACTATTTAGGGCAAAACCCATGTACCCTAATTATCCAAAATAATAATAATAATACTTGGTGACAGTTCTAAATCCAACTGTCATGTGGAATTGGTGTCACCTAACATGCGAATACAAAACATATACAACTATACAACAAAATTAAAAGATTGAGGACTAAAAGCGCATATTTTGGAGACAAAAATGCAACAAAATGTGTACTTTATAAATCATGTGTATTTGGTCATTTTGATTTAATTGAGATTCCATTTACACTTTCAAAATTACTCTAGCTCTCGTTAATCAATTTGGACAGGTGATTGTTTGGGATCATTTAAACTCACATTTCGTAGTTTAATGATCAACTGATAAAATTAAAATTAAGGGCCAAAAGTGTAACAAAAGGATAGTTTAAGGACTGTCGGTGTAATTAGTGTTCTATGGCCAGCATTGAGCTGGACAAGGTAATAGCTGCTACTGGTGTTTCACTATCTTTGTATAAATAATAACCAGTTGTTACTATGTGCAGTGACTTGTAAGAAATATAAAAAAAGTTGGATATTATAATGATCAGGAAATGTTTTTGCAGGTCACCCACCAGAGACTCGCCAATGAGAGGAAATTCAACCACAGAGGAAGGAGCTGATCAGATCAATCAATTCCCACCTCATTTTTAAATCAGGTTCTTGTAGGAACAGTTAATTCTGGTTTTTTGTTTTTATAATCCTAGTTTTAGAGTTTCAATAATTCTGCATACTTGGAAAAATTGCCCAGAAAAGTGTATGGACAACAATCATCGTGAGTGTGGTGCTCACATTCTACCAATTTTAAATTTACATGGTACACTTCATTTTCACAAATATGGCTCAATTATTAGGATAGTTAGTCCGTTGACTAAGACCCAATAAGAAAATATTTTTAAAATTTTATTGTTGAATGCTGCAATTTTTTTAAAATCTTAATTAAGCTAAATGTTAGCAGGTATTTTAATATTATAATGTGTCATAGGTTGATTTTCTTTTCTTTTCTACCAAGTTTACTTACCATTCAAGTCTTTGCCAAGTCTTGGTCAAGTCTCCCCATTCTTATCCACACCAAGTCCTCTTAGTCTTCCAAGATAAGTCTTCGCCAAGTCTTATCCTTTCAAGTCTTCCTTTTCTTATCCACCAAGGAAGACTCTCCTAACTTTTTCTCCTATATATATTGAGCTATGTCCTATCTTGAGATAGACGAGAAGAAGTTTTGGTTGCTTTTATTATGCCTTGTGTGAGATTATCAGGCAAATAAAAAAAGGTGTATGTGATAAAGTTTTGGGTTCAACCAATTGTACAGTATTGGTTAACCATACGACTTAGTTGGGCTGTTGTATCATGGGGGGACAAGTCAACGTTTTTTCTGCTGCACCGATATGAGGCTTTGTCTAACCGCAGAGGGCTTGAATTTTCTTAAAGAGAGCGAATTTCCCGCGTCTTAGCCCTTACAATAGTTATTGTAATTTTTATTATTTGTATTTTCTAGTATTTTATTTGTAATTGTCACCAACACTAAAGATAGTGCCTAATTTTGATATGTAGTCTGAGCTTCTAAATTTCGGAGTAAAAATTAGCATTTTCATTAGAGTTCATGTGAGTGTGAGTGTGAGTGTGTGTGTAGGTAGTTTGTTAAGCAAGCTTATGCTGTTGGCAAGACTTTCCAGTTTATTTTTTTGGCAGCATGTGTTTTTGTTTTAATTGTTTATTGAATTTTGTAATTTTAATTGTTTATTGAATTTTGTTTGAGTTACAGACTGATCTAAGAAGTGGTACCCTCTTCGTCAATCCAGGTTTTAAGAGGCTGGTTGGTGGCCAGCCTTTGATGTCAGAACAAGATAATGCTTTTTTAAAATTATTATTATTATTATTATTATTGATATGATGTCAATTGAAGGTGTTTTTTTATTTTTTATTTTTTTTTAAGATAGGAATGACAATTGAAGTTAGAATCATGTAGATATTCCAATATGGTTTGAGAAAGGTAATCCTATTATTTTTAAGAAATGACCTAATCTGTTTAATAATAATATACCTTGAGGTTATATTATTTAAGGTAGGTTGTAACTTGGATGAGTTCAGTTGGATTGAGAGTCTCAGTTCAAATCTTTGAGGGTTTTGGTGAGCATTACTTGAGCTTGACTTTTAGTCCAAACTAACTTGCTCAACTTTGAGCCTTTGCCTGAGTTTATCCCATATTTGGTTTGAATTGCTCGAGATCATTGTAAAATTTTTTAGAAATATTAAAAATGAAAAATTTCATAATTTATGCATAATAGTATAGTGAGGGAGTTGAGTCTTATATGATAAAATTTGTAACAAATAAAAAATTGACTCGTCATATGATCAATTTGTAAGTCAAATTAAGAGAGATTTTTTAAGCGTCTCAAAAATTTTCTAAAAAAATTGCCTTGAACCTTGATCTAATCTAAATGAATGCATGAAAAGAAAAGAAAAATTTTGTTGGGATATGGATAGAATTAATTATACTGGGATATGATTTAATTCAACAATAGAAATGTAGTTAATAGGAGCATACAACTTTAAAAGAAAGGGAGTAGGACCTACTAGAGGTGGTTATGTAATTAATTACTAAAGAATTTGAAGCATTAAATTTTATTTAGGAGTACTCAAAATGAGGGAGTGAAGAGTATTGAACGGGATCGAATAACAGAACCGACAAAATCAAAGTTATAGGTGGCTCCAATTAAATGATGATTGCATTGGGAGATGTACTCGTTTATAGGAGAATTTATTTATTGTTTGCTTCAAAGCAAATTCATGTAGTGTTTACACTTCATATTTATTGATTGAAAAGTAGAACTTGAGACTTTTTGTTAAACATGTCTTTTCTTTCTAGCCTAAAAGTGACCTTATTGTCTGTGGAATAACGTGGCATCATATGGAGATGGCCGAAATTGTGAAAATTGTGAAAGAAAAAGTTTTCAACAAATGGCTATACATGCACGCTTATTTGCGCTTGTGATAATACGCATTGTGCCCGTGACCGTGGTACTTCGAAAATTCAGTTCTTAGAAGTTTTGTTTGCACCCCGCGAAGGATGTGGTTCGCTCGCTACCTCGAGGACCACGGCCGCGGGATACTGTTGGCCTAGGCCTATTTAAAGCAAGCTCAGTTGAAATGTTTGGTATCTCTCTTAGATAATTTTCTAAGTGCTCTTGGCGAAACTCTTCTAAATATTTCCTATATTGTGAGATACATTTTTGTAGAGAGCTTTTGAGAGATTTATTTTTGTAAGAGAGAACTTATTTTTGATAGTGAACTTTGTAGTGAGATTTTTTTGTAATGCTCTTAACTGCATAAGCAAAATACTCATGCAACACAAACTCTCCCCCTCAAGCAAAATACCTAGAGAACTTGTGTTAGGATTTTCATCCTAAAGAATTTATAATTTGTGCTTTGGCAATGTCAGGGACAAAACTTCATAAACCATTCCTGCACAAGATCTTTTGATTCGAACATTGATTCAAACAAATGAGACAAAAATGAATAAATAGAAAATCATGATTTTGTCTTTGGAACGGGATTGTCAACTTGCATTACAATGCACAGAATTAAGATTGAAAATCCTAACAATCTCCTTCTTTGGTAATTTTATGACAAAACACAAAATACTCCCCTGTACAAATGCCACACAAACTCTCCCCCCAAACAAAATACTCCCCCTAAACACAAGGCCGAGTTTTCTCCCCTTTTTGTCCAAAATTTATAAGAGAAAAACGCAAAACAAAAACACAAAATAACAGATTTTTGATCAAAACATTTGTACTCAATTGAAAAACATAGTTTTATCAAATCTAAAAATGTTCAACAAGTGTAAAGAGACACTCACTTCAAAACTATTGAATGAAAGATACCCACAAATCTCATACTAAGGCAGTGTGTTGTGTGAAATGAGAGAATACCATGTTTAATAATGTCATGTAGAGATCAAATTTGAACATTTTTGCACAAACAATTGTGCCACTCTTTTGGAAGTTAAACCTCGAGTTTACAAAAGATGATTTGAGATAGAGCATTTATTCAATCTTCCATAACCTCCTTTCTTGTTCAAATTTATTTATTTATTTATTTTCATCTTGACAACAATTTGAAAAAGGCTTTCACACTGCTAAGAGCGGTAGCTAAATCTAAAAATTATAAATTTTATCTTTTGAAAAATGGCAGCTATAACACACTCTTACATATAACCATTTCCTTGAGCATAGCACAAAAAACAACAAAATATTTTTCAGCTCAACTCTCATCATCATACTTGTGAGTACTCAGTAAAGGTCAATCTGCAAGAGTTAAGGCCCAAAAATTAACATATTGTTCAGGATTTCTCATTAGCGAAGGATAAACATTTAATCCTCCTAAAAAAGTATACACAATGAGATCATATTCATCAATCCTCAAGTAATCAAAGCGATGTGAGAATTACACAATCTGAACATGTCATGTAAAATAAAACAAAGTTTTTCAAGATTGAGTATAGATAGAAAAATTCATTTGACCAACAAATTTTTTTTATAAATGATTTCCCAAAAACAATTCTAAGACAAGCAATCTAGAAGAAACAAAATTCTGTTTGTGGGAGAAACTCTAGAACAAATAAAAGACTCACAAGACATGACACCAAAATGAAAAATAGGGGAAACTATCAATAGGTCCTAATAATTGAACTTAATTTCCATCAAGTTCTATTGAAAATAAGTCATAGTAAAATCATCGTTAAAAATAATTTTTTATGACGAATTTTTGCAAATGTCGCTAAAAAAAATTTGACTGTTAGTGACTTTTTTTGTCACGATTCTTATAAATTGTGGTCACTAAAACTTACAATTAGTGACGTTTTTCTATGACAAATTCTTCAAACTGTTGCTGAAAGTTAAAAATTTGTTTTGTGATGATTTTTTTAAACTGTTGCTAAAATTTATAATTAGTGACATTTTTTTGTAACAATTTTTAAACTATCATTGAAAATTAACAATTAGTGACGTTTTTTAATAGTGTTTGATAAAAAACCATTAATTCTCATAAGACCTATTGGACAATAAGTTCACCTATTAGGACCTATATGTAAGTTTCCCAACTTTTTTTTTTTTTTTCTTTTTTCAAAGAACTCAGAAAAAATATGTTTACAACAAAAAAACAAGAAACCCTCCATCTCAAATCATTTTTCCTTACCCAAACAACTTTAGTTTTGACACAAGGAGGTTCAACACAATTGTTGGGAAAGTTCACAAAATTTTGAAAATCTTTTTGACATTTTACATTTTTGTTGGGCAACAAGGGTTGTGCAAAATTCTTAGAAGCATCTAAAAACTTATCGTCTTTGTATGGTATGTGGCCATTAAGCAAATAACAATAAGAACAAAGATGACCTATTTTACCACAAAAATCACAACAAAAAACAGGCTTACCATCCTTCGGATATTTTGTGGGCGACTTACCTCATTGGATGTTCCACTTGTTCACATGTTGTGGCCTTTGAGCTTGTCGAGGAACAACTCCATCCCTGTCATGATTAACCTTATACAAATTCAAGCATCTAGGCCTAATGTGACCAACAGTTCCACAATGATGACAAATAAGTATAAATTTCTTCTTCAAAATATTTTCATGCAAAAAACTAGAAGTTGAAGAATTTGTACCTTTTGCCTTGTTAAGGCCTTTTACCTCTTGGGTGCTTGTAATGTTGGAAGTTGACACTTCGGCCATGGCATTGGCACCGATCAGTTCAAGTTCCCTTTTTGCACATTTTTCTTCAATGGCACAAATTTCAACATCTTCTTTAAGAAGATCATTTTTCTTCTTAATTTCGTCATGTGTGCCAAGGAAAAAATCTCTCTCATTTTTGTAAGTGGAGAGTTTATCGATCAAAATGCCCTTTTCATTTTTTAGGACGTCGATCTTTGCTTGAGCCTCTAAAAATTCATTTTTCAACCGATCCTTCTCTTTCACACATTTTTCCGAGTTGTTTATGAGATCTTTTCTTTTTCTTTTTTTTGTTATCCCAAGTAAGCAACCCAAGAGGCGGGTGAATTGGGTTATTAAAAAATTTTACAATGTTAAAAAATAATAATAAACACAACATTTAGAATTTTAACAAATAAAAAACAAAACAATAATTATCAATATAAAAGTAAGAGAGATAGGAAGAGAAAATCAAATATTGAGATTTATAGTAGTTCGGTACGCCAGGCCTACGTCCACTCCCCAAGGAACCTCCTCGAGAATTTTTTTACTATCAAAATGAATCAATATACCACCAAGGGTTCACCAATCCTGTAGATTTTGCACAGGTCTTATTTTTATCTATTGAGTCTCACTCAACAATAAATTCCTTATTCTTACAAAATTCCTTCACAAAATAATAAATAAGGATAAGAGGTACTCAATCCTCTTTTACAGTAATTCTCTCACAAAGAGTAAATATGAAAGTGTAAGAACAAAGACTACACTTAGATCTGAAAGTAAAAGAGCAGAATACAATACACTCAAAATTTTAGAACACATAGATTTTTCTCTTCAAGTTCTTCATTTTTCTTCACACAAAACACTTTTATTTATACACAAAAATATATCTGTTGGGAGATAAGACGCTCCTCTTGACAGAACAGATGCTCGTGGTACTCTTTTATTTCAAATAGACAGCAAAAGATAATGATTAAAAGTAAAAATATCTTTTTCCTTTTTTTTCAAACATGGAGCCACTGTTTTTTTTTTTTTCTTCTCTTGTAGGTAACTTGACCATTATAATACAATATTCACAACTTTAAATTCAGGATATGAAATGATTTGCTCTATCTTTTTCTTCCTTTTTTTTTATTATAATATATATATATGTGTGTGTGTGTGTGACATGATATAATCAAAGTAGTGTAAAAAGTCTTGAAAAATCTAGAAATCCCCTAGATGTTGATTTGTGATTATGTATCAATTTTAAGCAGTATATAATAATTCCAATCAAACAATCAAGACAAATCGACACAACGATTTTACGTGAAAAAACCACAATTGGACACCTCCTATTGTGATAAAAAAAATCACGGGCAAAAGCCACAAAACAATCCACTAAAAAGACATAAAGGAATTACACAGGTATACTCTCAATTACCTAGCGAATCCACACCCGAATTGAACCAACCCCTATGTGCCTCTTCCAACCCTGTCTTCACCTCTGAATTGTCTTGACGAAGAGCCACTCCAGAATCCACTAAAGCTTCAGGCTCAAATTCTTCAGAATCCACCGAAGAACAACTCTCTCTTTTGTATAGTATGAACAAACAAACCTTTGATGTATTCTTCTTAACCCATGAGTTGAATACTCAATTAAACATCGAAGAAAACTAGCAAAATATCCCCAAATATAAACCCTAGAACCCAAGAAGAAGATCTGGAGAAGTAATCCTAGATTTGGAGCAACTTGTCAATTTATAGAATCTGAAATCGCGAGGTCCGCTCGAGCGTGGGAATTGACGCTCGAGCAGGGACTCTATATGACGTGTTCCGCACTAGGGTGTACGCTCGAGCGGGGAAATGGATGCTCTAGCGTGAAAACAAGGATCACAGTATATTTGCAGACTCACCAAACTTCTAAAACTCAACATTCTCCGCTCGAGCGGGGGAATGTCCGCTCGAGCGGACAGGCAACTTTGAATGCATTTTTGCATTTTGCTTCGGGGGCGTTGCTCCTCTACCCCACGAGCTGACTGGGCAGCTCGACCCCCGTCATAATCAACGAAGTGGCAATCTTGAAAGCATTAACATCACAAACTTCTCTGCAAGACTCGATTCGGGTTGGATTCGCATCTAATAAACTCATAGCCTCACTGAAATAAAAGTGCGAAAACAAATACAACTGAAAGAAGTTTTGTCAAACGGGGTTGCCAAGAATAAAAACCTAACAATCTCCCCCTTTGGCAATACCGTGACAAAACACCTCTAACAAATAAAATCCTAATCACCCCAACCCATTACAGCCAACAAACGTAAACTTCTTTCTCAAGGTCATGATCTGCAAAACAACTATCAGTGCCACAATCTCCAAAACAACTATTAGTCCCACAAGAGTATATGAAAAAAACAATAAACATATGACAAGATTATCTTGAAGCATGAGATGGAAAACATGAATAGATGCGACTTGGAGATTTTAAGAACATGTAGTATGAATAGATGAAAACTAAGACATATGCACTTGACACATGACATGAATAAAACCTAACAATCTCCTGTAAAGATAAATCAAACTCCCTCTCACTAACAGCAACCACAAATTGAAAAAAATGAACAAGAAGAAAAACGACAAAAATAATATGGTAGCAGGGAATTTCAAATTTGTACCATAAAACACACAACACTATCCAAGAAGCACAATTACTTGAAAACACAATGTGCACCGCCTCTAGAGAATTCCTCATAAAAGAAAGTGATGCATTATGTGAAAAGCATAGATCCCATGAGAAAAGTGTGTGTGTGACTCTTGGAGTTCGACAAACACGAGATTCAAATCCTAGTAGTGATCTGATTGCTGGACCTCCGGTATGAGAATCTAAGCACAACAAAGGAAAGTCAAACCATTAGGAATCAAGGGGTATTTGGTGAGTAAAGGCGGAGGCTCCCCCTCAATCAATGAATCCTTTATATTTTTCCTTTTTTTTTTTTGTTTCTTTCTTTTGCACATTTTTTCTTTCTTTTGCACACTCATTGGTGGCTGACACGCTCAAGAGTATGGAAACCGAACCAGAGAAGTATGAATATAATAAGGATAGCCTGGTTGGTGACTCTGAGGTAGCCTTTTCCTCATGGCTGGACTACAAAGAATAGAGGGGGAAAGCCGTGGAAATGCAAAAAGATGGAAGGTGGTTAAGAGACTCAACATCACCCAAGATATGCTAGTATTGGTCAATTCCTCTAGAAAAACAAAAGATACCATGCCAGAAGTTCATAGAGAAAAAAGATTACTAAGGCGGAAGACTCCAATATTTGCTAATCCAACAGTGTGTACAGAATGAGACATACTAATCAAAGAACACACACTCCGAAATGAGTAATGACCACAGAAAGTACACACATATTAACATGTAATGGATATTCTCATCAATTCCAATATGCACCAAGGACCACTCAAAAATTTCAAGCTTGCAAAACCATACTAAGAAAATCTTTTTGGAATTTTTTTATTTTTTTATTTTTCTAAACAAAGCAAGACAAAAAATGAACATGCACACATTAAATGGCTCAAAAAAAAAAAAAAAAAACACACACAGAAACTCAAAAACTAAAATGAATAAACAAATTAACACAAGTCAAGTTTTCTTACCCAAACCGCTTTAGTGTGAACAAAGTTGAGAGAATTGCGGTTCTTGGGTGGTGCCTTGACGTTGTGGTTCCCTTCCCTTTCAATGGGAACCCGTCTCGACTTGATTTCCAACTTCATATTCCAAGGTCTAGTCAAACACAACCTCTGTTCATGTTTGGTCTCAAGCTGATCAAAATAGCGAGGTCTAATATGACCCTTAACCTTATTACCACCAAAGAAGTGTCTCCTACCCCACGAGATGTTGGAATTTCTTTCATCTCTATGAGACACTCTCCCATGCAACTCATAACAAAAAGGGTGAATATGACCATGCATACCACAATGATGACAAATAAAAACAGAGTGTACCTTCTTTTCTTTGGCCTTACCAACTCTAGGAAGTTTGAGAAGTCCATCCTCATGTTGAATTTTTTGTTCTCTCTTTCCTTGAGTTCTTGTATCATGAGATGTGGAAGCCCTCGGTTTTTGCTCTTTCTTACCACCAAAGCCAATGCCACTCTTGTCAGAACAAATTTGTTGAGACCCAATGATATTGTCCAAAGTCTTTGATCCTCTGTTCCAAAGACCAATGGTAGCCATAGCACACTTGAGTTCTTCCTCTTTCTTGATCATTAGTTCTTCCAAAGCAACTTAAGACATCTCAAGAGTTTCAATCTTTTCTTCATATGTTGCATAGATTTGCTGTAGCTCAATCCTCTCTGTCTCACAAGTCAAGAGTTTTGCACAAAGAGCTTGTCGATCATTAGCTATCTTGATGGCATCAATCCTAGCCTCGGAAATCTCCTCCCTTAGTTTGACATTCTCACTTTCACATGCTTTGAGTTTCATAGTGAGTTTGTCATTCAATTTAGATAAGTTAAGAGATTCTTTATACAACTTTTCATAAGCTTACTCAAGCTCTTCATCATCACTTCCCGAGGATTCATCATCAGTGGCATTCTCAACCGGGCTCTTCGAATACTCTATTGGTCCATCAGTTTCAGAAGCTGCCATGAAGGCAAGGAATTGTTTGTGTCCCTCTTCGCCTTGATCTTCGTTGTCACTTTCATCTTTATCAGATTCTGATTCATCATCCCAAGTGATAGCGAGGGCTTTCTTCTTCTTCAAACGAGTGGGGCATTCTTGAGCAAAGTGGCCAAATCCTTGGCATTCATAGCATTGGACTCTTTCAGAGTTCCCTTGTATCTTTCCTTTCTCCTTCTTGGCTATAAAATTAATTTTGAGTTTATCTTTGCCTTTGGATTTATGAGTATGAGTAGATTCCAAAAGATTAGGATTCTTCTTCAGAATTTTTTTTTAAAATTGTTTTACAAAAGCATCCGTAATCTTGAAATCTATCTCACAATCCTCATCAGAATCCACTCCAACTCTATGAGCACTACTAAAAGCAACATCTTTTTGTTTCTTTTTGAAATTCCTATGTGCTTCATAAGTTTGGAGATTTCCAACCAAATGATCTAACTTGAGGTTGTCAACATCTTGAGCCTCCTCAATAGCCGTAACTTTTGGTTGGAACTGATCGGGCAAGGACCTCAAAATTTTTCCTACAATCTTGGATTCTGGTATTTTTTTCACCTAAATTGAAGCTGGAATTTACAATGTCACTCAACTTCGCATAAAATTCATCAAAGGTCTCACTATCTTTCATTGAAAGGTTTTCGAAACTAGACGTGAGCCTTTGAAGTTTTGAGCGTTTAATTGAAGGAGTGCCCTCATGAATAGTTTGTAAGATATCCCAAGCCTCTTTTGCGACTTCACAATTGCAAATTCGACTAAACTCTTCAGATGTGACAGCGCAAAAGAGAGATTTGATAACTTTACTATTCCAACTACTATTTTGGTAATCAATTGTGTCCCACTTATCAATTGGTTTGGGGAAAGTTACTCTATCAATGGTAATCGTCGGTTCAGTCCACCCATACATGACAGATTGTCAAACTTTTTCATCAATAGATTTTAAAAACGATCTCATCCGAGCTTTCCAAAACGAATAATTGGATCCGTCAAGTAGGGGTGGTCGAACCATAGAATTTCCCTCACGAATTAAATCCATTATCACAAATCAAACAAGATCTCGTTCTAAAAGATATTTTAAAAAAAAATAGAACGACCTGCTTTGATACCAATTGAAAAATCTAGAAATCCCCCATATGTTGATTTGTGATTATGTATCAATTCCAAGCAGTATATAACAATCCCAATCAAACAATCAAGACAAATCGACACAACGATTTTACATGGAAAAATCACAATTGGACACCTCCAATTGTGATAAAAAAACCATGGGCAAAAGCCACAAAACAATCCACTAAAAAGACATAAAGGAATTACACAGGTATACTCTCAATTACCTAGCGAATCCACGCCCAAATTGAACCAACCCTTATGTACCTCTTCCAATCCTGTCTTCACCTCTGAATTGTCTTGACAAAGAGCCACTCCAGAATCCACCAAAGCTTCAGGCTCAAATTCTTCAGAATCCACCGAAGAACAACTCTCTCTTTTGTATAGTATGAAAAAACAAACCTTTGATGTATTCTTCTTAACCCATGAGTTGAATACTCAATTAAACATCGAAGAAAACTAGTAAAATATCCCCAAATATAAACCCTAGAACTCAAGAAGAAGATCTGGAGAAGTAATCCTAGATTTGGAGCAACTTGTCAATTTATAGAATCTGAAATCGCGAGGTTAGCTCAAACGTGGGAATTGACGCTTGAGCGGGGACTCTATATGATGTGTTCCGCACTAGGGTGTACGCTCGAGCGGGGAAATGGATGCTCGAGCGTGAAAACACGGATCACAGTATATTTGCAGACTTATCAAACTTCTGAAACTCAACATTCTCCGCTCGAGCGGAGGAATGTCCACTCGAGCGGACAGGCAACTTTGAATGCATTTTTGCATTTTGCTTCGGGGGCGCTGCCCCTCGACCCCGCGAGCTGACCGGGCAGCTCGACCCCCGTCATAATCAACGAAGTGGCAATCTTGAAAGCATTAACATCACAAACTTCTCTGCAAGGCTCGATTCGGGTTGGATTCGCATCTAATAAACTCATAGCCTCACTGAAATAAAAGTGCGAAAACAAATACAACTGAAAGGAGTTTTGTCAAACGAGGTTGCCAAGAATAAAAACCTAACAAGTCTAATTGCTCACATGATGTATTCTATTTATATTATATGCATTATATATAATATTCTAATCAAATATTTGCATACACAGTAAAATCTCTTTAAGTAATATTTATAATAGATCTAAACAGATATACCCTTTTTAAATTTCTATATATGTTGTAGAGATTTTTAACTAAACATCACCTACCACTCCATGTGGATATATCACTTTTGTCAAAAAAAAGGCAACTCATCAATATCAAATTTATCAAAATAATACAACCAATCAACATCAAATTTGTCAAAAGATGAATAGTGATCAGCCTAATTTTTCAAAAAGTGAATAGTAAAGTTTTCAAAAATATATTTATTTAAATAATATTTAATAAATGTATCATACAATATATATTTTAAACAACTAATATTTTGTGTCAAATAATATAGAATATGTATATTAAAAAAAATCTAAAATTTTCAAATAATATTGTTGACATCATCAAAATTAAACATATATGATTAACAATCTCCCCCTTTTTGATGATGGCAATACAAGTATGTATTTGATACAAAATTAAAATCAATAAAATATGATAACTTTGCAACATATACTTAAAGCACATGCATGCACAACAATTCAAAATCATATTTTTTCTATCCCTTTGACATCATCAAAATAAAAGATGGAGATAGGAAACAAACACATTTGATAAAATAATCTGAGATGCCAAAAAATATAAGAATGGTCCTTATGTCTTGTCGGGATCTTTGTAAGGATTTTGGAGCATCTCTGGCACCCAAAATGTTGACAAACAAGATATTTGAGCAGATATGCATCGAGTATTGGATCGGTGGAGTGTATAAAAAGTGACAAAGATGATAGGCAGAGATACAAAATTGTCAAGTGTTGTTAGAAAAAAATTTGTTTTACCTTCTTATGTAATCATGTCATTCCTTATCTTAGCCATCAATGGTTCTGACATGCATGAGGTGCCTGTAAGGCAGGCAAATGAGAGGTTACCAATAGTGCAGTCACATGCTATTCCTGTAAATGAGAGTCCTAGTGTTGTCGGTAATAGAAATGATATCGATGCTATTAATAACACTATAGCTCTGACTACAGTTTCCAATATGGCGCAATGACTACAAGCAAGAATACAAGAAAATCAGCAATGGAGAGACGAGATGTGCTTATTAAAACAACTGGTTAATATTCGTCAGGAGAAGAGAGAGCTAGAAAGAAAAAATTCGCAGTTGGAGAATGCAATGCAATATTATGCAACGGTTATAATGCCAAGACTCACAGAAGTCGAAAATAGAGAGAGACATGTAAAGGAGGCTCATGAAAAGTTGTTCAGAGAAGTGAAACACAAAAAATTTGTGAAGCCTTCTGAAAACTTACATGTAATCGAGTAATATTTTCTCCTTCTGAAATAAAATTGCAAGCATTTCTCTTTGGAAAAAAATTGTTGGTGTAGATAAAGAGTTAAAAAAAATTATATATACTCCCTTTAAAATTATGCATAGAATATACAAACGCCCTTAAAGATTGTGCCTCTCCTCCCATTTTTTTAATAATTGTTTTAATCTCAAAATATTACATAATATGAGTCTCCCCCTAAATTAATGCACTAAAAATTACATATATTAGAAGAAACAGATTACCAATTTATGATACCAAGGGCCATTAAGATCCGACTATAAATAACTACACCAAGTGCACTAGCATAAAAAGAGAAAATAAAAATAAAAATAATTTCTTCAGACAAGGTAGAAGTAATCATTATTAAATCCAAGAGAGTTTGGAGCACATACAATAAGATAAAAAATATAACACAGTGCAAAAATAATTTTAACATGTTGATCGGCGATGAAGTTGATGATCGGAAAGAATGGAGAAGATCGGGGATGAATGTTTGTAGATCAGTGATGAATTTTTGTAGATTGGTGATGGATCTTGGTGGATCAGTAACGGATGTTGACGGATCGGTAATTGATCTTGATGAATCGGAAATGATGTTGAAGATCGATGATGGAAGTTTTGTGTAGAGCAGTGATGGATCTTGGTAGGTTGGTGAGGAATTTGGGTGGATGATGGTAGTGATGAAGGTGATGGATGATGTTGTGGATGGTGGAGCTAGTGGTGGACGATGGTGAGGATGAAAATGGTGTATGAGGACGAGAGGAAGAAAGGGAGAACGAGAGAAAGAGAATCAGAGCAAGAGAGAGAGAGAGAGAGAGAGAGAGAGAGAGAGAGAGAGAGAGAGAGAGAGAGAAAGAACCAGAGCAAGAGAGAGAATATATAAAATATATATAATTTTTAATTTTAATTTTATTTATTTATGTTTAAAGAAAACATCATATAGGAGTATTCATCATACCAAATTCAGTTCTAATATAATAAAATTGTTCTTCATTAAGAGACTTGGTAAATATGTCAGCTAATTGACGATTTGTAGGCACAAATTCGAGTTCAATATCATCTTTGAGTATATGATCTCTTAGAAAATGATGCCTTATTTCAATGTGTTTACTGCGTGAGCGTTGAATAGGATTTTTTGAAAGGCTAATGGCACTTGTGTTGTCACATTTTATAGGAATATGATCATAGTGAAGTCCAAAATCTTGAAGTTATTGTTTCATCTAAAGCAATTGTGCACAACACCCAGCGGTGGCAATGTATTTTGTTTCAGCAGTTAACAGAGCCATTGAATTTTGTTTTTTGCAAAACTAAGAAGTGAGTGAGTGTCGAAGAAAGTGACAAGTACCACTTATGCTTTTTCGATCAAGTTTACATCCCGCAAAGTCGGCATCCAAGTAACCAAAAAAGTTCAAAGGTACTTCCCTTAGGATACCATAGTCTCAAATTTGGAGTGTCAACAAGATATCTGAAAATACGTTTGACTGCAGTGATGTGTGACTCTTTAGGTGCGGATTGAAAATGTGCACACATACAAACACTAAACATTATATCGGGTCTACTAGCAGTAAGATAGAGTAAAGAATCCATCATACCTCGATATTTCTTTTCATCTACCGATTTACCTTGCTCATCTTTGTCAATTTTTATTGATGTGCTTATTGGAGTTGCTGTAGGCTTTGATGATTCCATTTCAAACCTTTTAAGAAGATCCTTGATATATTTTGTTTAATTTAAATGGATCTCATCCTTAGTTTGTTTAATTTGTAGACCGAGGAAGTAATTTAACTCCCCCATCACACTCATTTCGAATTCACCCTGCATATCTTTAGCAAACTCTTTGCACAAATTTTTATTAGTAGCACCGAAAATGATATCATCAACATAAATTTGAACAATTAGCATATCCTCTTTTTTGGTCTTTATAAAAAGAGTTGCATCAATTTTTCCTCTAGAAAAGCCTTTTTTAAGTAGAAAATTACTCAATCTTTCATACATGCTCTAGGAGCTTGTTTTAAGCCATATAAGGTTTTTGAAAGTTTGAAAACATGATATGGGTATTTATGATTTTCAAAATCGGGAGGTTGTTCAACATAAACTTCCTTCGAAATGTACCCATTTAAAAAAGCACTTTTAACATCCATTTGATATAATTTAAAATCTTTAAAACATGCAAAAGTAAGTAACATTCTAATAGCTTCAAGTCTAGCAACTGGTGCAAAAGTTTTATCAAAATCAATAGCTAATTCTTGATTATAACCTTGAGCTACTAATCTAGCTTTATTTCTAGTAACAACTCCAGATTCATCCATTTTATTTCGAAAAACCCATTTTGTACCAATAACGGGATGATCCTTAGGTCGAAGGGTCAAAAACCAAACTTCATTCCTTTCACATTGATTTAATTCTTTTTGCATTGCTAAAATCCAGTTTTTATCATTTTCAGCTTCTAAAAACGATTTTGGTTCAATTTGTGAAACAAACGCTAAGTTACCATACATATTTTTAATAGAGGAACGAGTTTTTTTACCTTATGCCACATTACCTATGATAAGGTCTTTGAGGGTGGCCATGAGCATACTTCCATTCTTTTGGTAGATTTGAGTTGTTTTCTGGAAGAACATATATTTCTTGAAGTTTCTCCATTGTCATTTCTTCTTCATGTTCACATAATGGATTTTCTTCGTTTTCTTTTATGTAAATGCTCTACATGTTTGGTTGATTTTCTACAATATCATTACCTACAAGATTCTTGGAAATAATGTTGTTAGATTCATCAAAAGCAACATGTACAGATTCTTCAACAAGTAGAATTCTTTTATTGAATGCTCTATAAGCTTTACTGGAAATTGAATAACTAAGAAATATAGCTTCATCCGATTTAGCATCAAATTTTCCTAAGTTATCTTTATTGTTATTCAATATAAAACATTTACAACTAAATGCACGTAAGTGACTAATATTAAGTTTTCTACCTTTCCAAATTTCATAAGGGGTTTTCTTAAGAATAGGTCTAATCATAGCTCGGTTTACAACATAGCATGCAGTGTTAACAGCTTCCGTCCAAAAATATTTAGGCAAATTATTTTCATAAAGCATAGTACGGGCCATTTCTTCAAGAGTTCTATTTTTTCTTTCAACTACACCATTTTGTTGAGGAGTTCTAGAGGTAGAAAAATTATGATCAATTCCAAACTCATCACAAAACATAATAAAATCATCATTTTCAAATTATCTACCATGATCACTTCTAATACTACAAATATTAAGATTTTTTTCATTTTGAATTCTTTTACAAAGTCTAAAGAAATTATAAAAAGTTTCATTTTTGTGTGCTAATACCCATGTATATCTAGTATAATCATCGACACAAACAAGAGCATACGATTTTCCTCCTAAACTTAATGTTCTAGATGGTCCGAATAAATCAATATGTAAGAGTTGAAGCAATGTAGTAGTTGAAATGATATATTTGAATTTAAAAGAAATTCTAGTTTGTTTTCCAAATTAACATGCATCACAAAATTTGTCTTTTTCAAAAACAAATTTTGATAAACTAATGATTAACTCATTTTTTAAAAGTTTGGAAATTAAATCAAAATGAGCATGTTCTAATCTTCTATACCAAAGCCAACCATTATCATTTATAGCAGATAAACATTTAATATTAAACAATTTTTGGTAAACTAATGACTAACTCATTTTTTAAAAGTTTGGAAATTAAATCAAAATGAGCATGTTCTAATTTTCTATGCCAAAGCCAACCATTATCATTTATAGCAGATAAACATTTAATATTAAAATGAGAAGACAACTCATGCAAATCAAACGCATATACATTCTCATGTCTATAACCTACAAATAAAGTTTTGTTTTCTAAAGTGTTCCCAATAGTGCAATGAATTTTCTCAAAAATAACTTTATAACCTTTATCACATAATTGACTAATGCTAAACAAGTTATGTTTTAAACCTTCAACAAGTAAAACATTTTCAATAATAGGAGAAGGATTTTTACCAATACTTTTTACACCAATGATTTTACCCTTGTTATTGTCGCCGAAAATCACTTATCCACCGTCTTTTGGTTGGAGTGTGACGAACATAACTTTATTTCCGGTCATGTGCCTCAAACATACACTATTGAGATACTATCATTCGTTACTGGATTTTATCTTGAAACATATCTACAAAAATTTAATTTTTCTATTGGTACACATATTTTCTTGGGTCTATAAAAGTTAGAATTTAACACTCTTGAAGGGACCCACATCTTTTTAATTTTAGCAAAAATATTTCTTTTAACAGGACATGAAGGCGAAATATGACCTTTTGTACCACAAAAATGACATGTGAGATAAAAGTGACTAGAAGATGCATACACAAAACCATTTTTGCTAGTTTTTACTTTTGAAAAAGGTTTATATCCAATTTCGGCTCTATTAAAAGTACGATTTTGATTTTTAAGAATTTTATCTAAAGTCTCCCTACCTTGAGTGGATTTTGAAAGAGTTTTTTTTCAAATCTTGAATATTTTCTTTCAAAACCATTTGCTCATTTTTTAAACAGTCATTTTCTTTTTGCAATATAACTATTTTTTTTTTCTCCAGAAATTGAAGACTCTTTTCGAGTTAAAATCTCATTTTCCTTTTTTATTTCCATGGCTTCATTTTCTAAAACATTTATTTTGGAAGTTAAGGATTCATTTTCTTTTGATAAACTTGAAATCACTTTCTTATGACAGTTACTTTTTGAACTAAGTTTCTTAAATTCAGCATGTAATTCATCAAAAGCTTATTGTAATTCATCAAATGTAAAAGATTCATCATTTACCTCATCTTCGTTTCCAAGTGCCATTAAGCATAGGTTAGCAACCTCATTTTTGCAAACTTTGGTTTCTAAGTTGCTTTCATCGCTATCTTCTCCTTATGCTGCAATCATGGCTTTCTTCTTGTCCTTCTTGAATTGTATTTTAAGTTCTGGACATTCTGATTTGTAGTGTCCATGTTTGTTGCGTTTGTAGCAAGTAACTTCATATTTTTTGTGATTTTCTCCCCTTTGAAAATCCCTATTGTTGAAGTATTTTCTAAAAAAATTTCGCACACCTTGTTTCTTTTTGACAAACCTTTTAAACTTTCTAGTGATAAATGTCATTTCCTCATCATCATCCGAATTATCTTCCTCATCCTTTTGATGTTTCGAGGTGGATTTGAAAGCTATTCATTTCTTCTTGTTGTTGTCCTCATCTTCCTTTCCTTCTTACATTATGAGCTCATGAGTTAAGAGAGATCCCATTAACTCATCTAGACTTAGCTTTGATAAATCATTGGCTTCGATAATGACAATGACTTTTGTCTCCCAACTTTTTGGCAATGACCTAAGTACTTTTCTTATAATTTCAGCATTAGTATATATTTTGCCAAGATAAGTTAAACCATTAATAATATCAATAAAGCGAATAAACATTTGAGGAATAGTTTCATCAGGTTTCATTTTAAAGAGTTCATAATTATGGACTAGCAAATTGACTCTAGATTCTTTATCTTGTTCGGTTCCCTCATGAGTTACTATCAGCTTATCCCAAATTTGTTTTGCGGTTTTACATGTGGAGATTCTGTTGAACTCGTTGGCATCTAAGGCGCAGTATAACATGTTTGTGGCTTTGACATTAATTTGGGCCATTCTACTATCTAATTCATTCCACTCATCTTCAGCTTTTGGTACCTTAAGGCCATCTACAGTTTTGGTAGGAATTTTTGGACCATTGCAAATAATTTTCCAGCATTCATAATCATTAGATTGAACATATATGGTCATCCTAGTTTTTCAATAGCTAAAATTTGTGCCGCTAAACAGTGGTGGCCTATTAGATGCTTGCCCCTCAAGTAAGGAATAACTAGGGGTTGCCATGATCTACTCCAAGACAATTAAGTCACACAAACTAGAGTCTAGGCTTTGATACCAATTGTTATCCCAAGTAGGCAACCTATGAGGGGAGTGAATTGGGTTATTAAAAAAATGTACAATATTAAAAAAAATAATAAACACAATATTCAGAATTTTAACAAATAAAAAACAGAACAAATAATTATCAATATAAAAGTAAGAGAGATAGAAACAGAAAATCAAACACTAAGATTTATAGTGGTTCGGCATGCCGGGCCTACGTCCACTCCCCAAGGAACCTTATTGAGAATTTATTTACTATCAAAATGAATCAATACACCACCAAGGCTTCACCAAGTCTGTGGATTTTGCACAGGTCTTATTTTCATCTATTGAGTCTCACCCAACAATATTCATCACTCTTACAAAATTCGTTTACAAAATAATAAATAATGATAAGAGGTACTCAACCCCCTTTTACAATAATTCTCTCACAAAGAGTAGATATGAAAGTGTAAGAACAAAGACTACACTTAGATCTGAAAGTGAAAGAGCGGAATACAATACACTCAAAATTTTAGAGCACACAGATTTTTCTCTTCAAGTTTTTCATTTCTTCACACAAAACACTTCTATTTATACATAAAAATATATCCGTTGGGAGATGAGACTTTCCTCTTGACAGAACAGATGCTCGTGGTACTCCTTGATTTCAAATAGACAACAAAAGATAATGATTAAAAGTAAAACTATATTTTTCCTTTTTTTCAAACACGGAGCCACCGTTTTTTTTCTCTTGTAGGTAACTTGACCATTACAATACAATATTCTCAACTTTGAATTCAGGATATGAAATGATTTGCTCCATCTTTTTCTTCCTCTTTTATTATAATAATATATATATGTGATATGATATAATCAATGTAGTGTAAAAAGTCTAATTACTCACGTGATATATTCTATTTATATTATATGCATTATATATAATACTCTAATCAAATATTTGCATACACAGTAAAATCACTTTAAGTAATATTTATAATAGATCTAAACATATATACCCTTTTTAAATTTCTATATATGTTGTAGAGATTTTAAACTAAACATAACCTGCCACTCCATATGGATGTATCACTTTTGTTAAAAGAAGACAACTCATCAATATCAAATTTATCAAAATAATACAACCAATCAATATCAAATTTTTCAAAAGATGAATAGTGATTAGCCTAATTTTTCAAAAAGTGAATAGTAAAGTTTTCAAAAATATTTTTATTTAAATAATATTTAACAAATGTATCATATAATATATATTTTAAACAGATAATATTTTATGTCAAATAATATAGAATATGTATATTAAAAAAATTCAAAATTTTCAAATAATATTATAGACATCATCAAAACTAAACAACATGATTAACATTGTTTTATCAACTTACAGCATTGGAAGCACATCTTATGAATTTCTTGAGAATTCCTGTCTTCACTATCAGAAGAGTCTTTATTATCTGAAGTCAGGTCAAGACTTGCAACCAAAATATTGTGGGTTGCATCTTTCTCAAGTTTTAAAGTTTTGAAAGGACATTCAGTTGAAACATGTCCAATCCCTTGACATTTAGAACATTGAACTTGTTAAAATATGAAGTTCTTATTGTTGGGCATAAAAATATTTTACTCAAAATTACCTCTATTCCTTGAATTTAAATATACGAAATGTGGCTTTTTCTTTCTTATAAAATTCTGAAATTGTTTTGTAAAAATGGCCATCATTTCGAATTCTTGATCAAAATTGCTTCCTTGGATTGAATCCATAATCAATAATCACTTAAGGATATAGCTTTGAAAAACAAAGTACGAGCGATCTGTTTTGATACCAATTGAAAATTTTAGATTTAGTGTGGAAAACTCTTTTGAAAAATCTAGATTCGTCCCATTTAACATGGTCATTGATATAGGCAATCCAAATTAAAAATTAAATAACCATGATCATTGTAATTGAGAGAGAGAGAAAGATAAAATTAATCCACAACACAAAATATTTTTTACATGGAAAATCACAATTGGAATTCACCAACTTGTGATAAAAAACCATGGGCTCTCGACCAGACGAATAATCCATTATGCAAGAAAGGTAGTACAAGAGATCTCTTATAAAGGCCAATCCAGGCAACACAAGTCCACTCACTGGCATAGGTCTTTGCTCACTCTACAGGTACCTCCGCAATCTCCATTGGATATCCACTATGGTTGTTGAATAGCCACGACGCCATTGATTTTAGAATCCACCAAAATCTACAATCTTGGAATCCACCAAGAAGGTTTGTCGAATCACATGACGCCAATGACTCGGAATCCACCGAAGCCTACAATCTCGAAATCCATCGAGAAGGTTCACTTTTGGAAAGGTGTGACAAACTTACAAAGCTTGATGATGATCTTGAAGCTCCTATGGACTAATGAATCATTAAGCAGTTGAGAGCATTGCAAATAAATATCACTACAAAGTTCACTCTCAAAAACAAATTCTCTCTTACAAAAATAAATCTCTCAAAAGCTCTCTACAAAAATGTATCTCACTCATAAAAATGTTCTCTCACAAGATAGGAAATATTCAGAAGAGTTTCGAAGAGAGCACTAAAAAATTCTCAAGATTTTGAGAGAATTTATTTTTGTAAGAGAGTTTGTTATTTGAGAGTGAACTTGTAGTGAGGATTCTTTGTATCCTCAATTGCTTGATGATATATTAGCCATAAAAACTTCAAGTTCATCATCAAGCTTTGTACAAGTTCTTCACATCTTACAAAAGTGAACCTTCTTGGTGGATTCCGAGATTATGGACTTCGGTGGATTCCAGAGTCATTGGCATCGTGGCAATTCGACAACCATTACGGAGATCCAATGAAGGAAGAAGTGTGACTCGTAGGTTGAGTAAACGTGTGAGCTCGGAGTGGCCTTTGTAAGATATCTCTTGTACTCTTTTCTTTCATAGTGGATTGTTCCTTGACCGAGGGCCTGTGTTTTTTTTATCACAAGTTGGTGGATTTCAATTGTGATTTTTCTACGTAAAAAATATCTTATGTCATGGATGTTTGATTTTCTCTTACTATCTCTTTTCTACATTGATTATGGTTGTTTAATTTTAATTTGGATTACCTAAATCAACAATCACTTATCACGAAACAAATCTGGATTTTCTAAAAGCTTCACTTATCACAAAACAAATCTAGATTTTCAATCCTAATCTTGTGTATTACAATGCAAGTTGGAACGCATATTATCACGAGCGCGAATAAGCGTGCATGTGTAGCCGTGTGTTGAAGACTTTTTGTTCATTCACTTTCTTCCACAATTTCCACAATTTCAGCCTTCTTTATGTGATGCCACATTATTCCACATACAAGAAGCCCACTTTTTGGCTAGAAAGAAAAGATATGTTGTCTCCACTAAAGACTAAACAAAATCATGCCAAATCTAAAAGTTCTTAAATGAATTATTATCTTTTGACTTAAACTATTCTTTTCTCTCTTTAGCCTCGGCTTTTGACTCTATCACCCACCCAATTCTTTCTTTTTGCCTCACCTGTAACATATTACTGAAATGATGATAATAAAAATAATGACAAAAGAAATAATGAAAACAAAAACAGTTTGAATCAATAATCAAGATATTAAGTTTTGTCAAGAAATATATTGCCAAAACACAAATTATTAAATTCTTTAGGATAAAAATCCTAACAAACTCCCCCTTTGACAATGCTTTTAGGATGTGAAGAACTTGTACAAAGCTTGACGATGAACTTGAAGTTCTTATGGCTAATATGTCATCAAGCAATTGAGGGTACAAAGAATTCTCACTACATGTCCACTCTCAAATAACAAACTCTCTTACAAAAATAAATTCTCTGAAAATAAACTCTCTATAATATTGACAAGATTTAGGGCTTGTTTGTCATAACTTAAAAAAGTTAAAAAGTCAAAAAGTCACTATTCCATTTAAGTCACATTATATTATTTAAGTCACATCACCTCTCTACCACATCACTTCAAATCCAACCCATATTTCATAAAAGGTCAAAAAATGCACTTATTTAGATCATCCCAAACCACCCCTTAGTTTAAGAGAGGTATGGAAGAGATGCAGAAAATGCACAAGTGAAGTACTGGAGAGATTCCTCAACAAATGAGTCAGGGGACCCTTTAAATAAACTTGGGCAGGGCAAGTTCGCTGATGGGATAGTCCTATACGCAAGTTGCAGAAAAAAGTATTGAGAGTGTGATTTTCAAAATCTCCAAATCGCGGGCTAATCACGGGCGCCACATATAACCATCGTGGCACAAGCTTGTTTTGTGCGGGAGCGAATTATAAGACTAACAAGCTGCTTTTTAAGACTTTATTTCCATGTTTTTTGGCATGTTTTTCCTGCATGATATTATCTGTTAGGTTTTTATTCTTGGCAATCCCGTTTGACAAAACTCCGTTCAGTTGTAATTTTATTCGATCTTTTATTTCAGTGAGGCTATAAGTTTTAGATGTAAATCCAACCCGAATTGTGCCTTGCAGAGATGTTTCAGAAGTTAATTTTTTCATGTTAGCCATTTCGCTGACTATATCGAAGGATCCCTGATCCTTGAAGTTTTCACTGACTGTAAAAATACTGAGAAGTTGCATTTCTCGCTCGAGCAACACTTTGGTGGCTCGAGCGAAGACACTTGGAAAAACATGCATTTTAGTCTCCTCGCTCGAGCGAGAGATCCTTCGCTCGAGCGACCTTCCCGGCCCAATTTTCTATAAATATGTGTTTCAGTCAGATTTTAAGGTTACGCCTTCCAGATCTTTTTCTTGGATATTAGGGTTTTCGTCTAGAGCTTCTTTGCTAGTTTCTTTGATGTTTGTTTGAGTTTAACTCATGGTTTGAGAAGTATACATCAAAGGATGGTTTGTTTCATTCAATACAAAAGAGAGAGTTATTCTTCGGTGAGTTCCGAGGCATTTAGGCCTGAAACTTTGGTGGATTCTAGAGTGGCTCATTGTCGTGGATTCGACATTGATGTTATGGATTCAACGTTGGGCAAGACAATTCCGAGATGAAGACGGGGTCGGAAGAGGCACATAGGGGTCGGTTCGATTCGGGCGTGGATTTGCTAGGCAATTGAAAGTACACTTGTGTAATTCCTTTATGTCTTCTTAGTGGATTGTTTTGTGACTTTTGCCTGTGGTTTTTTATCATAATTGGTGGTGCTCCAATTATGATTTTTTCACGTAAAATCGTTGTATAGATTTGTCTTTGATTGTTTGATTGGGATTGCTATTTTCTGTTAAAATTGATACATAATCACAAATCAATATGTAGGAGATTTCTAGATTTTTCATTATCCATTTTTTTTATTAAACAAACATCACATGCTTTGCATCCCTGCTTGACTAACTTGCCCACAAAACCATTCCCATGTTTTTTGCCATATTTTGTCAACTTTTTCGAAAAAGCTTCACACTTTGTCTACCATGCTTATGCCACCAAGTTGTAAACTTTTGACAAACTTTCAAAACATAATCTCCAAATCTATACATTCTTGAGACTCCAATATTTTTTGATCTGCAAGTTTTGAGAGACCCGCTCTGAATCTAGATTTTTCAATTGGTATCAAAGCAGGTCGCTCGTACTTTGTTTTCTCAAAACTATAGGAGCGTGATTCTTAAATGATTATTGATTATGGATTCAAATAATGTTTCTCATAAACCTTCTTTGCTTAACGGAACCAATTATAATTTTTGGAAAGCTCGCATGAGAGCACATTTAAAATCGATTGACGACAAAGTTTGGCAATCCGTTATTAAAGGATTGAGTGAACCCATGGTCACCGTAGAAGGAAAAAGTATTCCAAAACTTGTTGATGACTAGAATATAAATGATTTTTCTAATGCAAATTGAAATAGCAAGGCCATCAATGCCATTTATGGCTTTGTCACACAAGAAGAATTTCATCGTATCAACATGTGTGAAATTGCCAAAGAAGCATGGGATATTCTTGAAACAGTGCACGAGGGCACAAATGTAGTTAAACAAAGCAAACTTCAAAGACTCACATCCAATTTTGAAATGCTTTTAATGAAAGATGATGAGACCTTTGATATTTTTATGCCAAGCTTAGTGACATTGTTAATTCCTATTTTGCATTAGGAGAGAAAATTCCCGAGTCTAAGGTTGTTGCTAAAATTTTGAGATCGTTGCCTAATCATTTCCAATCAAAGGTGACAACTATTGAAGAAGATCAAGATGTTGATAATCTTAAGTTAGATCAATTGGTTGGAAACTTACAAACTTATGAAAGCAACATTTTTTCAAAAAAGAAACAAAAGGATAATCTTGCTTTTACAAGGTCTCATAAGGATGTTCAAACTCCCAAGGAATATGATAATTTTGAAACTGAAATGATGGCTTTATTTACAAAAAAATTTTAGAAATTTTTTAAAAAGAAAAAGCCAAATTTCAGAGATTTAAATCCTAGGGAGAAAGATAATGATGAGCAAAATTTTGCCAAAATTGACAAAAAGAAATTCCATGAAATACAATGCTATGAATGTCAAGGGTTTGGTCACATAGCAACCGAATGTTCCTCTAAAAAGAATAGAAAGAAAGCTCTCAAAATCACATGGGATGATGAGAGTAATTCTGAAAATGAGGAAGTAAAATGAAGGCTCAAGCGAAGGTCCATTCATGGCCTTTAGTGCAACATCTTCTAAAATTGAGGAATAAGCAACCCACAATGTGTCATGACCCAAACCCGCCCCTATAGGTTTTAGCATCGTAACCGGCCTATAATCCTTGGATTACCGAAGGCCTCTTAACAATTAGACTTATAATTAGGGCTGTGGAAGTAAATACATAAAAATCAACATACATAGTCCATCGAGCTGTGCAAACATACATGGGACTGATAATCATAAACTTTTATAGACATACGAGTGACGTCAAAAAATACAGTATTTACACGTCACTTCATGTATATATAAAAGAAAAACTTGTCCATAGAGCAAAAGAACAATCTTATACATCCATAATAGCATAACCACAAGACTTGACTTGATTTGGAACCTCCTCGTGAGGCGTAAAAAGTGGCTGACAAATACAAAAATGCTTCAGGCATAATCTTAAGCCTGATCACGAGTCTGCTCACCTACATACATAATAAATAGCTAGTGAGCGGAGGCCCAGTGAATAATAACAGAGTAAAGGGGTAAATGAATAATGTTCCATAACCATTTCTGAAACCGAAGTTTACGTTCGTATTCTCATTCCGCGCATAATATATAAAAAATTAGAGTTCATGCTTAATCTTACATAGTGCATCTGTTAGAGCTAACAGATCATATACAAAGTATCATAAATCATACTTGTCAGTTCTATAGAAGAACCTCCGGCCGGATAAGGATAACTTGTCAGTTCCATAAAGAAACCGCCGGACTGAGAACGGATAACTTGTCAATTCCACCTAGGAACCTCCAACCGGGTACAAATAGCTTGTCAATTCCATAAAGAACCTCCGGTACCGGGAACTTGTAACATACTTGAATCATAGCATAATGTCACAAATGCTTGTTAGAGTTGGACAATCATTCATAGTATAGAACATGGCATTTCATCGAACAGATCTCATTCCATATACAGAAAATAATTTACTTGAACATAGCTTTACTAAGTTATTATTCACAGATAATAGATGCTCCAAGTAAACAAATAGAGTAGGCAATTCAGACTTCCTTGTGGCACGTGGCCTACACAGCATGACAGATGCATACATTGAAACACACGTTCGGATTATACATAACTTATTTCATTTGTTCTTAGTGCGTTTCTACCATTTATCCTCATTACGGTGACTTAATCTTGGCCTAGGAATGCCTAGGATGAAATGAGGATGCAAAATTGCACTTGAAAACATCTTTCAAAACTTGCTGAAAATAAGGTCCACACTCAAGCGTAGATTTCCTCGCTCGAGCATAACTTCCTTCGCTCGAGCGGTCTGTAAACTTTGAAAAAGTACTGGTTGCTTGTTTTTCAACGCTCGACGGACGCTCGATCCTCGCTCGAGTGTAAGACTCAGACCCTCGCTCGAGCGTGACTTTTGTCGCTCGAGTGTGTTGTAAAACACAAGAACTTTTGAGGGCTTGCATTTCAAGCTCGAACGTACTACAGGTTGCTCGAGTGGAAGTGCACGCACTCAGAGTGGTCGCTTGAGCGTGGATTCCTACGCTCAAGCGTAGATGCAAATTCTAGGATTTCCAGATTTGTTCCCAAAGCTCAAACTTTAAACATCCAAACTTGATTTTTCTGGGCTAAAACTTGAGGAACACTTAGAAGTTCATAATACATCATGAATAAGGATCTTTTCAAGAAATCATGCCAAATAGCTTGGCAATTATGCAAAATTCAACTTAAAATTCATGAATGATCCATGAACATGACATGCATGAATTTATTTGACCTTAAGCTTCTCAAAACATGATCAAATGTTACAAAACAACTTGAGACTTGATGACCTCCCAAAGTTAAGGTGAATTTAAGACATGCATGAGGGAATTCTTGGAAATTTCAACTCAAAATGTGAGAAAATATGCATGCATGTATGGAATGACTCAATTCTCTTCAATTCTAACTCTATTCTTGCATCAACCAACCTAATTCATTAGAGTTCAAGTCCTATACATCATAATTGTACACTCTAGGGGTTGAATTGTTACCTAGACTTCCCAAAATGTGTGCTAGGAGTTCAATTCTTGAGTTTCCAAGCCCCAATGCCTTCAATCTCTAGCAAGATCCTCTCAATCTCAAGTGTTGACATCCAGTCTCACTCTTGGTCTCTTTCTTCCTCTCTTTCACGTTGTAACTCTTGGTGGCTTAAAGATGATATCAAAAAAAGGCTCAAGTGGGGTGTATAAGCCTTATGTAGACTTGGGTAAAAGTGTAATTAATTAAGGCCAAATAAGTGAACATTAAGTTAATCTAATTAAATCGTTCCGACTCGAATTTTGATTGAACCTACCTTAAATTCCTAAAAATTCTAAATAACACGTAACCGAAGTCAATTTCTAAATCGAATGCCGTTAAGGCCTTCAATTCGCAAATCAAAATAGAATTATGAACAGATTTTCCTATGCTAAACAGATAGAAACACATATAAGGCAAACATGTGATACAAAACTTCACTTTAATCTATTATTAGACATAATTAAGCATGGATTAACG